>CM021105.1:298935990-299535990 GCA_007115665.2 Sequoiadendron giganteum
CCATAGTGGCTACTAGTGCTTTTTCTAGAACCTCCTTATGCGATGGTGATAATTTAAGGGGTTCTAGTTTTGATATTTGTGTAGGAATGTTTTGTAGTTGATCGATAATATTATATTGAGATGGAGGTGGAACTGCATGTGTAGACCCTCCTTTTAACACTACCTTGGCTTGCCCCCTAGTCATTACATTTGGTTGTTGATATTCCTGATGGTCTCTGATTTTTAAGACGTTGATTTGATTTTCAGAATTTTGAATGCTCGGGAGCAAATCCAAAGGGGTAGTGTTGTGGGTTTTGTTTTCATCAACGTTAGGACCAATTGTATGATCACTCTCTACTTCAGATAGACAAAGGATCATTTTTTCATAGACATGATTGATTTTCTTACCTTTTATGTTTGAAGATGATGACGCTCCTTTGTCATAGTTTGGCAAAGGGTCTTTAAAGGCTGAATGATCGTTATTGTTTTGGGGTCCCTCGACTTATATTTTTTTTGTTGTCAATCAAATCTTGTTCTGCGTGCTTCAAATCCATACAATCGTTGGTTTTGTGACCTTTTTTATTATGGAAGTTGCAATAATTTGCGTCATTCCACCATGGTGGTTTGACCTTTGGATCCCAGAATCTGGCTTCTCGTGCAGTGATAAGGCCACTAGTGACTAATTCTTTCATTGCTGATTCTATTGTTTGGCCTAAAGGTGTGAACCTACACCGATTTGATGGTTTTTGATATGACTGTGTTTTTACGATCTCGTTGCTTTGCATGATATTTGACTTGACAATTTGATCATTGTTTTGATTCTTTGATGTAGATACTGTTAAGTTAAAAACTGGTTTGACATTTTGGGAATCATTTGTTGTCTCATTTGTAGTCGTGTTTTGATTCATTTGCCAAAATTTCGGCTTGACATTGCTTGAGTATTGATTGGAGGAGTTACTTGTGTTATTTGTTTTATCATTGAAATGCTTGATAACTCCTCTTTTGACTAATGCTTCTTCAATTTTAAGACCATTTTCTATTATTTTTTCGAATGTGGGAGGACATTGTAATTCAAGTGTATAACTCATTTCCTCTATCAAGTTGTCAATGAACAACTCCATTTTTTCTTCCTCAGGAATGGATCGAGGATATATGGCAAACAATCATTGCCATATTTGTAGAAAAGACAAGAACATGTCCCCTTTGTTTTGTTTTAGGTTGTAAAGATCCTTTATTGTAATATCATGTTGGATGTTAAATGAATACTGGGAGATCAACTTGTTGACAAGTTCCTCAAAGGTCCTGATACTTGGTTGTAGTTTTGAGAACCATTCCATACATGTACCTCCCAAAATTCCTGGGAATAACCTCATTAGGTAAGTTTCCTCTTGGGAAAACTCAAGGCTCATTATTTTGAATTATCAGATACGATCTATTGGATCCATTCTTCCATTGTACTTGTCATACTTTGGGAATTCGTAGTGTCTTGGAAAAGGTATTACGTCGACTGTTGCATTGAAAGGATAAGGAAAAATTTCCTGTATCACATATCTTTTGGTAATCCCTTTCATCATATCCTGTATCTGTTGTTGTAACATTTACATTTGGGATGTCAAAGCAACAACTGGATCTATTGTTTGTGTGGGTTGTAGTTTTTCAGTCTCACTTGTTCTAGGTGCTTCCTTCAGACGATTTACATTAAAGTCCTTGGGAATTATGGCACCTGATTCAGCCAACATCAAAAGATACTTCTCCATATCTTGTTCTAAAATCTTTTCCATAAATTTATGGAATTTGGGATCTTGTTGAGCTGTTTGAATATCCTCTAGAGTTATTTCGTTCTCATCGCTTTGGTTCAGATTGTTCCAAGGATTTTCCTTTGCCATTGTTTGGGATGTTTCAAGTTCTTTCTCTAAGAGTCTCTATTTTTGGGACCTAGTGAAGATTGGCATACAAATTTTTAAGCTTTCTTCTGAAATGTTGATCTTCTATGCTGAAAAAAATGTCAATTGAACTTTTAACAAAGTCAAATAAGATGACTAATCTTATTGATAAGATTAAGTTAAAAATTTGATTACTATACTTGGTTTCATGATAAAGGATGATAGTATCCTAATAATGAAACTTCAGTGTAGTAATTTGATTGTGTATTTGATTTTGACACTTCTGATTTGCAAGACCTTGTTTCAATTGATAAGGTTGTAAATTTGTATAAAACTTTTTGATTTCGGTTTTTAAGACAGTGATTCTAATAAAAGGAAACTTGTGTTCTAGTCGAAACTATGGATAAATGACAGACAAACTGACTGGTATGATTTTTGAACTCTCTGTTTTGAAAGCGCTAAAATAGAGGACAGAGACGCTATTTCACATGGAAGCACTATCTTGATAGAAGTGCTGAAACAAGGCCCGAAAGCGCTGAAAAAAATGATGAAAGCGCTATTTAATGAAAGCGCTAAAATAAAGACTATAATTGCTAAAATAGTGCCCAAAAATGCTATTTCATAGAAGCGCTAAAATAGTGACCCAAAGTGCTGAAATAGGTTTTCCAGAGAGCTAAAAACAAGACTTTTAAGACTCTCTATTGTAAAATTTGATCTGGCCTTGTGGCATACTCTATCATGGGTTTCAGAAAATAAGACTAACGTATGCATTAACCACGGTTGTGAAACTATGTGAGAGCTCTCCTTTGAAAGAAGGCTCATGAATAGAGTGGTTCTACTACATAATCTAAAGTGTGACCCCTAGCAAAATCGTGATATCTCTGGATGAAGGTTCTATGTTGTAAAAATATCTTTCGATTTTGATAAAGAAAATATCTTCTCCTCAAATTATCCTAATAACTAAGAGGTTTCTTGGGTTTGGTGATTTTGATTGTTCTCTTGACAAACATGGTGGACTTCCACTTTCGAATCATAAAATTTTTGATTTTGCTTTTGACTTGTTTGCTTTCAGGATGATCTTTAATCTGATTTCATGATTTTTGAGAAAACACAACAAGCAATTGTGAGATAATTGTTTTAAACTGAATAGATCATGTATGTTCAAGAACCACGAATGGTTCTTATTGATTTTTATTGGTTGCTTTGAAAAATGTACACAAATCAGATAGAATCACACTTAAGGACAAATAGGTCATTGTTATACTCACAACCCACATCTTGAAATTCCGTTGACGCACACAGCCGTGTCACCCCCTAGAGGGTGCCCATGTTTTTGTCGTTTCTAGGTGCGTACTCAGATTTGGATTTCTCATCCTCTGAGAAAACGATCCTTGGCAATTATATGGTGAATGTCTTGGGGGCAGATTCTTCCCTCCCCTTGCACTGTGAGTATGACAATGTTTGGATATTGACTCAACGGGACACTACTCTATGGTTCGTAGATAGGGCTTCCGTGCAGTGTGGCAATTGATAAAATCCCTTAGGAGACCTCCCAATCTTTAGAACAAATATTTTGGGGATGGTTCTCTTGCTCACTACTGTCAAGTTGGACTTTCATCAAAAACTTGCATTTTTATTATAGTGGGTTGGAATCCTTGGCTTTAGGCGTTCCCACTTAGGTCATTCCCGTAGGGTGAGTACTTTTTCTCACTACAACAAGCCTTCTAAAGGATTTAATAAAGCGTAAATAGCATGAAGTAAAAGTGAATCTGGCGCTTTGATCACCTAGTTAAGGGGAGAGGATAAGCCTAATCACCACAAGCACAACATATAAGTTGTTCTATTTTAAGCCCAAAAAGACAATTTTCTAATCTATGTGAAGGTGTTGCTTCACAAAAATCATGATGTTCTTTTTAAATTATACTGCAAAAATGTGATGACTACCCTAGGATTGATAAATTTGCCTTAAGAAAACAAAAAGTGGCTACCCTAGGATTGATACATTTTAGAAACCAGAAGTGACTATCCTAGGATTGATAAATTTTAGTCCAATTGTGAAAAAAATTAAAATCTGGCTCGGGTCGCGTCGGATCTAGACTGATTTTAAAAAAGCACCAAAATAGTCCACCAAAGCACTATAAATTTTACCTGATGCGCTATAACTCGAAAGCACCGAAACAGGACACTGAAGCACCAAATTTTGCCACAGAAGCGCTAAATCACTGATGCGCTGAAACAAGTCATGGAAGCACTGAAATTTTTGATGGATGCACTGTAGTAACATGAAAGCACTGAAACAAAGCATAGAAGGGTTGTAGTTTTCCATGGCTGCGCTATAGTATTTGACGAAAGCGTTGAAACAAAACACACCGAAAACCTGCTTGACACTTTTTAGAAAAATGATAAAATTGGGGTTAATGCCCCACGGTGGGTGCCAAATTGTAAGTGTGAATAAGGTGTAAAGTACTAAAACACTTCTTAATACAAAATTATATCAAAGATCAAACAAATTGAACTAATTCAAAACAATAATCTATTGAAAGCATCGTATTGCTCTCTATCTCAAAAGATTTATTAAATCATTGTGGCTCTCAGATCTTGTGAGCACTATGATTGTTAAAATGACAATTCAAAGAACGAGAAGGATGCTGATAATGTGTATATGAATAAATGAAACTAATGTAATATGAATTGATATGAAAATTGACAAAAAAAGCTACAGGAGGCAGCCATGATATGAAAAATTGATGTTGGATGTTTGAATGTTGGATGCTTGGATGCTTGAATGCTGGATGCTTGGATGCTTGAATGTTGGATGCTTGGTGAAATTATACAGAGTAAACTTGATAACCTGGGGATCTTTTTCTTAGTTTAATGAGGCTTTATCTATAGATTTCCTAGCTGTAGAAATGCACAGAGATGGAAAAGAGAGGCTTGGATTCAATCTGGAGGATTGAATGGTGAAAGATGGAGGAGATTGAGAGAAATTTGGAGATTGTCTCTACCCCTGAAAACACCAGGCAAGAGAAGAGGAAAGATTGATGGAGGAGGATTGAGAGAAGAATTTGGAATTTGTCTCCAATTTGTCTCCAAAACTTCTCGTGAAGTTTCAATCAATTAATTTGGACATATTTTTGACATAAATTAGACATAGGATATATAATTTGATTTTGAGGAAATATGGATGGAATATTCCTTATGCCTTTATTCAAATATTTTTGATCTATTTAAATTAGCCAAAGAGGAATAAATAATTTAATAAAACGAACTATAAAAGTTGTTTATTAAATTAAACAGAAGAATATGGCAATTAATCAATAAAGCATTTAATCTTTATTTAATTAATTTAAGATTGATGTGATAGAATAAAATAGGGATTTGATAATTAAAACAAACAAAGTATTTGATTTTGTTTATTTAATTTAAAATGAGAAGAATTTAAATGCGAATGTGAATGTGAACTATATAAATAAATATTTCTATTTATTCAAACAGTAGCGGAAATTAGGATAATTTATCAAATAATTTGTATTTAATTAATCGGAATTCTCCAGACCAATTTTAGGTGTATACAGAGACCAATCACTCTCATTCAACAACCCAACCTTACAAGTGCTATCATTCAACCGAACTTTGAATTCATTGAGGGAGAACAAACATATATCATTAATAGTTTGAGAAGATTCACTTTTGAAACCAAGGAAACATCTACTCAGTGGAAAATTGTTGCAACCATCTTAGATAAAGAAGAACAAAGAGATGATATTTTGGCTAGGAGGCCCATATTACTACCCCCCACATGGCAATAAATATCTTCTTCTTATGTAATGATCTCACACAAAATCAAAATCCTCAAAATAAGGTCTACAGGTTGTCATTTTAAACTCATACATCTTAAACCAAAATCTCTCAAGAAACACCTTTTAGCACTTCACAAGAATAAAGACAAGTTGGTAGAAAAAATTTATAGACACGCTTCAAGGTACAGTCTAGAATTGTATGCATTATTTTGGAGTCAAAACCCTAGTATTTTTCATGATACTGAACTCCTCTAAATGATCCATCACACAATCAAAAACCGTAAGGGAAAATCTATTTCCCATCATTGCAGTCATAGGTATCGTAGTTCACAGTTTAGTAGGAAGTGGAGCTCAATACTTTATCACAATCATTACCTCTTTTTAAGGAACTTTTATGCTCAAGATAGGAGGAACCAAATAGGTTCAAACATCCCCATCTATCCTCTCATCTAAGTCAACATTGGGTCTTTAGGATTGGAACATTTTAGAGGTCTAGTATCATTCTGACTACCTTGGTCTTGGAAAACAAAGGTTCATTATAAGTCAACATTGGGTCAAAAATTTCATCCACCCCTTCATCAAATTTCATCCTTCACTTCACCAAACTTTGCAAGACTTTGGAATACACCAACACTTTTTGACTTCAACATCTATCAAACCAACCCCTAACTTGGCTACACTTTATGTGAAATGTATCCTTTTCCATGCACCTAGCTAAGCTAGTTATCATCTTTGGACTAGTTTATATTGAAGGTCACGAGTCTACCCTAAAGATTTTGAAGTTCATAAACATCTTTTATCCTAACATCAAAACATCAAACTGAAGTCAAAAATGTTGTTCCAAAATGATTACAATGATCACTTTCCATATCACCCATCGTTCCATCCCCCATTATCATCATTTCTCCAAAAAGAATTAGGGCATCCCTTTTATATATATTTAAGTCAACTAAAGAGTTCAAACATTACAAATATCAACACAAATCTCCCATCAGTGACCCAAAATTTATGGTAAAGACAAGATCACAATGCAAGAGAATCATGGAGGAAACCAGAGTCACATTTACCTCAAGTGATACAAATCCTCTAGAATTTGATCCAAGAAGTCAAGTCACCCCATCACAACAACCATAATCTTTGATAGGACCATATGAGATAGAGGACATCACAAAAAATTCTTTGAGATTACTAGGGAGGAAATCATGGAACACCAAGCCTTTGAAAACATAGCTCATATTTCCCCATCAATTTGGCACAAGGCTTCACAACTCCACCATTAGGGATAAATCAAGCATCTAGTCCTAATCTTGTTGTTGGCCTTGCCAAGGACATTGGTCTAACTCTTCCATTTGAAAGTAGTACACTTGTGGGTACCCTCGATACCAATCCTCCACTTCCAACAAACACTTGGACACCTACCTTTAGTTCTCCTCCTATCCCAAAAATTCTGAAATAGCTACATAAACCTCTTGACCTTCATTACTCCACCACAACCTCCACCTATCACGGACACCCATATTCACCCACATCCATGAGTACCACAAGTATTCCCACCAACACACAAAGTAGTATGGACCAAGTGTCTCAAGATAATACACAAGGGCATGGAAATACTATATCACAAAGTCAACCATCAATGCAAATGGGGACATATTTACTCAATCCTCCCATGGGTTCATCTATACCACTGGAATCACAAGAAACATCCAACCCATCTATCATCAACCCAAATCAAAACAAAACCTTGGTTATGGACCCCATCAATCAAGGAAAGACCTTGACCAAATCCCAAGCACAAGAAAATCCCCCAAACATCGATCAAGGGAATCCTTTCAATCAATGGACTCAAGGTCTTAATATGTCATTACCATTATAAAATCTAATGAAACATCCTCATCTTTCCCCACGGTTCCCTTCACTAGATTAAATCAAATGGGACCTCAAACCTACATTCCCCCACCTCAATCCACCATCTTACAAGGAATTTTAAACCGAGGGTACTCCCAACCTCTCATCACCAACTCACAACTCATCCAAAACATGAATGCCCAAAATCCATCACAAGGGTCTCAACAACCAATTGGTCCTACATTTAAAAAGCATACCTTAGCCTTAAAAAAATCACAACAAGCTTATCAACAAGCCATCCAACAATAAAAATAGAAAAAATAAGCCTTAGCCACACAAAAATAGCAACAACAAAAAATGTAACAAGAACAACAAGCTTATTTGATGTAGGAGAATCCTTGGTTCTTGGCAATCTTGCATCAACCAAAAATATTTCCCTTCAATTTTTTTCTTTTTTTTTTCTTGTTCGAGTTGGTAGATCCGGTGTTTCTTCCTATTTTCTCACCAGATCATGCATACCTATGGTTTCATCGTAGAAATATTCATTGGCCTTATTCCAATCTTTTAGCTCGATTGGATCTTTTTCTGGCAAGTGATTGCTTTTGGATTAAGTGACAATTTTTGGAATTGGCCCCAAAATAATTTCAAACCCTAACAGCTAGTTGGATCGATCGTGGATCTCACCCATTGCTTGCGGATCCTCACGATGTGTTTATATTTTCTCTATGGAGTGTCCCCGACCTTACACTTAGGTCCACACTTCATCATACACATCTACCATGGACAAATTTCAGATTTGAGGCCAACTTGTTCTTGCACACATTACATTTTCACCATCAGAGATTATAAGTATCTCTGGCCAACATGGATGTTTCGTGACTCACGGATGTGATATAAAACTTGTAACAAATCATTAGGATAGTAGCGAATCATAATGAAGTAGAATAATATATATATAAAGTTTGATCTGTAGGATTTTTTCTCACATGTATGGGCATTGTATTTTGAGCATGTTGTAATCAGGCCTGTGTGCCAAACCTATAAGCCTGGATATGTAATCGAGATTTCTAATAATAAGCATGTTTATATCTGCATTTGCCTCCATATTCTTTGTTTCTTATGTTGTGTTACTCTTGCTGCATGGTCTAGATTGTTCTCTTCGAGGACCCTCCTATTGTGACTACACCATTATCAAGCATCCTTAGCAACACAACAACAACAAGATTATCAAGCATCCTTAGTATCATAGCAACAACATCAAGCCCAAAAACAAGCCCTCATGGTGCAACAACAAAATTAGGCCCACCAATAATCCTTCATGTCATAGTAACAAAATTAGGCCCAATAGCAAGCCCTCACAACATAACAACAACAAAAATCCCAACAAGAAACCCTAGTGGTGCAACAACAACATCAATCCTTACTAGCTCAACAGTATGCCCTACATCAGCAACAACAACAACACAAAATCTCCTACTATAATCCTCAATAGAACATCATCAATACAAACACGCTAGGAACATATACATCAACACCTCAATCACCTTCACATAACCCCACTCCACCATACAACCCATACAACACATAATCATATCAGAATCCCATATACAACTCATCCATCATGCCATCATATATTCCTCCACCAAACTTGTAGGACAATCTAGCCTTGCAATTTACGGCGCTATCCCAAGAAATTAAAGACCTTCGAATGGGCAAGACAAAACTCCCCATACACAAAATCTATGTCCTTATCCATTTGACCGAAACATCGCAATGGTGCCATTCCCTCTTGGATTTGAAATCCCCAAATTTTATAAATACAAAGGGAGAAGGAGTCCCATGGACCATGTCAAATAATTCAACATCATATGTATGGAGGTGGCCTACAATGATTCTTATCTAATGCACCTCTTCCCCCGAATTGTAACAGGTCCTACTATGGATTGGTTTTCTCATCTGTTTCCTGACATCAATTTTTTTCAAGAAATCACTGATAAATTCATTGATGACTTCTCCTTCAACCTTGACATGGAAATTAGTCTAGAAGAGTGTACACTCTCAAACAAACCAAAGGAGAATCATTCGCCAATTTCTTGCAACAATGGAGACAAAAAGCTAGTAAGAGAAAATGGACTCTTCCCGATGAACAACAAGTGGGAATCATCATAGAAAATCTAGATCTCGATATCTCTTTCCACTTGAAAATATAGTGCATAACATCTTATGATGATCTTGCCCCTCAATCTCTTAACATTGAATGCACTCTAATCTCATAGGGAAATAGTAAAGCTTACAACCAACCATGAACTAGTTCCAATGACAAGCCTCGTGTTTGGGCTAAAAACAAGAATGTAACAAATGATGGTGTGGTAGATGCTAAGGTGGTCCTAAGCGCTCCTAGACCCAACAATAATCAATTTGCGAACATTCAACCAATTGTGCAACAAAAAACACCCCTTGAGAACAATTAAATCAACAATATCGAGGTTCAAGAAAGATGAACTACCAATAGGAACAACCATCCCAAGCGCAAGTACACATAGTTATTGGAACGTATTGAAACGGTCATGAAGAAAGTTGGTAGAGTAAAATATGATAACATTTCCCAACTTTGAAAACTACCAAGAACCACTAGAGAAACCATCTCGGTACAACGAAAATGATCTTTGTGACTCTCACAAAATCAAAGGGCACAAAATGGAAAATTGCATGAGACTCAAGAATATAATCCAAGACCTCATAGAGAATGACACCATATTTGTTGAGGTACTAGCTGGTAACCAAGATCTTAAGATATACAAGAACCCTATGCCATATCATAGCAAAGGAAATGACACCAAGAAAGCTAAGGATTACATTAACGTGCAACATAGCTATTCAAATGTGGTTGCTTCTTTTGGTAACATCATCATTTTCGTCATCATCAAAGGACCTAGTGCAGACTGTGGAGTCACCAAATGATGTGGATGGATCACTATCCAAGGAGTCTCATCTCAGTCTAGGGTACAACCTACTTTTCCAACATCAAATACCAACAAGTATAATATCGTAGATCAGCTTTAGAAGACCCCAACATAGATATCAATCTTGGAACTATTAATACTATCCCATGTACATAGGGAAATCTTAGAGAAATATTTATTCGATTCATCTGTCCTCGAGGATATTGATACAAATCAGTTTCAAGCTATGGTAGGACATATTATTGATCACCTTATCACTTTCTTAGAACAAGACCTACCATCACAACCATCTCATAATCGTTTTTTACACCTTGAGGTCTTTTGTATAAGAAAAAGGTTAAAAGAGTTTTAGTAGATGGAGGTGCTGGTTTGAATATTTGCAACCTTAAGTTGATCAAAGACTTGGGCTGCTTAGAAGATATTATTGAGAAAGAAAAGAGTATGACCATCAGATCATATGATGACCAAGAGCGGATATCCCAAGGCATAATTGCACTACCAATCCAATTAAGACCTATCATTGTAGAAACTACATGCCAAGTGCTAGATCTTGATCTTGCATACAACATCCTGCTTGGTCAACCATGGATCCATGCCTTAAAAGTTCTCACCTCGACCTATCATCAATGTGTCAATTTTCCTTTCAAGGGAAAAGAAATTACCATCCATGGAGATCCTAAGCCTTTTTACTACTGCAAGAATCTTGAGGCCAAGTTCTATAAGATACCCGAAGTGCCTAAAAATGGTGAAGGGCCTACACCCACACCTACCTCCTTTTTTGATCCATCATCCCTTGCATCTACCTCATAAATGCAAACATCCATTATGAAGAATATTCCTGACATCAAAGAAGTAATCCAAGATGATGGTTGTGGAAACTATAAGCTACTAAAAGATAACTTTGTCTGAGGAGAGCTACCTCTTTCTCCCAAATCTCATGGGAAACCCGTATCTAGCACCAAAGAGCCCAAAACAATCAAGACAGTAGCTACTACCTTCACCAAGTGGGGGGATCTAAATCAAGAAGATATCAATGAGGAGGATGTCTCTAAACTTCTCTATTAGGATGAATGACCTATACTTTTTCTTCCCATGGAAAATAAAAATAAAGGCTTGTAGCTAATGAAGGCATGGGGTTATAAAAAGAATGAGAAGCTAGGATAAAATGAAAATGGCTTGCTAGAACCTATCATTGTTGAGAAACACTTAAAGAATCTTGGTCTAGGTTGTACTACTAGCAAGGTCACCCTTATTGGCAAAGGTACTTTTGCTAAATGGGTTGAGGCTTCCTCTTGGTTACCTAAACCATGTGATATGACCTTAGATGACTTCCCCCTTGATTTTGATGACCTATTTGAAAATAAATCCCTCTTCATGATATCCATTACATCATTTTCTCCAACCAATCAGCCAACTAAACTATACCTAGTATACTAGTAACTTATTGACATGGATCAACAAGGACCACCAATTCTTGATTTATTCAAAAATGATGGAGTGATCTCAAAATTCATGGAACTCTATGACAACCTATCATGGGTAGATCAAAAATTAGGTTTTGACATAGAGCTATACATAGGGGAATACTATGGGGAGACAATTGAATCCTTCAGTCGCGAAATTGATGAAATGAAACTAACATGTAGATCCTTCAGTGAAAACCACACTGTGGCACTCTCTGATCCTAAAACAGTAAAAATAAAGGACATATCTAAGGGTGAAAAACTCTCTAAGGCACCCAAGGATGAGGGATTTAATCTCCCCCTTAGTGTAATGCATCCCGAAAAGTCATCAGTGCTAGCAAAAAAGGCCACTCCAGTCAATGTGGGAACAAAAGAAGCACCCAAGATCACTTTCTATACTAAATCCCTATTGGATGAATAACTAAAAAAACTAGCAGCATTCTTGAAAGAGTAGAGAGCTAACTTTGCATGATCATACACAAATATTCCAAGCCTTAATCCTGATGTGTTTATGCATTGTTAAAGTAAAGGTTTTAACTTAATTATGTTGATTAAGTTACCTTTATTCCCTTCTTAAGATTTCACGTTAGTTTGCATAAAGTGACATTTAATAATTATATTAATTATTAAATGTTTTCCTATTAGGGCTTCTATTAGGGTTTTATTAGGGTTTGCATGATCTCCTTTTTATAAGGATTGATCCCATTGTATTTCATATCAATTCATTCTCTCATTCTCTCTGATATATACATTTTCAGTTTTCAGAGAACCCTTGCTTGTTTGTCTTCATCTCTTCTTTTGTGACAGGTTATTTGCATGCAGGTGATCTTCGGGGTTTGTGAAGTTGTATTTTCTCAACTCCTACATGGTATCAGAGCTCCACACCTACTGCTTCCTGTTCTTGTTTTGAAGATTTTTGGAGCTTCAAGGGTTTGGGGTTTGTTTTCTTGATCCAGGGCATACTTACAATTTTGAAGCATTTTCAGCTCAAATGGACTTCGCCATTGCATCCACAGCGGTCCAAAACCCCTAAATCGTCTATTCATTCGTCCATTTTGGAAAAAGTCAAAATTTGAGGCAAATTTTTTTTTGCAATACGGTCGTACGGTCGTTCACCTGCCTAGTAAGTTTTTTTTTCGGATTTTTTTTTTCCGCATATTTTCGGAAATTTTTTGTCCGAAATTTTTTTATTGCAAAAAAAATTGTTGTAAATGTATTTTTTTTTATAATTTTTTAAAAAAAAATCAAAATTGAAGTGAGCCTTTTAAAGGCTTGCCTAGGCCTAACTATGTGGTCTTGCGTAGTGTACCTATGTGGTACTGCGCAGTGTACCTGTGCAGTGAGTCGGCGGTACAAGGCCGTCGGCCTTTTTTCAATTTTTTTTAATTATTATTTTTATATAAAAAAAATACACTTCGTAAAAAAAAATTTATTTATTTTTTATTTAAAAAAGATTTTTTTTTCCAAAATAAGCTCAATCGCACTTTTACGGTGATGGTTGGTTGGCTGTCAAATTTAAGCCAGCCTTTTTGCTGCAACGGCCATATGACCGTCAAATTTAACCAAGTGTTGGTTTTTTCCCTCTTTGGATCTGATTTCTTCCAGAGGTCGTAACTTGGGCATACGATATCGTTTTTTGGCAAACGAGATATCATCGGAAAGCTGGTTTTCTCATCTTTCCAGTGGTGTGGGTCTCATAACTTTTTTCTTCTATTGGTACATTCTACAACCAGTTGAAGACAAAGGGGATTTTTTCAGTCCCAAGCTCATAACTTTTGATCAGTTTCTCTGTTTCTCGCAATCTCAATGGCATTGGAACCGTATTTCAGAGATCTTCAATTTCATCTATGCAATATTTCCAGATTTCACTCTAGGTATATTTTATTTAGTTATTTGTGTTTTCACACTTTGGTGGATTACTTGGACATATTTACTCTTGGAAACTTTTTGTTTGCATGGGATGCTTTGTTTTTGGCTGTTCTTCATGTATTTCTAGCTTTATCCTTTTTGGACATTTTGAGCATCATTTGTAAGCAATATCTTTTATGTAAATGCATTGAGATAAAGTTCCACACTATTATACATGCTTTTTTGGGGATTTTGCACATAAGGTTGTGCCATATTTTGTACTTGCACTATTATTATAAAGTGCCATGAGGGGTTGTGTAGTTTTCCTTTGTTTTGCCATCACATCTTTGTCAGGTGAGTGTCCCTCCATGACGACAGTGAATCCATACCATGAGGGGTTGTGTAGTTTGCCTTTGTTTTGCCATCACATCTTTGTCCGATGAGTGTCCCTCCACGACGACAGTGAATCCATACCATGGGGGGTTGTGTAGTTTGTCTTTGTTTGCCATCACACCTTTGTCCGGTGAGTGTCCTTCCATGACGACCATGGATACATATGATTCCAGGCTCATGCATGTGTGCTTTGTTTTGCACACCACTTTTTCAATGCAAGTGCTTTCTTGTGCACTTTCAGATGTTGTTTCTTCTTCCTCATGCACTACAGGTTGTTTCACACCATTTTAGTGGATCTGTCAGGCTCTCCTAGTTCAACATTATGGGGAGGTTATTATATTGTTCATGCTAATTCTTCCTTGGTTTCACCTTGGAAGGGATCTTCCATCTTCAATGGAGGTTCTTTAGCACCATAGCAGTCATCTTTCGTCAGTTCTTTGCAGCTTCTTCTGCTTTAGTGATGTTCTTCTTGGCTTTTTGCATCTCTTTTTAGAGTAGAGCTTTTTCCCATGAGGGTTTCTCTATTTCTCCTCTTTACAGAGATTTGGTTGTATTTGGGTACCTGATCTGGCCTAGTTGTCGGGATCCATGTTTGCCTTCTTGCATTGTAGTTACCTTTGCTTTCTTGCATTTGTTTGTAGTTGCACTATTGCTCATCTTAAGGGGGGTGTTAAAGTAAAGGTTTTAACTTAATTATGTTGATTAAGTTACCTTTATTCCCTTCTTAAGATTTCACGTTAGTTTGCATAAAGTGACATTTAATAATTATATTAATTATTAAATGTTTTCCTATTAGGGCTTCTATTAGGGTTTTTCCTATTAGGGTTTTATTAGGGTTTGCATGATCTCCTTTTTATAAGGATTGATCCCATTGTATTTCATATCAATTCATTCTCTCATTCTCTCTGATATATATATTTTCAGTTTTCAGAGAACCCTTGCTTGTTTGTCTCCATCTCTTCTTTTGTGACAGGTTATTTGCGTGCAGGTGATCTTTGAGGTTTGTGAAGTTGTATTTTCTCAACTCCTACATGCATCACTTAACATATTATCCTAAACCAAACTAGTCAAGTAAAATTTAAGGAAGATGCACCCTTAGATAACACTCTTGGTGAAACTAGAGTTACAAAAGCTCCTTGACGTTGGATTCATCTGACCGATAGATAATCCTAAGTGGGTTTAAAACCTAGTACCGGTCTCAAAACCCATTGGGGTTTCAAAATCTATACTGATTTTAGAGACTTAAACAAAGAATTCCCAAAGGATGATTTCCCTCTTCCTAACATCAATCTCATTATGGACTTAACAACTAGGCATGAAATTCTATCACTCATGGATGGTTTTTCAGGCTACAATCAAATCATTCACTTTTCTATGGGGAACACACTGCTGGAACATGATGCCATTTGGGTTAAAGAATGAAGGAGCAACCTATCAAAGAGCAATGACCCTCATCTTCCACGACATGATCCACAAAACAGTTGAAGATTATGTGGATGATATTTTGGAAAAATCAAGGAAAATGAGTGAGCACATACAAGTCTTAGGACCCATCTTTGACAGGCTGAAGAATACAAGGTATGACTAAATCCAAAAAAATGTGTCTTTTGGGTTACATCAGGGAAAATTCTTGGCTTTATTGTCTCACACAGAGGGATAGAAATTGATCTAGCAAAGGTAAAATCCAGCCTTGACATGGAACCACCACAAACAATGAAGCATATGAGAGGAATAAAATGAAGATTGCAGTCCATTAGAAGGTCCATAGCGTAGCTATCAGATAAAATCCACCCCTTTTCGTATCTTCTCCACAAAGGAATAACTTACAAATGGGATGACAAGTGTGATAAATTTCTCCAATAGATAAAATATTATCTACTAACACCTCCAGTTCTCATGCCACCAATCCCAAACAAACCACTAATCTTATATATCTCAGCAACATCAACAACACTAGGTGCTCTTTTGGCACAACATGATGAAAATGGAAAGGAAAGGGATATGTACTACATCAATAAAACCTTGGTGGGATATGAAATGAAATTTTCACCTATTGAGAAAGCATACCTAGAAATAGTTTTTGCTTCACAAAATTTTACGCACTACATGTTGTCGCATCAAATCAAGCTCATTGCAAAGATCAATCCATTGAAAACCTATTATCTAAAGCAACTCTCATAGGACGAATGGCCAACTGGGTGATAATCTTAACTAAATTTGACATAGAATATGTGGAGCACAAGGCAATAAAAGTACAAGTGATCACAAACCAACTAGTAGAAGCACCCATCTATACATATAACCCCTTGATATATGAGTTCCTTGATGAATCAGTGTTCTTGGTCAACCTCACAACTCAATGGAAGATGTAATTTGATGGATTATACACCCAACATGGATCTAAAGTAGGAATTATTTTCATCACCTCTCAAGGTGATTGCATTCCAAATTCATACATGCTATCATTTCCCTGCAATAACAACATTTTTGAGTGTGAAGCCCTAATGATAGGTCTAAGGATAACATTTCAATGACAAATTCAAGAGATGAAAGTGTATGGAGACTCATAGTTGGTTATCAACCAAGTCATTGATGACTTTGAAACTAAAGATGACAAGCTTAATCCTTATAAGAAGATGGTAGAGAATCTCAAAGATCTCTTCATAGACATAAATTTTGAGTAGATTCCTTGCATGAAAAATAGAGAAAAAAATGCCATGGAAACAAATGAATCACTATTAGACATGTCAAACAATGTCCTCCAATACAAATTATTGGTAGAACAACTTCTTGTACCAACTTTCCAAATCCCTGAATCTAAATTCACGTGTCATTGTTGGTCCTGGATCCCTATGGTATCATGAAATATTTACCTATCTAAGCAAAGGAACCCTCCCATCTGATATCACCTCAAAATTTAAAAATACCTTTATTAAAAAGACATCCCAATTTGTGATCCTAGGTGATACCCTTTACCATCAAAACATCAAAGGAAAATTACCACGAAGTCTTAACCAAGAGGAAGCCTTAACTACTTTAACAAAATTACATGATGGCATATGTGGGTCCCATTCTAGCGGTATGACATTAGCTAAAAAACTGTTGAGGATGGGGTACTATTGGCCAACCATGGAAAAGGAAGCTCATTAGTATGTTCAAAAATTTGTCTAGTGTCAACAACATGGAGACCTGATTCATGCTCTGGCTTAGGATTAGAGCCAATGATCACACCTTGGCCTTTTTCATAGTGGGGACTTGACCTCATAGGAAAAATCACCCCAACCTCATCTAATGGCCACAAGTTTATCATAACCACCATCGAGTACTTCACTAAGTGGGTAGAAGCCATTCCTATGACCTACATAATAGGGAAGAAAATTCCAAAGTTTATCTTGAACTACCTCATCTACCGTTATGGTGCCCTGCAAACCCTAATCTCAAATAATGGAACACCCTTCAAGAATCAAGATGTGAAAGAGCTCTATCAAAGATTCAAAATCCAACACTAATTCTCTATCCTTTATTATCCCCAAGGCAATGGTCGAGCTAAGGTTACAAATAATACTATCTTAAAAATCTTTAAAAAAATGATCAATGAAGTTGGCCATGACTGACATTTTCAGCTAAATCCCACTCTTTGGGCCTATCAAAATAGTATCTACACACCCATAGGTGCAACCCCTTTCTCCTTGGTCTATGGATTAGAAGCTATCCTATCTATTGAGGTTGAACTCCCATCATTGCAAGTGTCACTACAGAACTTGATCACTGATGAAGAATACAAAGTATCTTGAATAAATGAGCTAGTATTCCTAGAGAAGCGTTGTCTTGATGCCCTCAATCACTTACACATTTATCAAATTAACTAAAACAGAGCTATAACAAGAGGATTAAATGTTGATCTTTCCAAGTAGGTGATCTTGTCTTAAAGTAGAATCAAAAGAATCTACCAAATCAAGACAGTAAAGAAAATTTTGAACCTAATTGGTTGGTTCCCTTTGTCATCACAACAAGCTATGGTTTAGGATCATATTAGCTATCAACGCCTAAAGGTAAACCCTTGTAGGAGCCAACTAACAACTTGCATCTCAAAAAATTTAATGCCTAGTTTTGAAGGGTGTAAGCCTAAAATACAAAAAGATCAAAAAAGATCAAAATCCAAAAAATAAGAAAAAAGGATTGAAAAAAAAAGTAAAGAAAAAATCATCCTCTAGTGAAAACCACTTCAGTGGCACTTTGGGCAAATACCTTGGTAAAAATTTGGCAAACATGTGCCTTACGTAAATAAAGAACCTCCATCTATTCTTTGGCTCTTTTGTCCCATCATTCTTTACAGTACCATTCATCCATCACCCATCCATGTCCTTTTCATAGCTTGCTGATGTGAATTATTGTGTCCCTTTAGTACTACTTGGCATATTCCAAAGGTCAATTTTTCCTTCTTGTATCGAAGTAGTCTAACATGTCATGCTAGGGGAAATTCGTTATGGATCATATCGGGTTCTTGTATATCCTAAGCTCATTGAAAAATCCCCAAAACATTCATAAAATCTTATTGAAAATCCCAAAACATTTGTAAAAATTTCATCAAAAAATCCAAAAACATCAAAATCCTGTAAGTGAAAATTATAAAAAACAGTTGGAAAATTGTAAAGGCAAAATCCAAAACATCCAAAAAACATCAAAAATCTCTAAAAAGGTCAAAACATTGAAAATCCAAAAACAATTCCCTTGTTGAACTATGTCATCTTTGAGCTTGAATGTAGGAAAGACCATAATTGATGTGCCCCTGAGACACCCTAGGTTAGTCTTTTAGGAGTCCATCATAATAAACTAATGTTCTATCACCTGTGCATTTCTCATCTTGTTAAATATGTCGAGTCAGTTGAACTACATGGTTTTTGCGTGTATAACATAAGCAAGGATTATCTTTGATCAGCCCTCGAGGCCCCTAGGATAGGTCTTTTAGGTTAGGTTCTTAGTCAAACTTTAGAAAATCCCTAAGCATTGAAATATTCCAAAAATCCCAAAATATCCAAATAATTCAGAAAACCCCTAAAAATTTAAATATCAAAAAATGAAAAAAAATAAAAAATCTGAAAAATCCAAAACTAATAGAAAAAATTCAAAAGACCTAAAAAACCTCAAATATTTTGGAAAATTCTAAAAAGCCTAAAATAATAAAAAACCAAAAAAATCGCATATACTTTCAAAAAGACAAAAAACAGCCTCAAAACATCTTCAAAATACCAAAAACATTGAAATATTCTTAAAACCCCAAAACCATCCATCCCATTTTTCTTTCACCTGCAATAAACCTTCGCCCATAATAAATTGATCATCACCTTCAACCTTTGGCAAGGCAAACAAAAGGTAATTATAGCAAGTTGTAAAGTGAGAACTTAAGTGTCAAAATTTGAAGCCTAGATCATTGGTAAATGCATCAGTGAAGTTTATATCAACAAATTATCATAACAAAATCATCCTAACATCAAACAACCAAATGATCAACATGTCCTAGGATGTATACTTTCTACAATGGGCATCTATATCAAAAATCAGCTTAGCTAAATTTAAACCTGGCAAGAGATAGAGATAACATTGACAGTTTGTCTTTGATATTTTCTTGTGATTTATCTTAATGACCCATTCCAAAGACCTCTCGATGATGTCTATCAGAATTATTTAGAGAGAAAGGAATGGGGCATCGATCATTTTCTTTCATTTGCTATGCTTGTGGGTATTCTTTTAAAATAATCTTGGTGCATACTTTCTTAGTTGTGTGCAGGAAGGTTGTTTGGGGTATGTTGTTGACTATTGTGTATGCTTTGGTCCAATATATTCTAAGCTTCTAACTTAAATTCCAATGAGGTTTCCATATGTCAAGATGTGAACAAGAACTATCATGTATGTTTGCAACATCAAATTCCATTACACTAGATACAACGTCATCTGGGTTATCAATACCTTGATGCATCGTGTCTATGTGTTATATCAAACAATAAGGAACAACAAAAAATCCCAATCCCAATATGTGAACAACTCATCATCCTACATTCATCCTCATCCTAAATTTTCTTGTCACCATCTCTAATAAAGTCTCAATGGATCATGGAATTGTTGGATTTTTTAAGCAATCATCAGAATTAATGGTCAAGTCATTCTTTATTCTTCTATCTTCTCTCCATGCTAAACTAGTATCATGATAGTCAACAAAAAAATCATCAAATGCATCCATCCTATACCCAAAAATCATTAGCATACATGCATCTCATAATCATAGCATAATAAAAAAAATCCATCAACATAATCATTGCATATCACGACATACATTATACATCATCATTTAAGTTGTGATGAATAATATAGATTATTTATTCTAAGCATCTTCAATCATTGCATCACATATCATACATATGCACCACATTATCATTTCATAAGCATAAGCATCTGCATTAACCATCCATACATCCATATGCATACATCATCATCATAAAATTGCATACAAAATACACAAAATGAAATGTATCCATAACATTTGCATACATAATCATAGCATAAACATTTTCATATCATAGAATATCATGAAAAGATACTAAAAAATAATATAACATTGCATCCATACATGATCAAATATAAGCACATCATTGCATCCATACATCATAAGCATGAAATAAAAGGAACATGTCATATTGAATCTATATCCATATCATATATATCAAAAATGAATGTCATGGTACAAAATATTAATCAATGTATGTATATCAATCATAAATATAAATATCCACGAGGCTATCAAAAATGAGCCCATGAATTTATATCTGTGTCAAAGAATGGGGCAACAAAATCAAAAAGTATCAGTACGCTCGAGCTAGCCCTGATAGTTGCTCCCCTCTCTGGCCTACCTCTCTGGCTACTCCTCAGCTCTGGATCATGCATCACTCCTCTTTGAAAAATTAGGCTTTCTAAGGGCCTATGGTACATCACTATGATAGTGCATCCTATAATAGGATGCCTCTATCATAGCCTCTTTGTATAGTCTCATATATACTATCCTACCCTGAGAAGATGTTGTCATGGCCTCTATTCAAGTGTCATCACCCGATCTCCTAATATCTCTCTGTTCACAACCTATAACTACTTGAGCATGATCCCTCTCCACTATAATGACCACCACTTGTTGTCTAGCCTAGTCCCTCTACGTAGTAATAGCCAAAATCTGTTGGTGGGCCTAATCCCGCTCACCTATAAAAACCTACACCTGCTGCTACAAATTTTGAATCTATAAATCTCTGGCATCTGGTGGTGGTGGCAGTTGTACCTGCTGCTAAATGGAAGGTTGTTGTGGAACCTACTATCCCACTAGTGGTGCCCCAAGAATCTACTGACTATGGCCATCCTAGCCAGCTTGCTCCCATCCTTGTTCTTGTCCTCTGCCCTAGCTCCTCTCCCTCTAGGTCTCCCTTATGGAGGGACACCTGCTGGATCTTTTAGTCTCTACATAGGTGTGAACCATGTATCATAAGTAGGCATAGTATGTGCTATTGCTTGACCCTATTCATAGGTCCATAGTTGAGCCACCAATTGTTTAAAACTCTCAACCACCTCTGAAGCTGGAATAGTGGGTCCCCATGTGGGAACCTCTCGAGCAAACCTTGCAAAAATGGACCTATAACCATTGTCTAGCCTATCCTTCTGCTCTCCAAATTGTTGTTCCATCTTGTCTGCCAGGTATCTCTCTATGATAGTATGCTTGCCACCCTGCATGTATCGAGTCTACCTAGTGAAGAAAAACTATTGCGCATCATCGTACCATACTGTAATTTGTTTCTTCCAGTACAAGAATCCAATCTTTCCAATATTCCATAAAATAAAAGCACCTTTGTACCGCTAGATCATAAGATCATCTAGCTCAACATCTGTCATCTATACTATCATTCAGGGAACAACTATATGCTCTCATGCCCAAATATGAAGCAAGGTCACCCCTATCCCAATGGCCCTTTCATCATAGTAAACAAAGTCATGCATATTGTGATATAGTAAGGCCAACATCATTGGCTCCCATGTAAACTGTGTCCTCTTATAAAGCAGCTAGTGCCATGCTAGGCCCCATCCTAGGCTAAACCCTCTGCTCGGTCAATCCAAAGCAACCAAACCTTAAATGATGGCTGCAATGATCAATTAGAGGGTGGGAACATGAACTATATACATCTTGAGGTCAATCTATGATGTGACAAGTGCAATTTTCTCCAAATCCTTCACCTCATGACAATCATCGTACCCAACATCAACATCATAAATCACACGATCACCATGTATCAACAAATAAAGAATGTGCCATACATCCTCTAAGGTCACTATCGCCTCCCCTGTCAAGAGGTGAAATGATGAAGTCTTACTATGCCATCTCTCATGTAGAGCAATCATCATAGCTAAATGAGTCTGGATGATGGGCGCATATGTAACATACCAAAGGATGATCTCTCCCAAGTGCTCCTAGCATAACTTAGACAAATTACCTAGTCTCTCCAACATGGTGGGTCAGTTCTCATGTGACATTAGTGGTGGAATGACCTCCTACACCCATGAAGTGCACGACATCAAATTTTGAAGAAATTTGACTCAATTAGGAATTTCTAGCTCAAAAATCACAATAGTGTCGCTATTTGCAATAACATCGCTATATTTAAATTATAAATTATGACACCCAAAAGCATTTCGAATTGAAAATCACAACATGCATCACCAAACACATGGGTGTTGTGATTTAATATTTGGAAACCCTAACCATAGTTTTCAAATTGGAAAGTGTGTCACTATATAATCATGCATCACAATTTAAAATTACAAACCCTAAATTTAAATCGCAAAAGTGCATTGCCAAATATGGGTGTGTCGCTATAAATTGTTTTAGCGTCTAAAGGGCATTGCTATATAGTGACGTTGCCAAAGTTTAAAATTTAAAGCATAATAAATGTATCAAAAAGTCAATTTTCAAATCAAGTTTTGAGTTACATACTGGTAGTCCTAAGCTTGGAATCCGCTGATACTCTCAAACTCAGTAAAAAATGTTTTATGGAAGCTGTTGGCGTGCTATTTAATCAGATGGTCAGAGCTCAAAATAGCAAGAATCTTCAAGGTGTGAATACATAAATGAATTGAAAGTGACCCTTCTTGGCTTATTTATGCTAGAAAATTAGGGTTTTTTGTCCTAATTTCACCTTCAAGCTAGGGTGTATCATCATTTTCATCAATTTTTCCAATCAAAACCTAATTTTGCATCATTTTTTGAATTCTTGGCATAATTCTTGCATCTCAAAGCCTTTCTGGCCCCTTGGGGCAAATTTTAACCTTTATCGAGAAATCAACCCAAAATTGAAAATTTATGCCCGATTTCTTGAGGGGGTAGGGAACCGGCTTTATCCTTCTATTGGGGCATCTAAAAAAAATAAAATAAAATTGATTTTGTTAAAAAAATTTAATCCAAAGAGTGTTATTCTTTGAACCAAAGCAGCAAGTACCTCGCTTCAAAGAGGGGCAAAATATAAACATTAAAAAATATCCTAAATTATATCATGCACTTGAAACTGATACTAACATCATTTCACCCTAAAACCCATCCTTTTTTCACTTAATTAATTAAATTGTCCTATCTATTTAATTAATTGCATAATTTTCATCTATTAACCTAATTCATCAAATCAGGTTAATTGACCCTCTTTCATGCTAACATTTCATCTTATTAAATTAAATTAAAGTATCTATCTAGTTATTAGTTGTTAATAAATTCTTAATTTATCAAACAAATTAGAAACTTGTGAACCCATGAGCTTTGCAAATTTACCAATTCTACAAGTTTAAATTTCCTTCTAGCATGGTGCCTACTTGTGGGAGGGATGACCCAATCCACCCAGATTATGTGCCTCCTCCTCCCATTGTCCCCTTTTTCCACTTGGATGGGACTGAACCATCTACTAATACTGGGGGCGGTGTCACTTCCTCTCTGAAATTCAATGGATGGAAAGGTTCTCTCCTTGGAATGTTTTTGTAAACTAGTGGTGTTGGGGCCACCCTTGAATACTTAGAGTTAGAGGAGGGAACCTCTATCAAACTCCTTGACTTGATTGTTGATCAAATCATCTCTTCAATGAACAACTCCCTAGTTGGAATTTTTTTCTCTTTTCAGCCTACCATTGCAATGGTTCATCGATGAATGTCCTCTACCTAGAAGGTGAAGGGGAGTGTTTCCACAAGTTTTATGCCTAGTGGAATATTTCTATTCAACTTCAATTTTAATGAAGATCTCATTGTGGTCCTTACACAAGGACCCTAGTTCCATGGTAAACATAGTCTATCTCTATGTCATAGAAAGTCGAGTTTTGACCCAGTTGCAAATTTTAAATAAAATAGCTCCAATATGGATTCACCTAACAAGTCTCCCATTTAAATTCTGGGATGAAGAAATCTTCAAATGGATTGGAAACTCTTTTGGCCACTTATTTTTTGTTGATGGAGTTACAAAGGTTAAATCTAGGTTATTTTTCACCTGCTTCTATGTTAATATTGACATTAACAAAACTCTTCCTAACTTTATTACTCTCTAATTGAAGTTAAGAATTTTATCCCAACCCATTCAGTATGAGAGTGCTACTTTATTTGTTTTAAACTGTTTGAGATTTCGTCATCTTCATACTGAGTGAAAATATCTTTAGATCCAAAGACTCCATTACCCTACATTCAGATGAAGAGATAGACTAACCCTTTGCTAAGGATCTCCTTAACGTTTTGAAGTCCCATGTTAAACAGCCCCCTCAAAATGCCTTGGAGTTGAAAGTTTCCCCCACCTTACAATTTTTTTTAGTTACACAACCCTTTGTGCCTCATATTATTGAGGAAGGAGAGATCCCCAACCCCTCTCTTTATTCTGGTGTCCAAGATCCCCATACCCAAAGTGTCTTTTTTACTACTGAGATACCCATCGCCAACTCCCCACCCACTCTTATGGCACCTTTTTCTAAGCTTCATATTTAGCACTCTTACTTCCAATTTTTTGTTCTTCTACTACTTAAAGGACTTGTACTCTCCCTAGGGGATATCCCTAATTCCTCCTAGATTAATGATGGTTGGTCAATACCAAAAAAGAAAACCAAGAATAAGAAAATTGATGCAAGAGTGGATTCAAAAGAGGGTAGGCCATCCTAGTGTCAAACAAGACAAAAATAAATAACAAGGGATATTTCTTGTGGAAGGAGGAAGGCCTTAGACTCAGCCACTAAAAATAATAAATGAAGTTCCTATATTGGAATATGAGAGGCTTGAATAGCCCTCAAAATCAACACTCTCTTAGGACATGTATCCTTTAGAATAAGATTGATATCTTATTTATCCAATAAATTAAAATGAATCAAGATACTTTCAAGTCTATGAAAAACTGTATCTAGCCTAGGCCCAAGTTTTTTATAAGTGAAGTGCAAGGAGCCTCTAGTGGGATTGTGACTATGTGGGACCCATTGGTGGCTTTCGATTCGTTACTGTCACTCTTTATCAACAATCTGGTTATTAAATTTTCCAACTCTTCTTGCTCTTGGGTCCTTATCAATCTTTATGCCTCAATTTTTAAAAATTCTCATAAGTCTATTTGGGAGGACATTTATCAGTAGATGATGGAAAATAAAAATTATTTTTGGTTGATAGTTGGTGACATTAATACCCCCTTTTCCCTTCTAAGAAACTTTGGGGATTAACTGAATACATTGACAACATGGAAGATCTAGCGAACTTCATCAACAAAAAAGTATAATGGATGTTGAATTACAAGGGTAAAATTTTATCTAGATAAACCTCAAGGAAATTAATAATCTTATCCAAGTCAAAATGGACTACTTTTTGGTCTCCTCTAACTAGGATATGGGGTGTAACTCAAACTTGGAATCTCTACCCCAAATTGTCTTGGATCATAATCCTCTACTTCTCTCCTATGTTGACATACTTTGTAGAGGAGCTTTTCCTTTATATTATGAAATTATCTGGACTACCCATCCTAATTTTAGAAATTTTATCCTTAATTGGTGGAACACCCCTTCTAAGGTATGACAATGTATAGTGTCCCAAAAAAAAGATAAGGTTTGGGGATAGAACAGATTTAATTTTTGGAATGTTTTGGTGCAAAACGAGTTGAATTTGAAACTCAATTATATATAAACCCAAATAGCCAATGGATACCTTTCCAAGAATTCTCATCTTATTGAAGAATCCTTATGGATGGGCTAGAAAGAAATTCTAAATAGAGAAGAAATAATGTGGAAATAAAAATCAAGGATACAATGGTTGAAGGAGGGAGATAGGAACTCAAGTTTCTTCCATAAGTCTACTATAATACATAGGAAAAGGAACTCCATCTCGTCCCTCAAAAATGAGCATGGTGAACATGTTACAAATGATATCCATATTAGGAAAATTTCCTCTAACTACTGACTACTCTGATCAATCCCTTCTTTGTGGCTTTGGGCTAGAAGAACAACTATTAAACTACCTACCAACTATGTTATCTCCTAAAGATAATTCCCACCTCATCGATCCAATATATGATGAAGAATACAAGCTTGTAACCTTCTCTATGGGGGACGATAAGGCATTGGGTCCAAATGGATTTCCTCTAGTCTTCTTCCAAGAATTTTGGGACATTGTTAGTCTTGATATCACCAAGGTAGCCAAATATTTCTTTTGTAATGGTAAAATTATTAAAAAACTTAATAACTCTTACATTTCTCTTATCCCAAAAGTTTAGGATCATACCGATCTTGTTGATTTCAAACCTATTAGCTTATGCAATATGGTTAATATAGTGTAAAAAACTATACACTCTTGAAAATGGAACAATTTCACACTTAATTTGGATCTATTTTAGCACCATTCAATTAAATACCCCTTTAAATTATCATTAATAGGCCCCTAAGACCCTTTATTTTGATTCTCGATGCTTATTTCAACTTAAAACCTAACAAAATCCACAAAAACATCAAAATTCTAACAAACCCACCTCAAAAATATAGGGTGGGACTCATACACCACCTTGGGCATATGAGTCCCCCTAGGTGGGACCCATATGCCACATTGGGTGTATGAGTCATCCTAGGTGTGTACCCATATGTCAAGAGTGGTGTATGAGTCCCATTTGGGGTATTTTGAGGGTTTGAGCAGGAAATTCAACTTTTTAGTTCAAAATTTTAGTTGATTTTGGATTTTGAGATCTAAATAACGGTAAATTAGGTGTAATTCCTATATAAACAAGCTTATAAATTCATTTTTGATCTAAGAAAGAATTTAGAAGATCAATTTCAAGATCCAAGCATTCAAGAATTCTTTCACAAGAGAATCCAAGTGTCAAGAGCAAGCAAATTTGAAGTCTTGAAGCAACATTAAAGTGTTTTTATAGGTCTTCAAGCTCACTTTCATCCAAGATCTAGCATTTTCAAGAGTTGATTATGGTTTCCAATGGTGAATCATGATGGATTCTAGGTTGGGGAGATACAACTAGCCATCAAGCTAAGCCTAATGAATTATTTCCTAAGTGATTCCATCCTCCATTATCATTCTACATTTAGCCTAAGGAAGGTATATACATTCTTAGTGCTCATTTGGGTGATTAGAGATCTCTCAAAGTGGGTTATTCATGTCTATGTTTCATTCATGCATCTCATTCTAGCACATTAGAATAAGGTTGCATTGCATTTCAAATTTCCTAATATTAGAAACACTTAAGCTTAGGGTTTACATTCACATTTGCATTCAAGATTCATTATTTCTATCAAGGTTTAATTACCAAACTATAGTTTGATCAAGGCAAACCCCCCATAAGAAAATCAAGTCTATATTATGTCTTGCAGGTCTTTTTGCGTGTTCAAATCCAAAAATTAGTTTGGAAGGGAAAAGCAGAGATTGGAGCACATATCTAAACTTTGAATTCCTGAAAAAGTGAAATGAGATTGATGCACCAGAAGTAGCCTATGAGTCCCACTACAAGAAAAATTTCTAAATTTTTGTAGATCTTGAATCGACACTACTAGAAAACTATTCTAGACTAGAAACCCTAGTCTAGGACTGATACACCCAGAGTGGTCTATGAGTCCCAATGTGCCCTAATTTCAAGATTTTTAGTGTTTCAGAGCTCATTCTAATTTTCTTCAAGTTTCTAGGTGCACACTTGTAATCTTGCTACTCTTTGTTCTAATTTACATGAATTTTGAGGTTATTTAATGAAGTATTACATCATATTAGGGTTAAGCATTAGATCTTACATTTCATTAGTCTTCCCAAGCCCTAGCTTGGTGGTGAACCCCTCTTTAGTTTACAGTCAGACCCTAGGACAACCCTATTTTAAGTTCTCTTTCTCCTTTGCATACTTTAGATTGAGATCTCTAGGGTTTTCCTTGAATGAGAGAGTGTGAAGATTGTTATTCATTCTCCCAAGCATAGAAACAACAAAATTCAACCTTTCATTTTGGTGAACCTACATTTAGAACATCATAATTTTGATTTGGATTGCATTATCATCCTATATCTTTCTTGCATTAACATTGCATTAGGGTTTACATTAGTTAATTGGAATTCTAGGGTTTTTAAATCTTGCATTAGTGAAAGTGCATATAGGTTGCATTTTTGCATCTTACATCAATGAAAACATCTAAAATCTATATTTTCATTTAGCCTACAGATCATCCAAACCAAAAATCATAAAAATCGCTTGATTTTTTTTTTTAAATTGTGAAAAAAATTCTCACTGGGACTCATACACTGCTCTGGGTGATTTAGTCTTAGTGAAATTTTAAACTACATTTTACAAAATTAAATTCTCTATTTTTGAGCTTTTGCTTGCTGTTGATAACTTTTTGTTTTAGTTTGCATAGTTTTTGTTACATTAAAATCTTTAGAGATAACATAGTTTATATCCATTACAATTTTGGATAGAATTAGATTCCTATACTTTTCATTTTCAGCATTAGTTCATAATTCAATTAGAATTAGATTACATTTGGCATTCGTTAGAAAACAAAACAAAAAAAACTTACAAACTGATGAACCTCTTGGAGAAAGAATAGTTATTTGAGTATGTCAAATCTCTTTTTCCAAGCTAAGCTAACCCTCAATCCTTTTAGTAGTGATGAATTTGACATGTTAGATGAAGTCCTTGAGGAATTCATCTCACAAGGTTCATCCACTAAGGCTTGTTATGATAAATTGAAACTAAGAGAAGTTAACCTTATTCAACCTCAACTTATCCTTTACCCACTTTCACACAAACCTCAAACTAAAAACAAAACCAAATTTACTCTTTACCCACCTAAGAATAATTTTTTGCAACAATCAAGTTATAATACCATTTCTCATACATACAACACTCAAAACAATCTACAACCAAAACAACCAACTCTAAAAACCTTACCTTTTCCTAATCCCATCTTTCCTAGTGCTCCTCATTTAACTTCACATAGTTGGAAGGGGTATTATCTTGATGAACAAATTAAGAATACTCCTACAAAGATATCCTTATGGGACCTAATTTAGATTTCACCTAATTATCACACTATGCTTCAAATTGCCTTACAAAAAGTAATGGTTCCCTGTAGTACAAATGCAAATGATGTGGCATCTCTAATACAAGGAAAGAAAATAGCTAATTTAGGCATTACCTTTCATCAACATGAGCTACCTCCTCTAGAAATGAGAAAGAGAAATGATGCCTTCATGATAATTTCTATCCATAATAGGTAAGGAATAAAAATAACCCTTGTTGAAAATGGTTCCACTCTTAATGTGTGTAGTGTGACCCTTTTGGATAAACTCGGTGTGGATAAGTCAAAAATTTAACCCGATTCCTTGTAAATTCAAGGATTTGATAATATAGGAAAACAACCATTGGGTGTGATTACTTTACCTATTAAAGTTGGAAAGGCTACCTTGCAAACTCCTATTCATGTAATTCCTGATAATCTTTCATATAACCTTCCTTTAGGGTGACCTTGGATTGAGGAGATGCATGCAGTTCCTTCAACTCTTCATCGTATAATAAAGTATTTCTATAACAATAAGGTATACCAAATTGAAATAGAACCCAAACCTAAAATTTGTTTACAAGTAGAAAAAGGATCGATAATTCCTCTAAACACAATGATTCCAAAATTGAACATAGAACCTATGGAAGAAGAAAAATAAGAAACGAAAATAGTGTCAAAGTTATTGGAATATGATTGGGGTTCCTTGGAATTCACACCTTCATTTATGGGAGAATGCATAATCACAAGAAAATAAGATGGAAAACAAAAATAACCAATGGTTATGTCAACACAAAACATGAAAGAAAACTAATAAGAATCTACCTCATCTACCCTTGAAGAAGATACAAGATACACAAAAAAATTTGATGAGATAGATTATCAACAACCACCAAACCCGAAATAAATGGAGAAAATTTATGGAAGAGGTCACAAGCTTATGAAACAACTGGGTTATATTGGAAAAGGATGTGGAAATAAACAAGGCATCTGTGTTCTTATAGAACCTAATATACAAGAAACAAAAAGTGGTTTGGGATATTTTCCTTTTAAGATAATGCAAACAAACAAAAATACCAACGTTAAACATCAACACCATCATATGAAAACCTAAAATCAATCTCACCTTGAAGCACCTTGAGGTTATTGATATGACTTGTGAACCATCATGAGAATACTTCGAAGATGATGAAGCCTTGAAAAAAATGCTAGGAGTTTATGAAAAAAAATCCACTCCTCCTCAAAATTAATGCGTTACATGTGCTATGATTAGTACCAAACAAAAAGATGAAGAAAAGGAAAGTGGTGAGATTGACATGAGCAAAGAAGAATACGACCCTAAATTTTTGAAACAAAGTGCACTTCCTTTAGGAGATACAATTGATATAGATATGGACATCAACAATATAGAGAAAGTGATTAAGATAGGAATGTGCCTTGATGATGAATAACAAGAAGACCATGCAAATTTTCTTCATGACTTTCCCAAACTTTTCACTTGGAATTATTTAGATATCTCGATAATTGATGCTAAGATAGTGACACACAATATAGTCCTTGTTGAAATTGCTAAACCAGTTAGACAAAAGATATGGAAAATGAACCCTAAGATAGCCTTTTTAGTTAAGGGAGAGATGAAAACTCCTTGAATCTGGTTTCATATGATCGATAGATTATTCACCTTGGATCTCAAACATTGTCTCAATTGCAAAACCTAATAATCGTATTAGGATATGTACGAATTTTTGTGATTTAAATAAAGCATCTCTAAAAGATGATTTCCCCCTTCTTAATATTGACATGATAGTAGACTCGACTATGGGACATGCTTTGTTGTCATTCATGGATGTATTTTCTGGATATAATCAAATCTTTATCAACCCTCAAGATCAGTACAAAACAACATTTGTAGTTGTCTGTGGAACATTTTTTTGGGTCATGATTCCCTTTGGATTAAAGAATGTGGGAGCAACATAGCGATGAGATATGACACTTATAATATTCCATGATTACATACATAAGATTTTGGAAGATTATGTTTATGATATTTGAACCAAATCTTTAAGTTGACAAGACAATGTGAATGTCCTTCGAAAGATCTTTGAGCGAATGTGAAAATACAACATGAGATTAAATCCAAAAAAAGTATGTTTTTGGTGTAAATAGTGGATATTTTTAGGTTTTATCGTATCTCATAGGGGCATCAAGGTGGATATAAAGAAAATTTATTCTATAGTTAACATGCCACCTCCTAGAAACATCTTTCAAGTGTGTATCATACAAGGAAGAATTCGGGCTATCCGTCATTTTGTAACATCCCTATCAAACCGAATGTTACCATTTACACATCTCCTCAAGAAAGATGTGTAATTTAATTGGAATGAGGATTGTAAACAAGATTTTGAGAGTTTGGAAGATTATCTTGCTACTCTACCAGTTTTACAACCTACTATGCAAAAAAAATCATTCATCCTTTACACATCAACATCAAACCATGCTCTCACTACATTGTTGGATCAACAAGATGAAAATGATAAGGAACATCCTATCTATTATATTATCCAAACTTTGATTGATTACAGAACATGATATAGAGCAATAGAGAAACAATGTTTGGCTCTTGTATTTTCTACTATTAAATTGAGACATTATTTATTGAATGTTAAAATCAATGTGATGACATAATTTGATCCCTTAAAACATCTCTTTGCTAAAATAGATTTATCAAGACGCTTGGCTAAATGGGTTATGTTGTTAACAAAGTTTGATCTTAAGTTTGTTTCACAAAAGGAAATTAAGGATAAGTCTTAATCTACCACTTAACGAATGCTCCCTCACCCCTGGCATTACATAATATAAAAACATTCCCTAGTGAAAATATGTTGACTATTCAAAAATATGAAGAAACATGGGAATTATACTTTGATGGATCTAAGTGTAGAACAAGCTCTAGAATCAAGGTCATAATAGTCTCACTTGCAGTAAATCCTATTCCCTTATCCTATCACTTAAAATTCCTATACATGAATAAAATAGTGGAATATGAAGCACTAATGGCTAGCTTATGCATTGTTTTAGCTTTGGGATTTCAAAATATTAAGATATTTTGTGATTCATGATTAGTCATTAAGTAAATAAATGGGAAATATCAAGAAAATCATGACAAATTATCAAAATACAAGGATCTCACAATGACTTCATTAGAGAAGTTTGATTCATTTACCATTGATAGAATATCATGAAAGGATAATCGACATGCAAATGGAATGGAAAGTGTCACTTCTCTTATATCCCCTCAAGATCCTTTAAAGGATTTCACATTTATTATCCATACCATTATGAACCCATCAATAGAATCCAAAGCCAAAGATGTATTATCAACAATTATGGAAAGCTCTAGTGAATGGTATACACTGATATTTAATTATTTAAAAGAAGGTACCTTTCCTAAGCCGACAACTAAGAATACTCAAGATCGTCTTCACAAGCTCACATCTAAGTGTATAATTCTTGCTGACGTGCTATACCAAAGATCCTTTAATAGTCTTTTACTTAGATGCCTTAAAGAATCTAAAATCCTCATAGCACTGGAAGAAGCTCATTTAGGTGCTTATGGAGGTCATTTTGGAGGAAGATCACTAGTTTAAAAACTTCTCCACATGGGATATTATTGGAGACATATGGAAAAATATTGCTTTGAATATGTTAAGAAATATCAAAAATGTCAAGAACATAGAAATTTGATCCATGCTCCCACTTTTGAGCTTCGGTCCCAAGTCCCTATTTGGTCAGTCTTAGTATGGAGACTAGTTATGATTGGAAAAATCTCACCTCCTTCTTCAACTGGGCACACCTTTATAATAACCACAACATATTATTTCACAAAATGGGTAGAAGTTATTCCCCTTCAATGCACAACTATTGATGTGATATGTCATTTCATATTGGAACACATTATTGGTCGCTTTGGACTTCCTTCCACATTGGTTTTAGACAACAGGATGGCATATAATAATAATAATGACGTGAAGAAGTTCCTATAAATGTTTAACATCCAACATCATTTCTCAACACCTTACTACCCACAATCTAATGCTCAATACGAATCAAATAATAAAACTCTCAAACAAATCTTAAGGAAAATAGTAAACAAACACAATAAGGATTGGCACACACAACTGGCATACACATTATGGGCTTACTGTACTAGTATCATAAAATCCATCGGGACTACTCCTTATAACCTTGTTTATGGTACCGAGGGAATAATGCCCTTGGAGTTACAGATTCCTACATTAAGGATTGCTCTTCGGGGACTTATTGATGATAACACTTATAAAGAACAATGATTGCATCAGCTTGAGATGCTTGATGAACAATACTTTAACGCTCTTGAAAATCTTCAAGCTTATTCTAGAAAATTTCAATGTAGCCACAATGATCATTTCATCCCTTGTGTACTCAATAAAAGTGATTTGGTATTTCAAAAATCAATGTGATGTCAATGCCAACTAGACTAAAAAAGGAAAATTCATTTCTAATTGGTTAGAACCTTATATAATTAATGAAAGTTATGGGTCTAGAGAATAAACGTTAATATACCTAACCGGTACACCTCTTATTGAATATATAAATTCCATGCATCTGTGCTAGTATTATTTCTAATCTTCTTGAATAGTTTAGATGATAAAGAAGTGGTGTTAGAGTTAGTAGATGACATCCTATGTGCTCTTGCATTGCTTCGTTCTTGACAAACAATTATTTGTGTGTCTTGAATACTAAAATAATTATTTAAATTAACTTTTAAGTTGTTACTTTAGGTTTCATGTTATTCAAGTTCATATTGTGTGTTATGTTAGATTAGATCCTTACATGCATTTAATGTACTCTAATTAGATCATAAGTGCATTTGATTTAGCATAACATACTTAATTACAATGTCGCATCTAAGACAAACTAGAATAAGTTTTAATTAGATCACATAAAGCATGTTAAATCATGGAGACATTTATTAAATATCCTTACAAATATTATTTGATAAATCACATTGTCATTTAACATTAGATGCATAAGTCTAAATAATCAAACATCAAATGATTATATATATATATCATAAAGTTTCAAGTAGATGTCATCAATATATATACAATGCTACTATGGTTTGTGACTACTGGATCCCTCTGGATCTAGTTATCGCCTTAGTCTAGAGATAGTTCATCGAGAGATGGTGGTATGCAATCATGATTGTGATCTAACAAGTGCATACAAAGCATAATGTAGACCATTTTCTTGTCCAATAGCCTCTCGGTGATCCTTTGCTAGGCAGTCTCTCTCTGCCTATAGCTTGGATACGTCTACATGGAGTCTCTTGACCTCCATTGGACCTTGAAATGATTGGATCTCCTCATAGGCAGCCTTAGCTCGACTTTCACACCTAATGGCACCCTCATATGCTTCCCTTAGTTTGGAATATGAACCGAATAGCTCTCAGTCCCACTCCATGATGGGTGTGGGCATGTAGTCTATGGTCTCATCTCTAAGAATGTGGGGCACTATATTTGTAGCAACTTGTCGATAGAAGTCCTATAGATTTCTCACATCACCTACAAGATAAAAATTATAAAGCTATTCATTACACATCATATATATATGAAATCAAAAACATAATAATTAAAGCATATGCATAATCACAAATAAAATATCATCACCTAGATCTTTGATAGGCTATGTAAAGATAGCCTCATCCTGTGTAGGTGGAATGGAGGATGTGCTAGCCTCTCTATGATTGCAGGTGTTGGTGCATGCTATAGTTGTTCACTATGATCTAGTCACATGAGTGGGAGCTAGCTCTCTCCACTTGTGGCCAACTAGATCCTCATTTGTTGTATCATCACCCTCATGCATTAGTTGCTCCTCCTCCTCACCCTCCTCCTTCCCATCGTAATTCAGTTCTGCAACCTTGTCGTAGTTATCATCTATCACATCTATGAATAGGTTTGTAGTTCTGAGTCCTATCAACTCAACTCTATCCTCCTCCCTGTCTCTCTTATCTAGGGTGGTCCTGCATAGCCTATCAAATCATCCATCAGGAATAGAGGAGTTGGATGTGTTGCTGCCCACCACTCCTTGTACACATCTATGGCACTGGAATCATCAAATTCAGAGACTAGGGGCATATCATGATCCTCATAATTAGAGTCACTATAGATGACATCATTAGTGGTAAGCCATCTCATATCCATGAGCCTCTGAGCACTCTGAACAAATCGCCTGAAGAAAGGTAGTGCTACTGGTGGTACTTGTATCTACCCAAACTGTCACATGACACAATCGTAGTAGAAGGGTTTTGCTATGTAATCATGTCTTCCTAGTAGAAATCTACCCATCTATAGTCTCATCAACTATTAGGTCTCATTCAACCACTGAGGTATTAGTTGGTATGGTCTCCATAAGATCGCATCTTGATCCTGTCGATTGAATCTGACCCTCCAAAAGTGTAAATCTTCATACTTCCATAAATGCCTAGAGGATAACTGAATGTGCAAGGGTATCCTAGGGCTGATATAGATGGAAACCCTGTCAGCCTAGTGCAGGTGATATGCTCTAGGAACCACACTTGCAGTAGTGTATAATGCACCATACTATCAACCTCGTGCTTGAAAATCACCCTAGATCATAATACAAGTGTGTAAGGATGTTATGGCCCCGGGCATATCTAGTCCTCTGATGTTCCATCCATCATATTATGTGAATAGTCCTTCATCTAGATGTTATCCTCAACCATCAGGGATGAGTACTAGTGCCACTGTGAAAATCATAATCCATACCAAAATTTGTGCTCGTGAATAAACTAGCCATGATAGCTCCATGATGTCATCCAGAATTAGACCTCAAAGACAAAACTATATATCATATTTCATCTCATGAAATGACCAATCCCCTAGAAACTGGACTCTCTCTCCTTGAATCAGAACTCGAAGAATGTGATGGACATCCTCTAAGGTGATCATCATGTCACTTATCAGAAGATAAAATGTGCAGGTGTTTTCATCCCACCTCTTAGTGAATTCCATCAACATAGCATCATGGTACCTCATGGGGGACATGAGGTATCCCTAATATAATATAGTTCTTTATAATATCTATGTGTCCTCCTTTGATAATGTCGAGGCTAAGTCTTGTAAGTGATAGAACTGTTTGCCACTGAGATACTATCATGACCGAGGGAGGATCTAACAAAAAAGTAAAAATATGTCCTATAAGCATTCTAAAATATTAAATCTATACATCAATAATAAAAAAAAGTGTACTAAATTTGCTCTAGTGTACTTTTCTAAGGGTCCTATACACTTTAGTTCACTTTTGGGACACTTCGCAAAGAAATGGGACACTTTGCAAAAAAGTGGGTCAATTTGCGACAAAAGGGGACACTTTGCAAAAATGGGGACACTTCACGAAAAAAATGGATGCTTTGTGCACTTTTCTTCTAGTGTTCTAAATCAACCTAGAAATGTGTAAAAACATAAAATAAATGCTTAAAGAAAAAGATAAGGCAAAAAAATGAACTTACCTGATGTTGTAGCTCGCCTCGGGCTACCTCTTCCCGCAAGACATCCAGTCTCGGAGGCTCGCACTCTCATCGGCTTGAAATCTTCAATCACTCTCAAACAAATTCAATCTACAAGAAGGTAAAAGATAAAATTAGTTCAATTTACTTCACTTTTTTCTCTTATATAGGTTAAAATTAGGGTTTTACTTTATTAGGGTTAAAAATGTTTCATTCAATCTAGCATAATGGGGGCTAGCGAACTCCATTTTCAACGTTGTTTGTTATGTTGGAATCATGATTCCAATCTCATTCTCATCAAATGTCTATCATTATGTGGTATAGTACTTGGAAATACCCTATGATATGACTTACCCAACTCAATGCGGTTAGACCATTGCCTTGATTCCACCTCCATAAAGAAAGCAGAACTGAGGGGTGGCATACATCTACCCTTGAATTTGATTTCTAAGAAGTTAGATAAGAAGATTTTTGAACAACTAATTAATCTGTGTTGCATGATGCAGTTCCTAACATTATGATTTTTTAGATTGCTACAATGGGGGCTTCATTCTACTGTGTTGTGAATGAACCTATATGAGTATCCTTTTCTAAAATAAACTTCATTATTTAGATTCATTTAGCCTACATATGCATGTAGAGTCGTATGGGTGCTAAAGTGGGGGCTAAATGTAGTGTATAAAATTGTACACTCTTGAAAATGGTATAATTTCACTTAATTTGGACCTTATTAGCACCCTTGCATTAAATACCCTTTTAAATCATCATTAATAGGCCCCTAAGACCCTTTATTTTTTATCTCGAGGCTTATTTCAACTTAAAACTCAACAAAATCCATTAAAACAGAAAAAATTATAACAACCCACCTCGAAAATCTAGGGTGGGACTAATAGATCACCTTGGACATATGAGTCCTAGGTGGGAGCCATATACTAGGAGTGGCGTATGAGTCCCATTTGGGGCCTTGTTAGGGTTTGAGCAGGAAATTCAAAATTTTAATTCAAATTTTTGGTTGATGTCAACTTTTGAGATCTAAATAATGGTAAATTAGGTGTAATGCCTATAGAAAGAAACCTTTAAAGTCATTTTTTTATCTAAGTAAGCATTTAGAAGAGAAATTTCAAGATCCAAGCATTCAAAATCATTCAAGCATTCTTTCACAAGAGTATTCAAGTGTCAAGAGTAAGAAAAATTGAAGTCTTGAAGCAACATTAAAGTTTTTTTGCAGGTCTTTATGCTCACTTTCATCCAAGATCTAGCATTGTCAAGAGTTGATTATGCTTTCCAATGGTGAATCATGATGGATTCAAGGTTGGGGAGATGTAACTATCCATCAAGCCAAGCTTAATGGATTGTTTCCTAAGTGATTCCATCCTCCATTATCATTCTAAATTCAGCCTAAGGAAGGTACATACATTATTAAAGCTCATTTGGGTGATTAGAGATCTCTCAAAGTGGGTTATTCATGTCTATGTTTCAATCATGCATCTCATTCTAGCACATTAGAATAGGGTTGCATTGCATTTAAAATTTCCTAGTCTTAAACACATGTAAGGTTAGTGTTTACATTCACATTTTCATTCAACATTTATTATTTCTATCAAAATTTAATTACCAAACTAGGGGTTTGATTGAGAAAAATCCCCCATAAGTAAATCAAGTCTATATTTTGTTTTAGAGGTATTTTTATAGGTTTGGATCCAAAAATAATTTTGGAAGGGAAGAACAAATATTGGAGCACATATTTGAACTTTGAATTCCCAAAAAATTGGATCGAAACTGATACATTAGGAGTTGTGTATGAGTCCCACTATAGGTAAAATTTCTAGATTTCTGCAAATCTTGAATCCACATTGAAAAAAACCTATTCCAGATTAGAAAGCCTAGTCTGGGACTAATACGACCAAAGTGCCATATGAGTCCCAGTGTGCCATAATTTAAGGATTTTTATTGTTATATTGATCATTCCAGTATTCTTTAGGTTTCCAGATGCACACCTCTAATCTTGTTGCTCTCTATTATGATTTACATGCATTTTGAGGTCATCTAGTGAAGTATTGCATCATATTAGGGTTAAGCATTAGATCTTGCATTTAATTCTAAGTCTTTCCAAGCCCTAGCTTGGTGCTTAACCCCTCTTTAGTTTACAATCAGACCCTAGGACAACCCTATTGCAAGATCTCTTTCTCCTTTTCATACTTTAGATTGAGATCTCTAAGGTTTTCCTTTAATGAGAGAGTGTGAAGATTGTTATTCTATCTCCCAAGCATTGAAGTAAAAAAATTCAACCTTTCAGTTTATAAGATATATTTCAACTCATGAGATATTGTATTATTTGGAAAGGAGCCTTCTCTCAATCATGACTCTCAAACTTGACATATCAAAGGAATATGATAGGGTTAATTGGGACTTAATGTTTAAAGTCTTAAAAAAAGTGGTATTGTATGAGAGATTAATCACCATTATAAGGGAATGTTTAACTAATATCAAGTACTTAGTCTTGGTAAATGGAATTACAAGGGGTTTATATAGGGCTAAGAGGGGTATTGAACAAGGGGACCTCATTTCCTCTTACCTATTTATCTTGGTGGCAGAGGTTTTGGAAAGGAACATTATAAAGCTCATTGATAATTGTGGTCTTAGGGGTGTTAAATCTGCTTCAACTCTCCCTCCTTCAGCTTTGCAATAGTTTATGGATGGTACCATATTCTTTGTTGGTGGCTAAGTGGTTGAGGCTAGGTGTTAGAAAAAGTGTCTTTCTAACTATGCTAAGGCCTTAGGATAATGCATCAATTATAATAAAAGTAAGATCTACATCTTCAACACCAATGTGGATTTAAGGAGGAAAATTTAGGACATATTAGGTTGTCAAAGTGTTGATCTCCCTAGAATTTATTTGGTGACCCCCCTCACTGTTAAATAATTTTACTCTCCTTTTGGAATTATATTCTAGAATACATGAAAAAATCTTACAGGCTAGAGAGGAAAACTATTGAGCAATGTTGGTAAATTATAACTTCTCGTTATCTCTCTTTAGGGAATTCCGGTATACTTATTATCTCTCTTTAAGATCTAGACCTATATTGATAACAAGTTTGAAAAATTTAAAGGAATTTCTTATGGTTGGGCATTGAGGAAAGAAAAATATTAGCTTTAGTTAGCTGGGATAAAGTATTCCTCCCAAAAAAGTAGGAATGTTTGGGTATTAGGAAAATCTCCCACCTAAATGAATCTTTGATGTCTAAAATTATTTGGGACCTAATCCTAAACAACAAATATTGGTGTACTATTATGAGTGCAAAGTACCTAAACCATTTAAGGTTTCATGGGGTGATTTTCTAAACCTGATTTCCCAAGGGTCTCCCAAATTTGGAACAACATCTTCAAAACTCATAGTCTGATCTCCTTGGGCCTTAAGTGGAAGCTTGGGAATGGTTGTCTCATATATTTTTTGGATGATTGTTGGATTTTTTTACCATCCCCTTAGTTCTACCCTACTTTTAAATACCTTCAACTTATTTCTAAAGGATCCTTTAGCCCTTTGGTCTTTGACTACCCATTAAATGGAAATTCTTGGAAAATTATTCAGACATATTTCCAAGGTCATCACCATCTCCTTCAAAGTGTTTTACTGCTTCAAAATAATCTTTGCAAGGTCAGATTTCATCTTTCCCAAAGTGGATCATTTATTTTGGGCCAAAAATCCTAAGGGAAATGTTGATGGTCAATATAACATAGCAATGTTAAAACCAAATATTACTACCCTATTTCTCCTAAAAAAGATAAATAATATAAAACCACTTATCTTCCAAGGTCTCTATAGTTGGTTCTCAACTATGATGTCATCATTCAATGGCCTATGCAATTGTAATGTTCAAGGAGAATGTTGGTGAAGGAATAAAAACTAAATAATACAAACTAATCTAACGTTTTGGGGGTTGTAAATAAACAACAAAAGATAGAACAAGGTTAAAAATAACAAAACATGAACACAAATTTCTTTAAATTCAGACATGCAACTTAATAATGAGCATTTTCAAACCAGCTAAGACCATGGAATAACACAACCTATAGAATATTCCATACTATTTCATTCATTCATAGTGCAAATTTTAAAGCATACAACCATTCAACATCACTTTTAAAAAAAAAAATTCTCTTTAAACAACAAAATATCATGAGCTCATTATTAAAATTAACAAATCAACAAACATAAAGAAACATCATCCACAAATAATTCAACAAAATTATTTTAGATTCAAAATATTCTATTAATTTTTCATCAAATAAGAGACATTTATGCACAAAAAATCTCATTGGCATATAAATAACCATTGCTCATTGACATTATCATTGAGCTAAAACAACTACTTCTATTAAAATTATAAAAATGTATGTATCTTGCATGAAAGTTGTAAAATAACAATAAATAAATAAATAATTATAATCTCTAGGAAGCTAATCAGAATTCAATTAGTTGACCTTTACAATGAGGAGAGAATTCAATAATAATAGAAATAATTAGCATCAATCTCTCCCATCAAAAATCAAGATCTATAAATCTAGGGCCTAGATCCACAATTGTAGGGGTGCCCAATCAACTCCAAATATCTATCTCTGCTGAAGTTTTTGGAGCTGAAAAGGGACGCCACATGCTCTCTTTCTTCATCAAAAATCAACTACTAGCTATTCTTCAGCCCTTTTCTACCCCACTATGAGTCACTTTTAGCTTATCAAAAATTTATCTAAAGTCACCCATTTGCTAAAAAATGTTACGACAATGTTGTTGCTAAAAAAAAACGGTAGCTGAAATAATTCCTTTTATTGATCACCTTCATGATGATATTCATCATAATTCTGAAAAATTTGTTTTAGTGTATCATCATCAGGTCCATCAACCCAGTTAACTTTAAACTTTGAGTCTACAAACTTCTTATCCACTAGAACAATGATGTCTCTCAATTGGGTGATGTCTATGACTACCCACTACATGCCACTTTTGATATCCATCAGCCTATCCATGAGTGTGGAATAGGAAGTATCTCCTATCTTCATTATTTTGTTAAGTCTTCCCTCCCAAGCATCTTTCATTTCTCCCAATGATTCAAGTCTCTGATCTGGAGGTAAAGTTTTATCAGTGAGTTTTGCAATGATGTCTTCAAAGATACCTGTTTGTTCCCATATGTCGTGAATAATTTTGAGCATCTCTATTATTTTTTCAACAAGATTATGTGTTTTAAGAACATATATATTAATAGAATTAGAAATAAATTCAGGATCCTCATCACCCAAAATCTATGATTTGATCATTCTTCTTCGGTCATTTTTTCTATTACTTTCAACTTCCCTAAATAATGTATAAGTTTCTCCTCCTCTTCCCACCATTTCCCTATAGATTCTTCAATATATTTTACCAAACCAATACTTCCAAAATAATTTTTGAACCCCATATCTATTTGTTCATCCAAATCAGTCTTGAAAGCATTAAACCAATTGTCAAACCAAGTAGCCTTTTTCCTCATTTCTGTCAAATCTTCTATTTATTTTTTGGTCATTAAAATAGGGACTTTTGAACTAGCTAAAGGCTCTGATGTAGAAGTGGTTAACTCCTTTAAGAAAATTTTCATCTAACCCAGTTGAGCTTTAAGTTCATATTTTACTTGCTTATATTCTGTTAACCTAGACTTGGTGGTGGTGGCTAAAATATCAATCAAATTCATTTACTGATTTCTTGTATGTTTTCCTAGGTTGACAATACTTATCTGATAATCTTTAGCTTGTAGTTCTCTATCATCTTTATCAACAATTGGGGTGGAAATCCCAACTATCACATTCCCCTCATCATTCAACTTGGTAGAATGGATGGTGCAAGATTTCTTCTTAGGATTCTCCTTCTCAATTTCCTTTATCATATCATCCCATATTATAGGTTAAGGCTGCACTTGTTGTCATTTCTCCAGCTTCAACTTGAGCCATTCAGGAACATCTGAGTGAGAAGTTACTTATTGAACACTAGGAAGTGCTAAAGATGAAGGTGTAGAAGTAGTTACTACAATGTTTTGTTGGGAAGAAGCTTTTTTTTGGTCCTCTTATTCTTTTAGCAACCTTTCTTGTTCCATCCTTTCATTGTGGACCTTAATCTCTTCTATTTTCCTCATTTCCTCTTCCCTCTTAGCGGCCTCCTCTTCATCTCTCAATCTCCATAATTCTAATTCCTTTTCCTTTTGTTCCTCCATAGCTAATTTTTCTACTTCATTTGTTCTTAGTGCCTCGATTGCTTCTTTTTATTTGGCTATCTCTTCATCTTTTATTTCTTGTTCTTATTTTTCTTCCTAAGCTAGTTGCTCAATAACTAACTTCTAGGAACTTTCCAATGATTCCTCCTACTCCTTTTATGTTAAAACATCATTGACCTCTAATTTTTCACTATGTAAACTTCCAAGTTCAAACTCGTCTCCTTCTTCACTTGGGTCTTCTTCCACCTTCTTCAAATACTCCTCCCGTTCGACTCTTTCTCCCTCTTGGGATGGAGTTCTTTTAGAGTCTGAAGGGGGAGGTAATTCTGTTACATAAATTACTGGGACCCTATCTTGTTCAACATGTGTTGTTCCTAGTGTTGATCATGTAGTAACAAGAGTCTCTTCAATAGGCTATTCTCCTAGGTATATTGTAGCCAAAGGCGTAGCATCGAAACCTGAAAAAACTCCCGTAACAGCTACCTCATAAGTTACTTTAGCCTTCTTCAAGGAATCATCAATTTTTTGTAATGATATATCTTTTTCTATTGAGGTAGGGTCTTTTGTGGTTCCCTCTATTGCTCCAACATTTCTCTTTAATCTCTTATATTGATGTTTTATTTCTGTGGAGGAAACATGTTCACTGCTAGATCCTCTTTTCTTGGAAGCTTGCACTCTTGGTTGTTTGAGACGGAGGTTCAGCCATTTCCTACTTCTTTTAACAACTTCTTGTGTCCTTGGTTGAATCTTAGTTACCTCCTTAGCCATCCAATCGATAGGATCCAAATCCTTTATGGCTACTTCATCCATTTTGTAACAAGGATCTAAGGTAATCCCATCATCAGTGACACTCTACGAAATGTCTAGAATAATTTCAAAATCCTTCATTTGAGGGACCATCAACCTTTCATATCCTCTCTTTCTTACTTCAAACTCATCTTGAAAATTGGTCCAAAAATCCTCTAATAATGGCCTATGAAGAGGGAATTCCGAAGCATAAAGACCATACATATTCATTCTAGGATCAAAGTCCTTCCTTGAAGTGTGGTGTTTGAAGTTCAAGGCCTGGAATTATTTTGTTGCTGTATTGGCCACTGTGGAAGAACTACAAGAATAAAATCCTAATTCCATGGAGGAGAAATAATGGAAAAAAACCTTTTTTTGCATAGAAAAAATTGCATTCACTTCAGTAGCTTGATGGGAAAACTCCATCAAGATCCACCTGTCACTGCATGGGTGATCTTCAAAACCAAATAATTTGATATAAGTAGACTTGGGGTATTAGATAAATCAATAACCCCAAGCTTCAATGAATTTAATTGCTTCTTTAGATAACCTAAAGCATACAAAAATGCATCATTGATCCTTTTGAAATGATGCTCTACTTATTCATCTCTAATTGGTCATAATATTCCCACACTTTCTTTTGATCCAGGCCACTATCCAGAGAACCTATAGTATTCAATCCTAGGAATTGACACATCCTTGCAACAAAATAAATAGCATATGAAGTCATGAATGTTGTTGTCTGAAATAATTTGTTATGAATGTTGTCTGAAATAATTTGTGCCCTGTCCAAATACTATTTCCCATCAAGAATAAGTTGAATAAACAAAAAAATCCAATATTCAAAGCTACTGGAATCGTTCTTCCCAAACACTCATGAAAACAATGTAATTATGTTGCCAACCTCTCCTATGAATTCAGACCTCTTAAACTTAGGTGGCAATTTATTTACCGACTTCTTCTATATTTTTAACCATCTCTTATTCATTAGTTCCATATTTCCCTCCTCATCTTGTGTCTAGTGTGCAAGTGCTTCATCTTTTGACATGATCTTAGGGTTAGGATGAGGAGGTGGATCAAAGAACAACCTAACCATTGCAGGAGTTAAGACAATAATTGCATTTCCTTGTGCATCAATGCACTGCCTTTGATTTGGGTTGTAGGTCTATGCAGTAGTTAGGATGAACTCAGTGCATTGTACAGAGATTGGGAATGAGACTACATGTGCTAATCCAGACTTAGCAATAATTTTGGCTCTTGGGGTAGCATCTTGTGAGAAAGTGTCCTTCCTAAATTAATCCAAATCTAGGTATCCCACCAATGTATCTATAATATTCATCACCTCAAATCCAAACTTGGATGGCACAGGGTTTCCCTAAAACTTATATTTCATTGTGATTGGGATCTCTTCTGGCTTTAATCTCTTAGGATTTTGTCCCTTTGATGTTTGTTTTAGGGGCACTTCTTCTTCTAAAGATGACATTTGTTAGGTATCCTACAACATTGACAACCATCAGATAAATAAAATATATATAAACAACAATCTATCACTTACACTTGTATTATACCAGCCTTAGTTCAATCTAGAACCCTAATCAACAAGTTCATCAAGCATCTTCGGGTTTTAGGTTCAGGATAAATCTAGGAACCCTAACCATTTTAAGCACAAACTTGACCTTAATGAACTTTGAGATTGGTTCCTAACTTGGCACCTACAACTTCGAATAATAGTAATCATCATAGCTTACCACAACCTGATCCCATAACATATTCGAGAATCAAGTTTGGGCTATTATTTAGAACCAAACCTGATTTTGATAAAAAGTGCATGTTGCTTCCTGAGTTTTGATCCTAATATGATTTCGAGAATCGGGTTTAGTCTTTGTTTAGGAACCTAGGTACATGAGGGTAAAAAATTTGGGTATCAATCTATGGTCTGATCCTGTAATGTGATTGGGAGTCGAGATCGGACCATGACTAGGAAGTGATAGTTTAACCAATGAAGGGAATCCCATAGAGTTTTGATCCCAACATTGAATTAGAAGTCAGGGTCGGGTTGTTGTCCAAAACTAGACCTATTCAAAATGGGAAAGTTTTAGTAGCTTCCTAAGTTTCGCTCTTGATATGATGTTAGGAATTGGGGTCGAGACCCCATCATGAACCAAGTCTTGAACTTTTGCAAACTTGGAACATGTCAACTCCAAGTTTTGATCCTGATTAGACATTGGGAGTCAGGACTTGAGTTGTCCCCAGGTCAAGGCATCAATCAATGGGTTAATGGATTGGTATTGGTCTGACCCTAAATTCCTGATAGTTATGTGGGGATTGTACAAGGAGAGGAACCGAAACTGAGCAGTGGGAAAACCTAAGTGTTAGTTCGATTCCTGACCTTGAAATACATGCGAGAATTAGGAATTGTGGGGCGATGATAAATATGACAATATCTCAATTGTTTCACTAGGATCAGGCCATGTACAAGATTAAGAAAGTTTGATTTTAAACAATCAAAACTTTGAAATTAAACGAGTCCAACCCGAACATAGAAAAAAACCCTAGACAACTAGGGCATAGTGGGATGGACAATCTCGCGACCAAAAGACAAAATGAGGACACAAGAAAAAAAAATTATGCAGAACAAACCCAACAAGGATTCAAGATCAAAGAAAAAGAAATGTACTGAACGATGTGAAATAAAACGCAGAGAAACAAAAAAAATCCAAATGAGAAAAGAAAGAAAAAAATGAAAAAAAAAAAAGACAAACACGTGAGACAAAAGCAACCAAAACAAAAACAAGAACAAAGAAGGCAAGCAATAGAGCCTACCTTCGAATGATGCCAATAATTCTAGCAGCATGTTGAAAAATTACAATGAATCCTTCAAACCCTAGCTCATTGTCACTCTCATTCCATTCACCAAATGATTCAAAGCGAAATCAAGGAGCGGCGGGATAAAAACCCATTTGCATGTGTGAGTGGTTATGCCATTAATTGGTAGTTGCTCAGACCTCTGGATTCTAGAAAAAATCATAAATATGAGGTGTAGGAATGAAATCAAGTGGCAGTCAGGGTCGAGTCTTATAGCGAGACCAAACCTTTACAAAGGGGCAAAGTTTGGTCGACAGTCTGTGGCCTGAAACCTGACGGACAAAAAAAATTACATGGGGATCAAGATCGGATCATGAGATGAACCAAGAAATTCAAAAAAATTGAAGCACAAGTCACAATTCAAAGCCCAATCCCGAAGCAAACAAAGACACAAAAGAAAGTCGGACCTTGGGATCGAGCTACAAACTGGAACAAGAACTTTGAAAATTTCTTGGTTCCAGATCCAGTCCTAAACCCGATTCTGAAATAGGCAAAAAATGCAAGGAAATGAAAATAGAACCGAGATTGGAACATAGAGAGAAAATTTTACTTTGCAAAGTAACAAGTGTCAGCACTAGTCCGATACCCGAACCCAAAACACAAATAAAATGAGGACTTAGGAGAAAAAGAAACAACTGCTAAGTCCCGAATGAGAACACCAAGGACAAAAGAAACAAGGAGGGGGGAGCCATTTTGACCCAAACAATGGGGGTGGTTATGCAAGGCATAATAGGAAACTTCTTCGTCAAGTCTACCTATAATCTATTGTTAAAGGGTGACAACTATAATGTTTTCTAGGGGAAAGTTTGGAAAAAATATCTCCTTCCTAAAATCATATTTTTTGGTGGACGACCATGCAAAATAGAATATTAACACAAGAAAAATTCATCAAGCATGGCTTCCAATTTCTGAATAGATGTTCCATATGCAACATGGATGAGGAAATGGTCCCCCACATTCTCATACATTGCTCCTTTTCTCAGAAAATTTGGGGATTTGTGTTGTAAATGTTTCAAATCTACTGGCCCATGAATAAAGAACCGCTAGCCCTTATGGAGGAATGGGTTATCCTTTTCCATAATCCCCTCATCAAATAATTATGGAAGAAAATACCTACACAACTTTTCTAGAGTCTCTAGAAGGAAATAAACAATCAAATTTTTAGAGACAAAAAAATCCTAGAAGAGGTCTTCTTAGCTTTCTCTAAGCTCCATTTGGAAAATATTTCAGTTTTCCAATGGCCTTTCTCAGATTCCCCCCTCCCTATGGAATCTTAAATATCTACCCAATGGGGCTTACCTCAATCCTTCTACAATGTTTACATCACAAAGAAGATGGCCAAATTGAATACCAAATGGTTAACACCCTTGGTTGGTTGGTGTAAGCTTAATTTTGATGGTGCTACCAATGGTAACTCTGGTATGGCTAGTGAGGATGGAATTTTGAGAGCCCTTTCAAAGGTAGTTGTGGTAGGTTATGCTAGAAGCCTTTGTGTTAGAACTAATAACTGGGCAGAGGATATGGCTCTCTTATGGGGCATCAATATTTCTCTAGGTATTGGTACTAGGAACATTCTCATTGAAGGGCACTCAAAACTAATCATTAATATGGTTAATGTCTTAGCTAACCCCAGTTGGGATTGGAAGATATCATAAATGAAATGGACAAAAACTCTTCCTAGGCCTTGAAAATTTTGAGATTAAACATATCTATAGGGAGGGAAACAAGGTTGCCAATGCTATGGCAAGATTGGGGATGGGTCAAGTTTCCTTAAGGTGCTAGTGAATTTTTATCATGTGTCCTTGAATATGTCAAAAAAATCTATACCTTGGAATGACATTACCCAATCTCTAAGAATGATAGTTAATGCAGCCTTTGGTTGGGATGTTTGGAGCCCTATCCTCATACTCAATATTTTGGTGGGGATATGGTTAGGCATGAGACAATTCAAATTTATATCTATTATTATTTATTTGTGAGACTACTATGTTTCTCTATTGCTGCCTACTGATTTGGATGCTAACTTAGACTTGGGTTCTTGGTTTGATATCTATATGGGTTTGGTGTGTGGCATGGTTGGCCATTTTGTTTTCATGGCTTCCCCATGTTTGGCCTGACAATGTGGAGTCTAATCAGAATATGTTGTTATGTTAAAGTGGACTCAATATTGTAATAATGACCAATGTACTTCCCAAATTCTTGATGAGACTCTTAAGTTCACACATCATCATTCCCATAGTTTTATGTTTAATTTTAATGTGATTAGGATAGATTGCATAAGGTTAACCCCTCTCCTTTTAATTATTTGTATTTTTGGCTATATGAAACATATTTAGCTTATAATTTGGAGGGTGTTTAGTAATAAGCATTATTAATTTGTCACAAATATCAACTTTTTAACTTCTCTTGAGTGTTATTTTCACTTTTTCTTGGCTCTCTTGTTCTATTTTGAGTTTTTGAAGTGGGCTGCAAAGTTTTTGCAACTTTTGTTGGTTAGCTAGTTTATCATGGGTGGTGATAGAGTTCATATAAAACCCTTCTCATGCAAATTTTTCTTGATGGATGCCATTGTTTGGAATATTTATTATGAGGGAGGGGTCTCTCCTTTTTTGGAGTGCCTTAAAGGGCAAAATGAAAGTCTATCCATATAGTTTTCCCACTCTTGGGATATAAAGAAAGTGAAAATTGGTGGAATTTATTTCAATTTGGATGAATTTATTGCATAATCTACTAGTATGAATACTAAATGAAAGAAATGGAAGAAGCACAACAAGGTGGTGGGTAATGGGATCTAGTATCTCTTTCTCAAGGATGGGGAAAATTCCATTAAACTGCATGGTGTATTTGACAGGGAAAAGATACCACTGCCATGGGAAAAGGTATGTCTTATGATATAAATTTTTTTACTTTAAAGTGGAGGTACAAATGTTTCTATTTCTATCATTTCCCCTTCCTCAACCACTTTCACCATAATTCCTTGATAAGCTTCCCATTTTACCTTTTAACCTCCTTGGAGAACTCCATTAAGGAAGTTTTGGATTTAAACAATGCCCTAAAAATCCTCCATTCCCCTACACCAAGGGCTCATACTACATCTTTACCACTTCCACCTTGCTTTGAGCCTTCCTATGAAAATTAAGTCTATTTTTAATGATGATCCCTTTTCCTCCAACTCCCCCTTGACAACAACCATCATGGCTAACCCAGGGTAATCTAAAGGAAATAAGAAAACCATTAAGCACTTGGACACTACCCATGCTAATATTTTGTGTGAACCCCCCTCTCTAAATGACACCCTTGTTGGTTTTTTTAACTGTAACCAGGTTGATCTTCTAATCTACCTATGGAATTTCCAATCCCAATCAAGGGCAGCTCAAAGGACTTGGACCAAGTGACGAGGATTTTAAAGACCTACACTTTGGGCTTTGCAAAACCCAAGAGGGTGATCCCTTAATGCATTTAAAACCTCTACACCATTATCATAAACAACATTAACAACAACATATAATCTCATTTAATAGCTCAATAGAATAGGATAATACTAAATAGAATTGGATGGTCATCAATAATATCAACTATTTGGAGCATGAGATAACTACAACAATACTTCACAGTAAAAGATAATCATTATTTTCAATTTTTAGAAAGCTCTAGGTAAATACAAACAAATACTGAACCTCACAAATAAGTACAACTTAGATGAGTTCCATGTGTCTATTGGAGGAGTCAAATTCATAAGCATCCAAGGGTTTATGACAGATTTAAACACATAACATATAAGATCCTTGATAACATTGCCTTACAATCTCATCAATTTGTATTCTAACCCAATATTACTTATCAAATCCTTATACATAACATATCCACCTACAATCCCATTCAAGAATTTTAATTAATTCTTTGAATTAAAGCTAAAACAAGAATCATACACACCACAACAGTGAGATAAACGAAACAACCCTTGATAATTTTATTCAAAATTCAGATATGCTTATAGAATAAAGAGACATGAGTTCAAATTAATCATTTCAATTCAAATGCCAGTACTATCATAAAACATCAAATCCCCATGAGTTCAAAACCTACTATAGAATGGCTCAAAACCTAAATTGCATTTTCTCTAAAAAAACTACCAGACTTTACAATTTTCTCTGCAACTTCACCTTGACTCGACCAAAAATATCTAACTTGCTAACCCATACTTTTGGCCTTGAAATCCTTCTTATAGAAAATTAAGGAGCAACAAGCATCAAGCCAGAGAGTACACATGTCACTAGCCACATGTAATGCCTTGTGATATTTTAAAATTTTTTTATAACATAAATCTCCCTGGAGAATCTTCTTGTTCATCTTGCCTGCTGAGAAAGGTTGATGCAGCAACAAAACTTCAAGAATTTTGTGCCTAATATTGTCACCAAAAACAAAACTGGAATCTATTGTAACTACAACAACTGATTTGTTAACCGTTAGCAGCCCTTTGTTTCATTCCTCCTCAATTAAATATACATTTACCCATTGCTGGTACTCTTCATCAGTTGGCCAATTATAACTAACTACCTCATTTAACTTGACATTCTATGGCATATACCTAACTGCCACCCGATTTTCTTCTCTTTCAAAAGACTCCAAAAATGAGTTGGTGCTGATAATTTTGTCCATATAGCTCAACAATAAATCATAATCTGACTCATCACAAATTAATCTAATTTGAGCATTGAAGACCCCATTTTCCCAATCTTGCCACTGTTGGAGTGACCTGATATTTCCCTACTCATCAATTATGTCAAGTAACAATGTGTCGCTCCAATCATCAAAGTTCTTCACCAAATCACTAATCTTCCTACTCAAGTCATTTGGCAAGGCCTGAAAACCTTGCAATGACTTAATTAACACTTGATTAGGCCTTAATGATTTGGGCCTATTATTTATATCGAACCTTGAGGCCTTATACATTATGTCTAAGTCATTGGCCCTAGGGATCCATATCAATGTTCTTCATAGCATCCAATAATAAAGAATATGAAGAATACACAGATGACAATCTATCATCAACCTTCTCAGTCAAATGCCTCAGTAAAACATTAACAATCTCCCCTTTCTTTAAAAGTACTCCCTCCTCACTTACCTTCAAGGATGCATGTAACTCTACAATTTTTCCCATTAGCTACTTCTTTGTAGGATCAATAGAGCATTCTATTTCTTCATCAATTGGATCTAAAGTAGGGCTGAGGGAAGGAGTTTGTCTTGGAGACCCTGGTGTAGAAACAATGGGAGAAGTAGGAGGCACCGACCCTAATGTGGAAGGCAATGTTCTAATCCTTGGAGCACTTGATGTCTCCCCAATCTGCCTGTACTTCAACCTATCCACCTCAGTCTGCAACTCAACATTCCTTTGCTACACCTTGCTATATTCTCCAATTATGAAATTGTACTTCTCCATTAGGCTTTTCTTTTCAGCCTCCTCTCTTTTAGTAGTCTTTCGGGCCAATTTGGCCACATTCACAGTCAAATTAGTGGCCTCTATGGTTGAGGTCTCTAAAGCTCTCTTTATTATCAACCCTCCTCTTAAATTTGGGTTAATATCAGTAAAATTGGGCTTTCTCCCTTAAGGGGCTAAAGCCTAAATTGCCAAAGTCTCATATTATTCACTAAAGGTAGAATCTTGCAATGCTGCCTTGACCTCTTCTTCATAATCTTGTAGGGGATGCTTGGACTTCAAAATAGCATTGAAATATACTGCATCTACAATATCCCACTTAGGAAAAATCAAGACACCAACTTGATTTAGCAGTTTTCTTCCCTCCTCAGGAGTGATGTTCTTGAATTCATCCATTAATTCAGCTTTCACTTCATCATCATTCTCCTGGTCTGACCTATCAGATCTCAATTCTCTTCTCCTACTGCATTTATCCTAATATTCTTCCAATTTCATTCTCCATACTAGTTGCAAGAAGAATGGAGTTTTTACAAATACATTATCATATAGAAACTCCTTACATGCTTCCATTCTTCATCTTGCACACATTTTACTTTCATATCCAAATTAGAGAGAACCAATTCAGTTGGCCTGGGAGGAGAAGGCATACCCATCTGCATGTCTTGGCTAGTGACAAAAATTCACCCATCAAATCCTCTTTTGATTTCTCAATATTTTACCTCTTAGGGCTTGGCTTTGATGGTGGTGGTGAGGGACTATTCTCGGGTGATGATTCCAAATATATAATCTTCATTTCCCCAGGTGTTTTGATATTTGGACCTAGTTGTCCAGGCAATTTCTTTCCTTTTCTATCATCTTCTTCCTCATCACTGCTATCATTTGTTTTCCTTCTATAAATAAGCCAGTTCTCTGAATGTTGGTAGGCAGGCCTCTCTTCAAATGGCCTAACATCTTGCTCCTATATTCCTAGTTCCAAATCCAAGTTTATTTTCTTGGCCATCAAGATTCTCATGATTTCTTTGAATTTGTCCATCAAAAAGAAAATTTTATTATAATATGGATTGAACTCCATCAATGGATTATACTTTGGATCCATTTTGTGCACAATGGCCAATATCTTTTCATAAGCTATCGATTTCTCCTTGTTCAATTCTTGTCTATTTAGATCAAACTCATTTCTAATTAGGTCCTCAGGGAATTTCAACTCATGCAAAAACTTACCACTTTTTATCCTTTGTCCGAAAAGGGTGAAAAATCCCTCAGGATCATGTTGCCTCTTGGGACCATACCTCAAATGGTATTCTTAAAAAAATTTCCAAAATGTACCCAACCTCCTTTCGAAAAGACAAAATCTGACACCATAGTATAATTTGGGAAAAATGTCCCTTTACCTTTCCCAGTAAGGTTGTCCTCATGGATACAAAAAAATTTCCACATAACTTCTACAAATCCCACTCTTGCTGGCACATTGTATGGCAATATATGAGGGGTCCCTTGAAAACCATACACCCTCAAGACTATGTTGACTGGGTATGGAATAATATCACCCCAGTTCTGGTAAACCTTCAACTCTGGCTTCCTCCCATTTGGTTTGAGGAAATCATGCAACACCTCTGGAATTCTAGGCACATTCACCATCAACCCGACTCTCAATCTAGAAGCATAAAAAATTTCAAAATGCACATAATTGGCATTCTCCCTATTATATGATAAATCTGCAGTCCACACCTGCACTGACAATCTTTCTTCATTAACCAACTGCCTTAACTCCATCATCTCAGAAAATAATTCAGCATTCTTATGCAAGAACATATACATCAACATGTAATAACAGAAGAATGGAGTGCCTATGTTATTTTTCTGCAAATTCAATAGCCCTTCATGCATCCTTTTAGCCAAAAAGGAAGCAAAATCATATATCATTGAGAAATTAGGGTGTTGTATTTGCACCCCCATGAACATGTAAGCAATAGGCATCACCATGTTGGGGTTAAAACCCAAAATGTAGCACAATGAGTAAAAGGTGGCCAAGAAATGATTTGAAAATCAATTCAATCTGAAAGGTTCTTGGTCACTAGGGCTAATATAAAATTTTGAACCTCTTTCCCTAGCCAAATGAGGTGGGAACAACTTAACTTTGAAAAGTGATTTCAACCTCCCATACTCCAATTTAATCTCCTCAAGATCAATAGGAACCAAGAACATACTGGGCTCACTTAGATCAAAAAACTATTGAAACTCTTCTTTATTGATGCTCAACATAACCCTTCCATCATTATCTCTAATCACCCATGTAACAAAGTCATATGGTGCAGCCACTGCCCTGAGCAAGTCTACATCACGGAACACATTTGGTATTACCATCTTTCCCATATCATAAATCCAGCCATTCAAAAAGGGGTGGGGAAAATTCCTCTGTCCAAACCACAATATGAACATCTCTAAACTTGTAAGAAGAACCCTAGCATCGGCTATGTTGGAACAATTATATACTAATCCCTCCCCTAGGGGTTTTCCTCACATCAAGAACAACCCCTTCTTCCTATCATTCGTTGACAAAGCCAATTGATCCAAGAAATCATCATATAGGTTTCTATTTAAATAATCAATTTGGCTAGAATGTTGCTTTGATGGTGCCATCCTGGATAGACTAAGGTTTCCTTGCTACTTCAAACTTCAAACAAACTAGGGCTAAACATAAATACAAAATTACAAAACAAAACCTTGTAATTTCCCACAATTCAATTAACCTATAGCCCAAAATAATTATCAACAAGCCCCTCAACAAACACACAACAAATTTCCCCCAAATTCAGATTACAAATTAACGAGGAGATACATAAATCAACTTATGGATTTGTGCTTACAAAAACCCTAATATTTGTTGTAACAACTTGTAAATTTGTCCTCAGCTTTGAGACTGTTCAATGAAAATGTTTGAATGCTTTGTGACACAATAGAGCAAGAAAATGGTTGCTTTATTTTGATCAAATCATGTTAGGAGACGTCTTGTCCGCCATTAAAGCTCACTCACGTGCTGTGCCAATGACTCCAAACGTATTTTATACAAATTCAAATACTAGTCATCGATCCTTCACTTTGGTCATATCATCGAACGACTACCTTCAAAAAAAACTGACATGATCTCCATTGTGTTGATAAGGGCCCACCATATTCTACATTGCCAAGGAAATCCACGTGGCACTCGCCTGTGATATCATGATCAATAAAGATCACACAAATTTTGATCACACGATGGCAGGCAACCATGGATCTCATCCATCAACAATCTTGTTCATTTAGCACAGTCGCCAACTTTGTAACCCACAACATAACATATTAAATCCAGATAAATGTATTGAAGTATTTCTATCAATCTCTTCGGCTTCACCAGATGAGAACATGACACTCACCCATGATATCCCAATCAAACAAAACAATGTGGTGGGGTCATCACGGGATGGCGAGGAATGACTGAGATCAAACGGTAATTGATCTATGGTCATGCAAACTTTTACCTCTGCAAAATATAAAACATTTATTAAAATATTGAGGGGACATCACTAGGCTGACGATAAAAAATGACATAAGTTATTTTTAAATGAGGGAGCACGGGACCATCCTAGACTTAGGAAATAATAAAGTTAGGTGAAGTAAATAAAATGATAGATCAAAAGGAAACTAGCCTAGATGAAGCAATGGGGCCTAAGTTGTTTTAAAACCCTCTTCAAAAAGTAACGGCCAAATAGATCCCACCTAAGGTATAAGATAAGACACTAGGGTTTTACATGAAAACAAAGGTAAAACCCCAACCTTAGGCTTTTACCAAACACCATAGATGACTAGAAACATAAGGCAAGATAAAATGGAACACAAAGAGAAAAATTTGAAGTTCCATCAGTGGCTCCAATTGGGGATGTTCATTCTAGTGGAATGAAGTGAGATTTCAGAATCTCAGGTTGAGCAGACCAAAAGGGATTGTCTAGACAAAACAACCCAGCAAGAATTAAACCTACCACTAACATATATACAAACCCAAACTAATATTCATGGAAAAATATACTTCAAGTGAATTACAACTTCAAGAACTATCCATGAATTGGTAGTTCAAGAGTATCCCCTATCATATCTTGGAAGAAGTATGAATCTTTACCCCACTTACTATTTATCAAAACTGGACCCAACCAGATTGCATCAAATTTTCCGTGTTTCCCTTTATCTTCTAATCTGGCATTCCACATTAATACCAAATCTCCATCTTGGAATCTCCTTTTAGTTTCCTTTTTTTCATACAAATTCTTTACTTGCAAGTGCAATTTTTCATTTTCATTTGAGCTTCCCTCCTGGTTTCATCCAATTATATGAGAGCTTCCACTCTTAGTTGTATTTCATCATCAATTTCATTGTCATACATCTGAACAAAATTATGCATCTCCATTAGATTATTTTGGGTCAACCTTGCACTTATCCCATAAACCAAGTCAAATGGGGCACAACCTATTGCTTTCTTCACAGTTACCCTATCCGCCCAAACTGCTAATCTCAACTTATAATCCCATGCCTTTTTATTTTGATCCAGGATTCTCTTAATGATCTTCATCAAGATTTTATTTCTTGACTCTGCTTGCCCATTTCTCTATGGGTGATATGGTGATGAGTAAGAAATTTGGATGCCATGCTTCTCACAAAATTTTGTGTATTCCTCAGATCTGAAACACATTGCATTGTCTGACACAATTCTTTCTGGACATCCAAAACTAGTTAATATGTTTCTCATCAGGAAGTCAATTACCACTTTACTAGTTGCTCTCTTTGTTGGAATTGCCTCCAACCACTTGGTAAAATAATCAGTGGCCACCAATATCCATGAGTGGCCTCCACTAGACTTACATGCTATCTCTCTTACAAAATCAATACCCCATTGCTGAAATGGAGATTGCACTCCAACTGGTTTTAGAGGCAAGTTACCAGAGAATTATAACTTACCAGAGAAATGTTGACAAGCATCACATGTCTTCACTAGTTGGTGTGCATCCTTAAAAATAGTAGGCCACAAAAATCCAACCCTCATTACCTTATGTGTAGTTTCTTTTTCCATATAATTCCCTCTACAAACTCCACTATGCATCACTCAGAAGTTCTTGTGCTTGATCTTGATCTACACACTTTAACATGAAACCTTCTCCATTTCTCCACCAGAGCTTACCAGCTATGATAACATACTTGATAGCATGTAATTTCAATGTCCTTTTCTAATTTTCACTCAAGTTATCAAGACATTTCATCTTTTGCAAATAATAGATCACACCTTTATACCTTTTAGAATGTTCCATATCACATATGTATGACCTATTTTCTTCCTCTTGCAAATTTATCTGATTTTCTTCCAAATTACTTTGGCCCATAATCTTGGCCAATCCTTGTCTTCTCACCAGCTTAGTAATATAGACCTCAATATTGAATTCTTAGATCCTATTGATCCATCTACACATTCTTCTTGATACTTCCTACTGTGTGAAAATGTCCTTGATGACAACACTAGGTACATATGCAACTATAGTAGATCCCATCAAATAAGGCCTGAAATTACCAATGCATATGCATGTTTTTCATTTATATCATACTTAAGTTCCACAACTTGTAAAGATTTTCTGAAAAAGGCTATAGGCTGTTCAAAACCTTATGCATTCTTTTGCAACAACACAACTGCAATTAGGTGGAAAGAAGCAAATGAAAATATCTATAAAGGTCTAGAAAAATTAGGGGTTTTGAAAATAGGAGCCTCCTTTATTGCTTGCTTAATGGCCTGGAAGGCCTGCACGGACTCCTCTCCCCATTCAAATTTAGCTCCCTTATTAAGCATCTTGGAAATTGGGTGAACTGTATCAACAAAATTTGTCACAAACCTCCTTAGGAAGTTTATTTTTCCAATGAAATATTCTATGCCTTTAACATTTCAGGGTTGTAATATTTTGTCTATTGCAATTACCCTCTCTGGATCAATCTTGACTCCATCCTTGGAAACAATATGTCCCAACAATTTTCCCTCTTACCCCAAATGCACATTTCTTCAGATTCAAAGAGATACCATACTCCAATGATCGATTAAATGTCTTCTCTAGATGCTCACAATGATCCTCTTATTTCTTGTAATATGTTGTCAAGTCATCTTGGTATATCACCAAAAATAAGTTAATAAAAATTGAAAAATGCCACATCCATGGCTCTCTGAAAAGTATCCCCTACATTTGTCAGACCAAAAGGCATTCTCACATAGACATATGTTCCCCAGGGTGTAGTGAAAGTTGTCTTATATTGCTCAGACTCCTTGACCATGAGTTGGTTGTAACTGAAGAACCCATCCATCATAGACATGAATTCATAGCCTGTCACCCTTTGCAACATGGCTTCCATATTTGGTAATGGATTGTTGTCTTTTAATGAAGACACATTCAAATTTCTGAAGTCTACACATAACCTAATGTCTCCATTTTTCTTTCTCACTAGTACCAAGTTTGACACCCAAGATGAATGTTTGATTGGCTTGATGATCCCTACATCCCTTAGCTTCATTAATTCTTCTTGCATTTTTGGGGCCAAAGTAGGATAAATGGGCCTTTGTTTTTGCCTAAATGGCTTAACACCATCACTCAAAGGATCCTACCTATATGCCTTAAGATCATCATAGGACCATGCAAACACATGTCTAAAATTCCTTAATATGTCAATTAGCATCCTTCTCACCTTTGGTGACAATTTCTTTCCAATATACACCTTTTTTGGTGATGCCTCTGTTCCAAGATTTATCTCTTCCAAGTCATCAGGATGGGAAGCAGTATGATTAGCATTTGTCCTATCCTAATTATCAAAATATCTTTCTAACACAACTAAACCCTTAGGAATTATATTTTTTTTTAATTGAATGGCCTCATTTCCAAACACAGTATCTTTACCATCAATTTTTCCACAAAATCTCCAAAGTCAATTTCTTGACTTTCATATTCATCCACACAGTTCAAAAACCTCGGTATGTTATCATCATTATCGAAAAATTGCCAATTTTTGATATTATTATGAACCGATGGCCTGGTTTGCATTTCAACCTTGGAGATCCCAGCATAAGTCATATCATCTGGTTTTGATGCAATGTTCGCTAATAAATCTGCCACTTTTTTGTGGCCTCTCCATCTAGCGTATACCAAATGCATCAAAGTTTTCCAATTCAACCCAAACAACATTCCTATACTATTTCAACCTCTTGTTCTTTGACACATACCTGGATCTATCTTGGGAAACCACAAGCTCAGAATCTCCAATTACCTTGAGCTTCTTGATCCCATGTCTTTTAGTGAGTCTTAACCCCAATAACAGGGCCTCATACTCTGCCACATTATTGGTGCATTCAAATAAAAAAGTGAAAGAGAACCTGAATGTCTTTCCACTTGGTGATCGTAACAAAACACCTAAACCAAATCCTTCTTTTGAACTTGCACCATCAAAGTACATAGTCCATAAGTCATCAGAATCCAACATTTTTTTACTTTTGTATCAATCGGTGTAGTAGGCTTATCAAAATTCCTAGAGAATTCCTCAGCCCTAAATTCATTTATGCCACTGTTAATGAAACATGTCATATTCTCAGTTGGGTCATGCTCAATCATATGGGATACTTTTGAATCTCTTTCAATCTTGGCATCCTTACCATTAATGTAGAAAGTAGAAAATGATAGATCAAATTGCATGTTACCCCCATTGATGTGCTCCACTTTCTTGACAAAAGCATCCCAAAATGAGGTTGGATGTCTACAATTAATACAGTCATGGCTAAATCCTTCTCAGGATACTGAGTCAGTTTATAAGGTAATTCTCTGATAGTTCCAACAACTGGCACTTCCCTTGAATCCAAAACATAGCATTTACCTTGAGTAGTATCCACTGTCAAGCCCATTGCCTCCATTATTTTGATTGGCATAACATTATTTGATGCCCCTAAATCTATCATACAGTTCCTTAAAGTCTTCCCATTTATATCAACACTTAAGAAAAAGGGGTTTATATTTTCAAGGCACATATTAATAGAATTCCCTAAATATACAAGGGAATTTGTGATACAATTCCCTCAACTTCTTTCTCTTTTTCTTCTCCTTCATCCTTTGCTTCTTTACAACTACCTTGTTTAATCTTACTACCAACAACACCTGTGATCAAGGCTATTGTGTTTTCCTTATGCTCATTTATTCTCATAATTTCTAGAAAAGGTACAATAACTTTAACCTGAGAAAGCACTTAAAACATATGTACAGGTGTATATTTAGGCAAATCATATACCATATCTTCATCATTTTATTTTTTCTCTTGTTGCTTATTTCCATCGAGTTTATTTTGCTTCCTATCCTCTAAAGTAGGTTCAAAAAACTTTGTAATCACCTTAGTCTCCACCAATGATGAAGCTAAATCTTCTTGAGGCTTTGGGATTTCATTCTTTTTTGCCCAAATCTTATCATTTTTAACCTCTTTAATTTTAACAGTATCCTTTTTTCTATCAAACCTAACACCCTTATCTTTGTCCTTTTGTTCTTTAATAAACAAGTGAGCAGGTTTACCTTGTTCACCACCCACAATTTTGTTTCTCAGCTGAAATGAACTTCTCATTTGAGCAGCCATTTCCTCAGTCAATATTGCAATCTCTTCTTTTGATGGTCTCCTTAAGGAAACTAAATCTTCAACCTGCTCCATATTGCAATAATTATGGTCAAAATCACCTTCTTGATCAAGAAGACCTGTTGATGGTACATCTCACTTCTCTGTCTCTGATTATCCACATCAGTTCCCTATAATTCATCATCAGAAGAACACTCTACCTCATTAATGAATGATCTGGCCATACAAACATCTATATCACCCTACTTATTTTCAGGGGTTTGTTCATGAGTGTCTCGCTCTGTCCCCTCAACAACAATCAACTAAGCAATACCACATTAATTTTGATCATGTGTATGTTCACACACCTCACACCATGGTCTATCTTGTACTAGATTTACTAAATGCTTCTACAAGGGGTCTGGTGTATGTTGATCATTTTTAGGCTTCTGGTCAGCCAAGATTGGTTTCCCATCTTTCCAATTTGTGTCATAAGGATAATTTTGCAACTTGGTCGGTTTGTCATTCTTATTATATTGTTTCTTTTCATTTCATATACCCTTTTCTTTATTGGAAACAATATACTTTATGTGTTTCAAAGTGTCAAAGACCTTATCCCATTTTTCATCATCTTTAGGCTTTGCGGCAGAAACCTTCTCAATCTTATCCTTAGGATTTTTTATAAGTGTGGGTTCTTCTCTCCTACCATACTTCCCAGAAGCTCTTCTATTACTCTCAATATTTATAGCCACCCTAAATGCATCCCTCATAGTCCGAGGGTCTTTATCTTTGAGGAGATATGCCATTTTAGCATCAAAAGCATTGAAATATGTAGTTAGACAAATATTTTCATCAAGCCTCAAAAATTGGAACAATTTATACATTGATTTTTGGAATCTTAAGTTAAACTCTATCATAGGCTCATTTAATGGCTTCTTGATGTTATTAAACTCATTCAGCATGAAATTCATCCCATGAACCAATACTAGCATTAGGTAAACCTTTGTACCAATCCCTTGCATCCTCCACTAGATATTGTACAAAAAATTTCATTTCAAAATCTTCATGCTCTACCTCATAATCATTTAGTATATCCATAAAAGCTTTTAAGTGTTCCTCTGCTATCACAACATTGTTGCCAACAAACTTATTCATCTTTTCTCTCAGATCATCAAGGATGGGGTTTGGGTAACCTAGAATGCCATCAAAGAATAACTACCTATACCTTTCCAATTGTATAGGTCTTCATTGGAATAATCCTTCAATCTTTTGAGAATCAACACCAAATCCTAAATTTTGTATCCTAGGACCCTCCTAACTTAGATTTACAAACCTAGTTGCATGAACCTTCAGGCCAAAATTTTTTGTGATGGGATCCTGATTGGTTTTAGGACCATGTTTCAAGGAATCTTCATGACTTGATGAGGTTGCATCTTGTGTAGCCTCATCCTTGTTTGACATCTTTAGGAAACTTATTTTCCTCTTCATTTTTGCATTTGCAACCTCAATCTCTTTCCTTCCAACTCTTCTGCAAGAGCCTCACCCTCCCTTCTAACCTTTTCTAAGGCACTTTCATCTTGTAATGGTACATGTAGGGGTAGGTATCGATTAGGAGGTTGGTAGGTCACCCTTTCACTTATTTTAATCCCCTCAACCTTTTTTTTTCCCTTGTCTAAGACAGGTTTAGGGTTTGGATTACTTGGTTGAAGCTTAATAGGGTTGAGGATTTTGGGTTTGCAGGTTTTGATTGGGCATCAACTTTACCTACAAGACTTACCTTAGACACATGTTTTATCTCTTTATCAACAATTTCATGCACAACAGGGCCCTCAACATCTAGCTTAGGTTTTTCTTGGTTCAGGAGCTTCATTGTTGCCAACTGTCTAATCAACCTATCCCTTTCAATCACAACATGCATCAATTTTGTTTCCCTCTCCTTTTCCTTTTTCATCCTGAGCTTAGCTTGCTTTTGGATATCCCGCCTTAAGGATTCAATGTCTCCAAAAACATCATCAGGGTCAAACAAAATCATATCAAAACTTGATGTATCACTTAGATATATTAGATTAACCTCTTCAAGTACATGTTTAGACAATAAAGGAGTTCCATCATCTTCAGCAGAAGGAGGAGGCACATCACTGGTGCTTTCTTTGTGATGGATTTGATTTCTACTTCTACCTCTTCTCTTTTCAGTAGATTGGACACTAACAGGTCCTTTATTATGAAAAGTTACATCCTCTTGAACTGGTGTATTAAATAGTGCATCAAAAAATCCACAACTATCTGATTCTGAATTTCTAGACACTTCTTCAAGAGTTTCAAGGATAGGTTGTAAAGGCTTACTTGTACCTTGGTGTATAGGATTCTATGACATAGGAGAAGCATTGCTAGATTTTGGTCTCTTCTTTATCCAGTCCTTCTTCTTTGTTTTAGGAAGTTCACCTTCCAATATCTGTTCCGGGTGATTCTTCATGAATGACCTGGTGTTCTTCATTCTATGTAATTGTCCAAAATATTCTTCAAATTTATATTAAATCTTCAAAATAAGATGCACATTGGTGCAGAGAGTTCAGATTCATCACCCAATTATCTTGAGAAAACCAAATATCCAGAGATACTTGGTAAATTTCAAAAACCTTTGGAACTTTGTATTGACAATGTACAATGTACTTTACCAATGACTTCAAAATGCTTTGAAAAATAGAAGATATGGATAAACCTAACACAAAACCACAGGCTCGACCTTCAAATCATAGAAATACGATGATAACTCTATGCAAAATGGATAACCGACACACTGACAAGAATTATTGAAATTAACATCCCCAGTGGAGTTTTCATTTTGTTGGTTGTTTTTACTATAACTAGGTTGATCTTCTAATCTACCTATGGAATTTCCAATCCCAATCAAGGGAAAATCGAAGGACCTAGACCAACTAACTAGGATTTTAAAGACCTCCTACACTTTAAGCTTTGCAAGACCTAGGAGGGTGATCCCTTAAAGCGTTTACAACCTCTGCACCATTATCATAAACAACATTAACAACAATAGATAATCTCATTTAATATCTCAAATAAATAGGATAATACTAAATAGAATTGGTTTTTCATCAATAATATCAACTATTTAGAGCATGCGATAACTACAACAATACTTCACAGTAAAAGATAGTCATTATTTTCAATTTGTAGCAAGCTCTAGGTAAAGACAAACAAATACTGAACCTCACAAATAAGTACAACTTAGATCAGTTCCATATATCCATTGGAGGAGTCAAATTCATAAGCATCTAAGGGTTTATGACATATTTAAACACAACATATAAGATCCTTGATAACATTGCCTTACAATCTCATCAATCTTTATTCTAACCCAATACTACTTATCAAATCCTTATACAAAAAATATCCACCTACAATCCCATTCAAGAATTATAAGTAATTCTTTGAATTAAAGCTAAAAAAAGAATCATACACACCACAACAATGAGATGAACGAAACAACCCTTGATCATTTTATTCAAAATTCAAATATTTTTGTACAATGGGGAGACATGATTTTGAATTAATCATTTCAATTCAAATGCCAATACTATCATAGAACATGAAATCCCCTTGAGTTCAAAACCTAAATTACATTTTCTCTAAAAAAAACTACCAGACTTTACAATTTTCTCTGCAACTTCACCTAGACTCAACCAAAAACATCTAACTTGCTAACCCGTACTTCTAGCCTTGAAATCCTTCTTATAGAAAATGAAGGAGCAACAAGCATCACGCCAGAGAGTACACATGTCACCAGCCACATGGACCACCTTGTGATATTTCAAACATTTGTTATAATAGCAATCTACCTGAAGAATCTTCTTGTTCATCTTGCCTACTGAGAAAGGTTGATGCAATAACAAAACTTCAAGAATTTTACGTCTAATATTGTCATCAAAAACAAAATTGGAATTTGTTATAACTGGAATAGTTGATTTGTTAATAGTTAACAGCCTACTCCATTTCATTCCTCCTCAATTAAATATGCATTTACCCACTAGTGGTACTCTTCATTAGTTGGCCAATTATAACTAACTACCTCATTTACCTTGACATTATATGGTGTATACCTGACTGCCACTTGATTTTATTCTCTTTCAAAACACTCCAAGACTGAGCCGATGCTGATAATTTTTTCCATTCAACTCACCAATCAATCATAATCTAAGTCATCACAAATTAATCTAATTTGAGCATTGATGACCTCATTTACCCGATCCTGCCACTATTGGAGTGACCTTATATTTCCCTGCTCATCAATTATGTTAGGTAACAATGTGTCACTCCAATCATCAAAGTTCTTCACCAACTCTCTAATCTTCCTACTCAAGTCATCTGGCAAGGCCTGAAAACCTTGCAATGACTCAACTAACACTTGAGTAGGCCTCAATTATTGCGGCCTATTATTTATATCAAACCTTGAGGCCTTATACATTATTTCTAAGTAACTTGCCCTAGGGATCCATTTTTCAATTATTTGTATTACTACCTCCTAATCCCTATCAATGTTCTTTATTGAATCCAATAATAAAGAATATGAAGAATACACAGATGAAAATCTATCATCAACATTCTCATTAAAAATGCCTCAATAAAACATTAACAATCTCCCCTTGCTTTAAAAGTACTCCCTCTTCACTTACCTTCAAGGATGCCTGTAACTCTACAATTTTTCCCATTAGCTGCTTCTTTGTAGTATCAATAGAGCATTATATTTCTTCATCAATTGGCTCTAAATTAGGACTAAGGGAAGGAGTTTGGCTAAGAGACCCTGGTATAGAAACAATGGGAGAAGCAAGAGGCACTGACCCTGATGTGGAAGGAAATGTTTTGATCCCTGGAGCACTTGATGTCTCCCCAATATTCTTGTACTTCAACCTATCCACCTCAGTCTCTAACTCAAAATTCCTTTGTTTCACCTTGCTATATTCTCCAATTATGAAATTGTTCTTCTCCATTAGGATTTTCTTTTCAACCTCCACTCTTTCAGCAGTCTTTTGGGCCAATTTGGCCACATTCACAGTCAAATTAGTGGCTTCTTTGGTTGAGGTCTTTGAATCTCTCTTTATTATCAACCCTCCTCTTAAATTTGGGTTAATATCAGTAAAATTGGGCTTTCTCCCTTGGGGGGCTAAAGCCCAAATTGCCAAAGTCTCGTATTCTTCACTGAAGGTAGAATCTTTCAATGTTTCCTTGACCTCTTCTTCAGAATTTTGTAGGGGATGCTTGGACTTCAGAATAGAATTGAAAGCTACTCCATCTGCAATGTCCCACTTAGGAAAAATAAAGACACTAGCTTGATTTATGATTTTTCTTCCCTCCTCAGGAGTGATGCTCTTGAATTCATCCATTAATCCATCTTTCACTTCATCATCATTCTCTTGGTCTGACCTGTCAGGTCTCAATTCTCTTCTCCTCTTGCTTTTATCCTGATATTCTTCCAATTTCATTCTCCATACTATTTTCAAGAAGATTGGAGTTTTTACAAATGCATTATCATCTAGAAACTCCTTACATTCTTCCATTCTAGCATCTTGCACACATTTTCCTTTCACATCAAGATCAGAGAGAACCAATTCAGTTGGCCTGGGAGGAGAAGGCATACCCATCTGCATGTCCTGTTTAGTGACAACAATTTCACCCACCAAATCCTCTTGTGATTTCTCAATATTTTGCCTCTTAGGGCTTGGCTCTGATGGTGGTGGTGAGGGACTATTCTCGGGTGATGATTCCAAATCAATAATTTTAATTTCCCTAGGTGGTTTGAGCTTTGGACCTAGTTGTGCAGGAAATTTCATTATTTTCTTTCCTTTTATATCCTCTTCTTCCTAATCACTACTATCATTTATTTTCCTTCTATAAATAGGCCAGTTCTCTGAAGGTTGGTAGGTTGGCCTCTCTTTAAGTGGCCTTACATCTTGCTCCTATATGACTAGGTCCAACTATAGGTTTATCTTCTTGGCCATCGAGATGCCCATGATTTCTTTTAAGTTGTCCATCAAAAAGTCAATTTTCTTATAATATGGACTGAACTCCATCAATGAATCATACTTTGGATCCATTTTGTGCACAATGGCCAATAGCTTGTCATAAGCTGTCCATTTCTCCTTGTTCAATTCCTGTCAATTTAGATCAAACTCATTTCTAATCAGGTCCTCAGGGAAGTTAAAATCATACACAAACTTACCACCTTTTATCCTTTGTTTGAAAAGGGTGAAGAAGCCCTTAGGATCATGTTGCCACTTGGGACCACACCTCAAATGGTATTCTTCAAAAAAAATCCAAAATATAACCAACCTCCTTTTGAAAAGACAAAATTTGACACCATAGTATAATCTGGGAAAAATGTTCCTTTACCTTTCCCAGTAAGGTTGTCCTCATGGATACAACCAATTTTCCACATAACTTCTGAAAATTCAACTCTTGGTGGCACATTGTATGGCAATATATGAGGGTTCCCTTGAAAACCATACACCCTCACGACTGTGCTTACTAGGTATGGAATAATATCACCCCATTTGTGGTAAACCTTCAACTCTATCTTCCTCCCCTTTGGTCTGAGGAAATCATGCAACTCCTCTATATTTCTAGGCACATTCACCATCAGTTTGGCTCTCAATCTGGAAGCAAAACAGTTGTCAAACTGCACATAACTAGCATTCTCCATGTTATATGATAAATCTGTAGTCCACACGTGCACTGGAAATCTCTCTCTATTAACCAACTGCCTTAACTCCATATTCTCAAAGAAGAATTCAGAATTCTTATACAAGAACATATACATCAACATGGAATACCAGAAGAATGGAGTGTCTGCATCATTTTGTTGCAAATTTAACATCCCTTCATGCATCCTTTCAGCCAAAAAGAAAGCAAAATCATATATCACTAAGAAATTAGGGTGTTGTATTTGCACCCCCATGAACATGTAAGTAATAGGCATCACCGTGTTGGGGTTAAAACCCAAAATTTGGCACAATGAGTAAAAGGTGGCAATGATATGATTTGCAAATCAATTCAATCTAAAAGGTTCTTGGTAACTAGGGCTAATATAGAATTTTGAACCTCCTACCCTACCAAATGAGATGGGAGAAACTTAACTTTAAAAAGTGATTTCAACCTCCCATCTCTAGTTTCATCTCCTCAATATCAATAGGAATGAAGAACATACTGGGCTCACTCGGATCAAAAACCTGTTGAAACTCTTCTTTGTTAATGCTCAACATAAACCTTCCATAATTATCTCTAATCACCCGTGTAACATAGTCATATCGTGCAGCCACTACCCTGAGCAAGTCTACATTAGGGAACACATTTAGTATTACTAGCTTCCCCATATCATACATCCAACCATTTGAAAAGGGGTGGGGAAAATTCCTCTGTCCAAACCACAATCTGAACATCTCTAAACTTGTAGGAGGAACCCTAACATTAGTTATGTTGGAACAATTGTATACTAATCGCTCCCCTAGGGTTTTTCCTTGCATCAAGACCAACCCCTTCTTCCTATCATTTGTTGACAAGGCCAATTGATCCAGGAAATCATCATATAGGTTTCTATTTAAATAATCAATCTGGCCCGAATGCTACTTTGACGGTGCCATCTTGGATAAACTACAGTTTCCTTGCTACTTCAAACTTCAAACAAACTAGGGCTAAATAGAAATATGAAATTACAAAACAAAACCTTGAAATTTCCCACAATTCAATTAACCTATAGCCCAAAAGAATTATCAACAAGCCCCTCAACAAACACACAACAAATTAACCAGGAGATACAAAAATCAACTTATGGCTTTGTGCTTGCAGAAACTCTAATCTTTGTTGTAAAAACTTGTAAATTTGTCCTCGGCCTTGAGACTGCTCAGCGAAAATGTTTGAATGCTTTGTGACACAATAGAGCAGAAAAATGGTCGCTTTATTTCAATCAAATCATTCCATAGATGTCTTGTCCACCATTAAAGTCCACTTGTGCATTGTGCCAATGGCTCCAATCGTATTTGATGCAAATTCAAATACTAGCCATCGATCCTTCACTTTGGTCATATCATCGAATGACTGCCTTAAAAAAAAACTGGCACAATCTCCAGTATGGCGATAAGGGCCAACCATATTCTGCGTTGCCAAGGAAATCCATGTGGTGCTCACTCGTGATATCACGATCAATAAAGATCATGAAAATTTTGATCAGGTGATGGCGGGTAACCGTGGATCTCAACCATCGACAATCCTGTTCATTCAGCACAGTTGCCAAATTTGTCATTAACCATCGAGCACCTTTCCTACCAAGATTATAACATCTTCATTGATTTGAAGCACGCGCATCTCATAACTTCTTTAGTAACCCGTAACATAACGTATTAAAGACAGATAAATATATTAAATTTTTTCTATCAATCTCTTCAGCTTCACTAGATAAGACATGTGGCGATCACCCGTGATAACATGATCAACCAAAACAATGTGGTGGGGTCATCATGGGATGGCAAGGAATGGCTGAGATCAAATGGTAATTGATCTATGGTCACACAAACTTGTCCCTCTGCAAAATATAAAACATTTATTAAAAGAACAAGGGGACATCACTAGGTCGACGATAATCAATGACATAAGTTGTTTTTAAATGAGGGAACACGGGACCATCCTAGACTTAGGAAATAATAAATTCAGGTGAAGCAAATAAAATGATAGATCAAAAGGGATCCAACCTAGATGAAGCAATGGTGCCTAAGTTTTTTTAAAACCCTCTTCAAAAAGTAACGGCCAAATAGAACTCACCCAAGGTGTAAGATAAGACACTAGGGTTTTACATGAAAACAAAGGTAAAACCCCAACCTTAGGCTTTCCCAAACACCATAGATGACCAAAAACATAAGGCAAGATAAAATGGAACACAAAGAGAAAATTTTGAAGTTCCATCAACCCCTTTATCCATAATTCCTCCTAACCCCACTAGTGTTAAAACAACACCCAAGATTCCTAATTATTGTCAAACATAGGCAGCTCTAGGTCTCTGTGACCTCAAAAATAACCCTCCACTCATGGTTTAGGAAAAAAGGGACCAAACAAGGATTCAAAATAATCTTCCCACCAAAAATAAATAAAAATACTCAACTCATATATTGATTGTTGAGGTCAATCTCGATGGTGTCAATGTGGAGGAACCCAAGGATAAGGAGGTGAAGGAGGCCAACAACTTGCAACTAAATATATCTAATAGACTTGCAAGCCAACCAAAGCCTATTGACAAAGAGGTAACGGAGGATGCTCTGGAGCAAGGGGAGAGTTTTACTAGTGATGAGGACGAAGATGATTCAGAGTTTAAAAGCTTTGGGAACACCAATGACAACCACTCCATGAACATATAAAGTTCTAACATCACCCCAATGGACTTGCTTGTTGAGACCCATAATTGCAGACAGTGTGCTTCTATGACTATGGAGCTTGTTGAACTTAAGGGGAAGGTTTTGGAATCAGAGAAAAAGATGGAAAGTCTCTATAAGTTTAGTTCCAAAGTGATGCATAGATTGGAAAACACTCTTTATATGTTGCTAAATAAGGAGTCAAAGAAAGCTAGCGACAAGGACGAGAGTCAAAAGGAACTCTACAAGTTCCTTACTAAAGATTAGGGCCAACTCGTTGGCTAAGCTTGTGTTTTATTTTATATTTTGTTTGGGACTAGTGCCTCCTTGCTTTGTTTGCTTCTTAAGAATTTCTATAATGGTTGTGAAAGTTCCATTGGGTAAAATCACAAAGTTGTGTCACACTTTTGACCAACTAAACAGTTCTGAACGAAACTATTTTGACCTAAATAGTTTCAGTCGAACTAGTTTCACCCAAAACCATGTGGCCTATACATGGTACATAGAGTTTTGGGTGAAACACTTTCACCCAAAATCATAAAATTTGAATTTTTTGCTTTGTCACATTGAAATGTGTCTTATTTTATGTGTGAGGTTTTGTTAGAAAGGGTTTCGATCAAAACCCTTTCTATCGAAACTGTCTATGTGGCATCCTAGTGGGCAGCCAACTTAGCTTTTAAAAAAATAAATTGAAACTTTCAACTTCAACTAAGTATTTCTTCAGTGAGAATGATTTTAAAAAAGAAAAGAAAAATACCCTTTTGTAGATCTTGGGTTGGTGAATCCAAATATATATATTTTATATTTTGATTAATTTTAATATATTTCATTTTTAAAATAATGTAAGTAGGTTATTAAATTTAAAAACAAGGCTAATTAGAAATTTAAAAAAATAGTAAAACATATTAATTTTTTTTAAAAATATATGGTGCACTAGAGGAGAGAACCCTCTTCAAAAAGGTATAATTTTTTTTTGAAAATGATAAAAAATAGACAATAGTTGACTTCAAATGAAAGTTGTCAAATTCTGGCATGTTTGACTTTAAAATATTATTATGAGAAAAATATACATTCAAATTTCAATTTATTTTTTCATGCACTAGATATTGAAGTTACCTATTTGGAATTTTTTTTTATGGGAAATGATGTTTTTTTCTATTTGTTTCTTCACATCAAGTGAATCTCACTTTTTCCTGAAATTTCTAGCATTCTAAAATCTTGTCTTAAATTGATAAAAAAATAATCAAAACAATTTTTATTTTTTTTGAAAAATTACAAGAATAAACTTTATCAATATTTCTACATTTCATTAGTTTACATCATTTTGAAATTCAAAACATAAAGACCGCTTTTATGTGGTAGAAGTTCAAAATTTATTTTTGTTGTTGGTCAATTCCCTTATAATGTGACATAGGTTTGTGCTTTTACCCTATTAGTGTGCTATTAATGGTTTGTTGACCTAGTGTATTTCCTTTGGGCTCTTTATTTTTATGGGCCAACACGCTAGTTTTTGTTGATTTTAATATAAAAAATTAAATGCTTAATTCGTTCACTAATACTATTAATATTAATAACTAGTTTAATATTTCTATAATTATCTAGTATAATACAAAAAATCATAGTATTAAATTAATTAATATTTATTAAAAATGATAAACAAGTTGGTTGGATGGCGATGGTAGCAGCGGGTGGGAGTTTTTTGTAGGCCTGCGACCATTAGTGGCTGTGATCTGCATGTTATTTGGTTGGTGTTGCATGCCTTTGAAAGTTCATCCTTTGCTTTGTGGGTGTTGTCTTTTGCATATGGGTGGGTGCTAACTAAGGTTTGGGAGTCCCACTTTTACTTTTTTGCTTTCTTTTCGGTTGCTAGTGTGATTGGGAAGAAGTGTAGTGGGAGGTATAAGGTGGTGGTATTTGTATTCTACCAGTTGTTCAATGTTTGTTTAGGGCTCCCTTGTTAACAGTTGTGGTATTTTCTTTTCCTCGGTAATGGATTGTTCGGAAGCTTCAGGGGCCACTACTGCTTTGGATTTTAGAGTGGCAGTTGGAGAAAAATCTACATTTCTATCAATGAAGGTTTTTGAAAATAATTTATTTTCTAATGATTCAGGTAATGGAGGATTTGCTCCATCTAGAGGTCCTCATATTCCAAAAATCAATGGATTCCTAGAATGGAGCAAGGATAGGCCAATGCTTGTAATTCAACCAGAATCAACTATGGAGGATATCGAGTATTTTTCAAAGCATGCCTTGATTTACAAATTCATGGGAATGAGGGTTTCACTTCACTTTTGGAGATTTGGGCTCAGGGAACTTGGTCATTGGAGGGGTCAATGGAATTAATGTTGTTGAAAAATAGTTATTTCATGGTGGTTTTCAATTGCATGTCTGATTGCAATAGATTTTTCGAGGGTGGACCTTATTTTCACAACCAAATTGATTTATTTATTAAGCCATGGCATGCTGGTTTTAATCCTTCGAAGGAAATCTTGAATCAGGTGCCAGTCTAGGTGTGTCTTCTTTGATTTCCAATTGAATTTTGGTGTAATGACATTTTGTAAATGGTTTCTTCATTGTTGGGGAAACCAGTGGTTCCTTCTCAGTAAATGCAGGATAGAAAGGTAATGAGTTTTTCTCACATTTGTGTTGAAATTGATTTGAGTAACCCTCTTCTAGGTTCTTTGGAGATTTTTGTGGGGTTGTAATCTTGGGTGCAACAACTCGATTATGATACATTTCCTTTCCACTGTCATTTATGTAATGATAATGGCCATTTATAGCAGTGATGCTCAAGGTATAAATCTTATGAGACCCAACAATCCTAGCCTCCTCGTAACCCCCCTAAGGTGGACAAGGGTAATGATCCTATTCCTAGTGATGTTTTAGGAGCTGAGGGGTTTACTACTGTCAAGTCCCATAATAGGAACCATGGATAGAAGAGGTCTTTTAAGGAGTAACAAGAAGGGGACACCTTTAATAGATTTACAGTTTTGGATGACCTCAGTCGACAAGAGGTGAGCCCAAGTTTGATGGTTATGGATCAAAGTGTTGTGGAGGAGGTTCGAGAGGGAAATTTTCTAGATAATATTCAAAATTCACAAGATGTTGGTGCATTGCAAATGAACACTAATCTCATAATGGTGGTTGCTAGGGTTCATGAGTGTTGTGAGGATATGAAGTTGGGAAGGGGAGAGATCTCTCATCCATTGGTAAAATTGGGGTCTGATTTGGTAAAAGGTAACAAGGCACCTCCTTCTTTGGGGATTCTTTAGAAATATCTAAAAAAGGGTGTGTTTGAGAAGTCTTCCAAAGTTGGGAGAAAGAAGGATTTAGAAAAAATCAAGATGATGGGGGAAACATTGGTGGAGTCAGGATTTTTTAAGACTCTAGAATCTCATTTTTCTAACCCTCTCAAATTATCATCCTCTCATGGAATGTAAGGGGCTTGAATAGTGGCCCTTGACAAAAATTTATTCGTGAGTTGGTGAGAAGTAATTCTCTTGATGTTTTGTTTATATCGAAAACTAAGTTGTCTATTGAAAGTTGGTTGGTTTGGTGTTGAAGCTTTGGGGGAGGGTCAATGTCAGTGTGTTGGTGCTCATTGTAATGTTGGCAGTGTGGCTTTTTTATTGAATCTTTTGAAGATTTTTCCTCTATGGTGGACGTCCTCTAACTCTTTTATTTCGGTTGTGGCTTCCAACATGGAAACGAGAGAAACTATTCTTCTTTCAAATATCTATGTGCCAACTAATATTTTTGGTAAGTAGTTATGGTCTCATATCAAGCATATTCGAAGCTATTCTTCTCTCTTCCCTTGGATTATTACAAGTGATTTCAATTCCATTACTGATTTAGATGAAAAGAGGGGTGGAAATGTGAGGTTGGAGCCCTCTAGATTCCTATTTCATGATAACATATTTGCCTTGAATCTTATGGATATGAAGCCTCAGAATGGTCAGTTTACTTGAAATAATAGGAGACTAGGGGAGGATTTTATTCTTGAGAGGCTTGATCATTCCTTGGTCTCTTGATTTTGGATCGATGGTTCCCGGTCCTCTTCTTTTGAGATTTTGGATTGGAGGGGATCAAATCACTGGCCTATTAAATTTTCCATTACTTCATCTCATGTTGCTAGATCTCCCTCTTTCAAGTTTTAGCTTATGTGGTTATGGGACCCTTCTCTCTAGGATCATGTTGCTGAATTTTTGTGTTTGGGGAGACTTTCTTTTGCACCGCTATGTATTCCTTTTCCAAATAGTTGTAGTATGTGAATTACTAGCTTAAAAGTGGAACAAGAAGTGTTTTTGAAATATCTTCCATGCTATGGTTTTTTCTCATGATGAGTTGAAATCTATCACTCATGAGATTAGAGAGATGAGCCTTTCTAAGGATTATCTCAGGGAAGAGGTGAGGGCTTTGAAAGTTCTAGAGGAGTGTGAGTTGAGGGAGGAGATCTTTGGGAAATAAAAGTCTCAGATTGATTGGTTACAATATGGGGACAAAAACACTGCCTTCTTCTTCAACTTGGTTAAATCCAAGAGACATGGTAATCTAATTCCTTATCTTGTGAATGACAGAGGTGAGCATTTAACTTCTTTGAATGATATTTCTAAATAAGCTTTGCAATTCTTTGGCTCTTTATTCAATGAGTATTCTCAGGATGTATTGGATAAAGAGAACCAGGTGTTGTCCTATATTCCTTCTCTTGTTACTAGGGAAATGAATGAGAAATTTTTGGGAGCATATCCTTGGATGAGCTAGAGATAACCGTGTTTCAAATGAAGAAAGGGAAAGCTCCTAGTCCTGATGGTTTTCCAATTGAACTATTTCAAAAAATTTGGGACATTATAAAAATGGACTTATTAGAGGTGGTTTGAAAATCTCAGAGAAACAAGTAGATGTTGAGGGCTTTGAACTATACCTTCCTGGATCTCATTCCCAAATGTGATGGCATTGATCGGTTGAGTTTATTTTGGCCTATCTCTCTTTGTAATGTGGTTTACAAAAAAATTTCCAAATTGATTATTGAGAGGTTAAAGCAGTAGCTTAGCAAGATTTTTTTTGAGGAGTAGGGTGGCTTTTTGGCTGATAACAAAATCTTGGATGGTGTGTGGAATCTATTAACTTTATGGTTGTCTCCAAGGAAAAAGTGTTGTTCATCAAGCTGGATATGGCCAAGGAATATGATAGAGTTAAGTGGTATTTCTTGCAGAAATTTCTTACATCTTTTGGTTTTAATAAGGAGTGGATCATGTGGGTTATGAGTTGTGTTACTGCCACTTCTTTTTCGGTGTTGATAAATGGTGAGTTTTCTCCCCTATTTGGGGCTTCTAGAAGTCTTCATTAGGGGGATCCTCTATCTCGCTATTTATTCATTCTTGTTGTTGAGGGTTTGGGGATATTGACGAAGAGCAATGTAAAGTAGGGTAATATATAGGGTTGGGTATGGGACAATGGCTTGCCTCCTTAATATCCTATAATTTTTTTATGATACTACTTTGATTGTTGTAGCCAAGCTTAGAAAGGTTACTAATTTGAGTAATATTTTGGATATTTATTTGGCTACTTCCGGTCAGAGGATTAATGAGGATAAATTTTCCAGTTTTTTTTAATACTCTAAGGCTCATTCAATAGAGGATTTCCTATATTTTGAGGTTTAAGATTGGTTCTCTACCTTTAGTTTATCTTGGTGTTCCTATGTCTATAGGGAACCCCCCTTAGGGGTTCCTGGTAGAATATTCTTGATAAGTTTCATACGAAGGTTAATCATTGGACTCATCAATGGTTGTCCTTTGTTAGTCAGGTTCAAATTCTTAAGTTGGTGGTGTAGGCTCCCCCCAACTACAATTATATTATTCAGGTGGCTCCTATTTTGTTTATTAAGGATTTAGATTCTCTGGATAGGCAATTCCTTTGCGTTGGTAGTTTGTCTTCCTCTAAGTGGAGCTTGGTGATGTGGGATATTGTTTTTAGGCTGAAATAGTTTGGGGGTCTTGGATTGCAATAGTCAACTTTGAATGGGTTGGTGTTGGCTACCAAGCTTTATTGGAGATGGTTCTCGGCATAGGATCAAGTGTGGGTTGGAATTTTATCTAACAAGTACCTGAGGGGGATTTTGAAGGTGGAGATTCCAAGATACCAGTTGGTAGGGAAAGGCTCAGTGGTTTGGGAAACACTTAAAAAAGGTGCTCAACTAATTAAATAGGGTTTGTTTTGGATTTGCAATAGGGGGTGGAGGCTCTATTTTTGTTTGACTCTTGGGATGGTTTTTCTCCTATTATGAGCAAATATCCCAACCTTCAGGATCTTTTTCAGCACTTCTTAGAGGTAGGCTGGTCTAGAGTGATTGATTTTAAGACTTCTTTCCTCTGTGGAAGCATGGAAATGTCGAGGTGGAAGCTTCCTTGTGAATGGCCTGTGGCTGGTTCTAAGGAGAACTGTGCTATGCTCTAAATTATTTTGGAAAGTAGACAATGTAGCTCTCTTCAGGATAGGGATATTTTGGCTCGGTGTCTAAATCCTAAGGGATTTTTCATGGTGGCTAGTGGTTATCAAGAGTTGATTACTCAGAAAAATGGAGGGTTGGAAGTTCTATGGTGAAAACATGTTTGGAACATTTTTTCTTGGCCTAAGTGTAATTTCTTTGTGTGGACCTTAGCTTGGAACAAATGTTTGACTTGGGAAAATCTTTAGAAGTGGGCATTCCAGAGCCTTTCTATTTGTGTTTTATGTGGGTGTAGCGAGGAATATTCTCCCAACCTATTTTTCTATATTCCTCTTTCTATGCTCATTTTGCATTGGTGGTGAGGTGTGTGGAAATATCATTATGTTCATGCCTCTTCTCTTGTTGATTTATAGAATAGTTTGCGAGGACCTCCTACACAGGCCTCTTTCCTTTAGATTGTGTGGGGAATTGGTCCTACCTTTATCCTTTGGAAAATTTGTCTTGAAATAAATTGTAATATTTTTCAAGGAGAAAAGTTGCTAATTCAATAGGTTTGACAAAGAATTATTGGTATGATTTAGGAAATTGTGGTAGCTAAATGTGAGGTCGATTTCCCTTTACAGAAGAGTGATGATGAGATTTTCAATAGATTGGGTCTACAGGGTTTGTACTCTTATTTTTTCTGTGTTAGAAGAAGTAGGTGGGCTAAAACAAAAGTTTAGAGGATTCGTAGATGCATGACTCCTTCAATGGAGGCCTTGAAGATTAACATTGATGGTTCATCTAGGGGCAATTCTGGACCTATGGGGATTGGTGGGGTTGGGAGAGACTATTTTGGCTCTGTGATTTTATTCTTCTCCATTCATAAGATGCAACAATCCAACAATTTTATGGAAGGATTGGCTATTCTTGGGGCTTTGTAGCATGCTTATGCTCTGGGATGGCATAGGATCATTTTCAAATCTAATTCTTAGATCATGGTTGATCTATTGAATGGAAAAAATCTAGCTAGGGTGAATTGGAAACTTGCTTCGATTGCTTGTCATATTTTACAATTTTGTTCTATGCTAGAGGTGGTGTATTTTACCCATATCCCTCAAGAGTGGAATAGGGTTGCTGATTGTTTGGACAAGTGGACTTCTGAGCATGCTAGTGATTGGCAGATTGATGGATGGGAGCAATTATCCCCTAATTATTTTCAATTTTTAGAGAAGATTATTTCTAAGGAAACAGATGGTTGAGGGGTTCGGTGTTGGTTGGAGGGGGTTGCTTGTTTTTGCTGGGAGTTTTACTAGTCCATTTATTGGGAGCCTCTTTGGTCCCCAGCCTCTTTGTAATGACAATTTCTTGATATCAATAAGGTTTTTACCCTCTTTTATTTTTAAAAAATGATAAATAAGTTTATACCATTTTTTTTAAATTGAAATATTTGCTATCAAATGTCAAAATAAATATAGCAAACATTTATTCTAAAAATTATCCTCTATTCTAATAATTGTTAAGACCTGACATTGGCCTTCAAATTTGAAGTTGAGTTTGTTCATTATAAAAGAACTAAGAGTTTATTTTATTTTTATCTCTATTGAACTAAAAATCAACCAATCAAACTCTAACTTGACTTTTTTAAAACAAATCATTTTCCCATCAATATTTAACAAATATTTATTCTAATGAACAAAATAAACTTCAACTATGGTACTCAAAATTTTTATTACTATCAATTAAACTTCAAGTCAAGATCAACCATAACAACTATAATTTTCATTTGCAATTTTTTTAATCTCAAAAAATATTGACCACACCTGTAATTTATTGTCATGATTCTGTTGCAATTATGGATGTGTGTGATGGTGTATTCATTAATGTTTTCATTGATTTCAACATGGTTCCAGTTGAGTACAGATGGTAATTGTATAGTTGAGATACTGTAGAAGTTCTTAGAGTACATGGAGCTATATTTATGAAGTTGCAGTTGTGTTTTTGCCAAGTGCTTTTGAGAAAATTTGAGAAATAATAAAGATAGTGTTGAAGTGTGTTCTGAGTGTGCTCTAACATTGTGCTTTTCATTTCTTTTGTGTTGATCCTATGCCTGTGTAGATCTGTAAGTGTGTTCATGAGCTTCAATGGATAATATTTCTTGATTTTTAGCTTCTAGTTCGATGGAGAATAAAAGATATGTTCACCAGTGTGTGAACTAGTTTGGAAGAATTATCTGTTTGTGAACTGGGAGAAATGTTTTGGCTCCACAGTATTTTGATATTTGGTTTCAGATCTTGTGGATCTGGAGATGATTCTTTCTGATGGCTTCTATGTTCTGAATTTTTTTCTTATGATTTGGCACTCTAAAGACTTGCTCCAGGATTCTTGTGTGTTGTTGGTTGGTCTAGTTGGACTATTGATGATTTTTCTATAGATGAATTTTGTTGTAATTGTTGTGGATGTACCCAAGGTCTTCTTAGAGATGGAAAATTTCTGGTGAAGCATGCTGAGTGATCCACATGTGATCATCTTGTTGGAGATGCATGTACATCAAAGATCATTGGTGTTATCATTAGGTTTGGCCGACCTCGTGTATACACATTACATTAAGTTTTTGCATCAATTTGAGGAAGCATTTGATTGATCCAAGATGTTAATTGGGTCCTAAATTAAATATGCAATTGTTCCTCTCTCATTCTTATCCACCGAGAGAATTTTGAGTATTCGAACTAGTTTGAATTTGTAAATGAAATTGTATAGCCGATCTTGGAGAATGTTTCTAGGGTTGAAGATTGTATTAAATAAAATCAAGTTGTAGCAAATTTGATATCCATCCATCCAAAATTTAGGCAAGTAAGTGAAGTGTGTGAACAAGTGCGAAGAGTAGAGTGTGGAAGAGAAAATTGAGGCAAAAATACTTTAAGATGTTAGATTCCTAAAATAAGTGAACTGATGGTGTCTACAATCTTCTAATCAAGTTATAAATGTGTCGAACCTTAGTGGTGGATCTTCATTTATCTTTTCTTTTTCTATAGGTAGTGAGTAGTGAGCCTCCTTCTAGACAATGAGTCCTTCGTTGGCAGTAAACCTTTGTAGCCGTTATTGCATTAATACTATATTGTGAGTTAATCCTCATCATGATTTTTGCCTCATTGGTTTTTCCACATAAATCTAGTGCCTCTAGTGTTTTCTTTCTATTATTTGTATTTCATGTTTACACTTAATAACATATTGAAGTTAAAGTGAAAACATTAAGTTTTGAAGTAAAGTGATTTGAAACAATTGATTCACCCCCCCTCTCAGTTGTCTTGTACATTTCAACAATTGGTATCAGAGCTCTCATTCCTTGATAAAAAGATTAACCACTTGAGGTAGATCATATGGTGCACAAGTTGAAAATTCATAGTTTTGATGGAGTTGATTACAGTCACTAGAAAGAACAGATGAGAGGTTATTTGATTTCACTTGGTTTCAATACTTGGAAGGCTATGGAGACAAATTATGTTATATCAATAGCTATTCCTTCCTCAACTGATGATATTGCATCTTATGAGGAGAATGAAAGGGAAAGGTATGCTATATTCAGTGCTCTATCTAAAACTGAAAGAATAAAAGTGCTTTCTCTAGATACTACTCGTGAAGTATGGGTAAAATTGAAAGACAATTATGAAGGGAATGATGGAGTAAATTTTTCAAGGAAACTAAATGCTAAGAATTTTTTTAAAAACTTGAGAATGGAAGATGAAGAAGACATTGCAAGCTATTATTAGAGAGTTGAACTTATAGCATCTGAAATCAAGAATCAATGTGGTACCATGTTAGACGAAGATATAATTGATAAGATCTTGATGACCCTACTAAAAAATTATAGTGACAAAGTATTTTCTCTTGAAGAATCATATGATCCAAAGAAATTTACTAAGGAGCTTCTATTCGGTGTCCTGACTACATTTGAGATGATAAAATTTGCAAGAGAGAAGGAGAAGACTAAAACAACTTTTAAAGCAATGAAGATAGGAGATGACTCGGATGACGAAGATTCAAAAGATTTGGAATAAAATTTCACAGGGAGATTGAAGAAAGGTACTGGTAAATACAAAGGTAAGTTCCCTTTTAAGTGTTTCAATTGTGGAAATATTGGTCATTATGAATCAAGATTTCCTAATAGAGCTACACACAAGAAGAACAAAGACAACAACAAAAATCACAAAGATAAAAAGGATAAGAAGTTCAAGAAATTATATTATGTGAAAGAAGATGCAAGAATTTTTGATGATGAATGTGACTTTGAGGAGGATAAAGATGGATGTTTCTAGCCCTAGAATATAAAGTTCTATCCACTAACCATGGAAGATATGCAAAGGAATCTGGTCGGGAGAGCAAGAAGGATGAAACAAAAGGTACTCTAGTAAATTTTTTTCATGCTAGACAAGATGAAGACTTTTGGGTAATTGATAGTGGATGTTCAAATCATATGACTGGAGATAAGAGTAAGTTCACTAAACTTGAGAAGTATGATGGAGGAATAGTTATGTTTGGAGATGACTCTGGTGCTAATATTGTTGGTAAAGGAACAATTAGTTTTGATGGGAAACATAATATTGATGATGTCTATTATATAAAGGGTTTAAGTCATAATCTCTTAAGTGTTTGACAAATATGCAAAAAAAAAAAATAATCTTGTGCTTTAGGATAACACTTGTGAGATTAGAAAAGGATTCAGAACTGTGGTAGCAACTGGAAGAAGAACTCATCGAAACATCTATCAAATTAAGGGTGGTGATGGTCAGTGTTTTATTTCTCAGAAATAATGAGAGTTGGATTTGGTACCAAAGGATGGGACATGTGAATTTTGATAATTTGATCAGGATTAGTTCTAGGGAAGTTGTCTGAGATCTGCCTAGAATCACAAAGCCTTCAAATTCAATTTGTAGAAGTTTCCAGTTGGGAAAAAAAAAACTTTAAAGGAAAGGAACAATCATCTATCAAAATGTTGGAATTAATCCATACAGGCCTTTGTGGTCCTACAAGAACAGAAAGCCTAAATGGTGATAGGTAATTTATGCTCTTGATTGATGGTTACTTTGGGATGACATGGTTACATTTCTTAGAGAAAAGTCTCATGCTCTTGATAGATTCAAGACGTTTAAGGCAAGAGTAGAAAATGAGGAAAACCTAAAAATAAAATGCTTAAGGTATGATAGAGGTGGAGAATTTGCATCTAGTGATTTGAATGCATTGTTTGAAGAACATGGCATAAAGAGGTATTATTCTGCTCCTAGAACCCCTCAGCAGAATGGAGTTGTGGAAAGAAAGAACCATATTGTTCAAGAGGCTACAGGAACTATGATGAAAGAAGCAAATTTTCCTAATGTGTATTGCAGAGAAGCAATCCACACTAATTTTTACATTCTTAACAGAGTTCAAATAAGAGGTAACAACACTAAGACCCCTTATGATCTATGGACTCATAAGAATCCTATTGTTAAATACTTTAAAGTATTTGGAAGTAGATGTTACATTAGAATACATGGTGAAAATCTTGGAATGTTTGATGCTAGATGGGATGAAGGAATTTTTCTTGGATATTCAAATAACAACAAAGCATATAGATGCTTTAATAAGAGACTGAGGAAAATAACTATAAGTGCTAATGTAAAAGTTGATGAATCTATGTATAGACCGGTGGAAATAAATGAAGTTGAGCCTGATGATCCTATTTGTGGGAAAGTACAAGAAGAAAAAAAGGAAGAGAAAGAACAAAGTGATGAAGACGAAATTCAAGAACCTGCACCTAAGACTCCCAAATATGTTCAAAGAAATCATCCAGGGGAACATAAAATTGGAGACATAACTGAAGGAGTGAAGACAAGAAGCAAAGTGGTTGAGGTAAATTTTGATGGTGAAAATGACACAAAGAACGTTAAAATAGAATATTTCTACTCTATTTCTCCTAAAAAAGAAAGACAACATATAGTAGCCTAACTCCCAAGGTCTTGGTAGTTGGTTCTCAAATCTCTGGTGTCACTCAATCATTTCATGCAACTATAATGTTCAAGGGGCCTGTGCTGGTAACAAAGGATTCAAGCAATGACTCATTTTATCAAACCCTTCTTGTAAATAAAGGGGCTTTCAAACAAAAGAAAAAAGATATACAAAGGGTAAACTAGTAAGTATGAATCAAATTTATCTAGTATCTGGACATATACCTTCAAAAATGAATGTTTTCTAACAAATCACAAAACCAAAGCCTGACACAATTTATAGAATAAACTATACCATTGCATGCATCTAAGGTGCTTAATTTAATACCACTATTCACATATCACAACTATCTCCAAGATTTCAAAAGAGCACACATCCATTCATTGCCAAGGTCATAGATCAAGAAACTTTAATAACTTAAATTCAATGACAATGTAACAAGATAATCCTTAAATCTGGTTTCTTTTAATGACTTTCATCACATAAGAAACTAGCATGCTTCAGCACAATCACTGGCATTCAGATAGATTATAACTTATCAGCCTTATCAAGTAAAAAAAAAAACTCAATTCTAATACCATATTGCATAAACCTGTAATTTTATTAACTATAAAGTATCTAGTAACAATTTATCTCAGTAATCACTACAAAAATTCTATTTCCTAATATCAGGTAAGCCAATTCTATTCTCAATCAGCCAACCTTTACAATATGATACCCATAGGATATTTATAGATATACAAAATTCGAACTCCACTTCTATTTTAAGTCATCCACCCTTTTAGGAACAAAACTTTCTTGGAAACTCGAATCGATTTGATCTTGATTTCTTACATTAGACGTTGATTTAGACTAGAGAATAGAAAAACAAACAAGAAACATGCCATGCGTCTCAAAACTGTCAATGTTGCATGCAACATGCAAAGAAGAAGGAAATCATGCATGCAGGAGATTTATGCGTGTGAAGCTGGATCTACAATGAACTCATCATAACTGGCGAAGAATTGCTTTAATATATCTATTTCTGGCCCATCAACCCAACTATCCTCAAACTTAATTCGCTCCAACTCTTCTGCAGCAAACCCTCTCATACCTTTTATCTTTGTCAACTCTCTTCTAGCAGCTTTTATTTCTTCTTTGACATCCATTAGTCGATCTATCATCAGATCTTCTCCATCATCTCCTTTCTGCATGAGTCCTCTAAATCTCTCATCCCATTTCTCTTTTATCTGACTCAAAGGCATGCCTTCTTTTCTTAATACATTTACATCTACAATGATAGCAATGACTGCTTCCAGCTCCTCAAACTATTCAGTCAGATTATTACCAGCCTCTTAAACCTCATTCCTATGTTTACACAAGAAATCTGCTCTGAATCGGAGTATACGAGATTTTTTTCCAATAAAATCTTTATTATCTTCCTCAAGTATTGACTGTTCAAGAAGAGTAGTCAAAGGAAACGTATTAACTTTCTCCAATTTCTGACTATACTCTCTATACTCCTCTTCTTGCTTCTTCGATGCTTCAATATACTATTGCATTTCTCTTATCAACTCTTCTATGCTTTTGTAAACTTCAAAACCCTCAACCAAAACTTCACCTACCTCCTGATTCAACTTGTCTACCCATCTGTCTACCATCTTTGCTTTACCTCTTACCTGCACCAAATCATCTACCTCCTTTTTTCTTAACAGAATAGGAGTCTCAATGGTCGTTACCTATTGTGATCTTGGAGAGGAGACACTTTTCAAAAATGAATGTAATTGATCCAACTAAGCCTTAAGCTCGTCCTTCTTTTGTTTATCCTTTATCATTCTTAACTTGGTTGTTGAAGCCACCACATCAATTAGGTTCATCTGCTGATTCCTAGTGGGCCTTCCCAAGTTAACAATACTCAACTAATAATCTGTTAGCTGCATGTCCCCTACCTCCTTTTATGTCATTGGCATGGCGCACTCAGCAACAATCTCTCCTTTATATGTGAGTTTGGTAGAGTGTAGGATCTTGGCCTTCTTTTTAGGCCTCTCTTGTTCAATCTCTTTCATCATATCCTCCTAATTGAGAGGTTGGGAAGGTGTTACTATTCTTTTTTGTAGGTCCAGTTTTAGCCAAGTGGGAGCACATGGAGCAGTAGTCATCATAGTAGAAGGTGGCTGCATATTTACCTGGGGTTGAGAATCACCCCTTGATTTCTCTTGTTGTTCTTGCACCACATGCATCTGCACAAGCTTTTCAGACTCTTCCCTATCTTTCTATTCTTGTATCTTCCTATCTTCCTCTTCTTTCTTCAACCTCTCTTACTCTAACTGATCTCTCTCCACTTTTTCTCTTTCCAATCTTTCTTTTTCTTATTTTTCTTCCTCTAGAGCTTCCTTTTCCATTTTCTCTTTCTCTAAAGCCTCTAGTATTTCTCTCTCTATTCTTCCTGGCTCCAAAGCCTTAAGCTTTTCTGCCTTTGCTTCTTCTTGTTTTTGTTTCTTAACCAGCTCTTCGGCCTCTCTTTCCTTTCGTAATTGTTCTACTTCTCCTTCCTTTTGGCGAGCTTCCTCAGCAAGTTTTAACTTGGCAACCAAGATTTCTTTCTCCCTCTGGTTTCTTGCCTTCTCTTCTTCAAGGTCATGAATATTTTGTATTAGTTCCAACTTTTCATTCTCTTCTTTAACCTTGAGTTCATGTTCTTGTTTCCTTTTTTGTCTCTCTACTTCATCAGTTGTTGCCTTAGCTTTAATTTGTTTGGATTTTAATTGTTGTTGGTACAGTATAGCATCAGCTTGTGCCTTGGCATCAATTTCCTTTTGTTTCTCTAAGGCTGAAACCCTTGCATCATAATCCCTTTTCGCCCCTTCAAACAGCATCCATTGATCTTCTTGTGTCAAAACCTACTCAGCATCCTCCTCTAGAGGCATATTTTCTTGCATATCTTTTTCTAACTCAGTCTTATCTAAATCTGTTCCAACATCATCAACCTCTACTCGTTTTCCCTTCATGGATTCAGCTATGTCATAAAGAGTTTCCTTTTCCACCTCTTTACCTTGCCGCTTTGCTACTGGGACTTGAGTAGAAGATTCTCCTAAGGCCGGTGTTGAGATAACTGATCCAATTTGAGCCTCTTCTTCTTGTGTTTCCGATTCATCACCTGCTGCTTCAAGTTCTATCTCTTCAATGTCTGGAGGAAAGAACTCCAAAGGCTCTTTAGGAGGTGTCTTCCTTTTGATCCTTTTATATCCCTTACCCTTTTTAGGGGTTGGTCCTTGAGGAGTCTTGGTTCTTAGAACTAACCATTGCACTCTCCTATCCAATACTGTCCTTCCAATCTACTTTATATCAATGGTTTCCTCACTGTCCCAGTCAATTGGATCCAAACTCTTGGTGCCAATGTTCAAAGCTTCATAGGATGGATCCAATACAATTCCATCATCCACCAATGTGTCAGGAATGTTATCTTTAACAACAAACTCTGAAATGAGTGAGACAAATAATCTATCACAATTGTTCTTTCTTAGATCATACTCATCTTGTGAGTCACTCCAAAAGTCCTCTAACAAATTGAAATGTTTGTCAAACATCAAAGGCAACAAGGCATACATCTTACTCTTCGGGTCAAAATACTTACGAGCTGTGTATAAACCCAATTTCAACTGTATCAACTCCCTGCAAACAACCTTTGCTCCTACTAGATACTGACCACCATACTCACCCAACTTCATGGGAAACTTGTGACATCTTGTCTTATGCTTTAAACCAAACCGAGCATTAACTCCAAGATCCTAATATACAAATTCCATCGATACTATTATGTTATTGCAACACCTTGGAAGTAGATGTGGATGGCCTTCAAAACCGGCTAACCTAAAATATGTGAATCTTGGGTATTGGATGTACCAACATCCCCATTTAGCAATGAATGCCATGGCTTCTTGACTCAACCGATACCCTGCATCTCCATTCAATTGGTTGATGACTACATATATGAATGTATCATTGACTCTTCTGAACTGAGTCTCAGCAACCTAAAGATACAATTGGTCATAATGCTCCCACACTTTCCTCTGTCAATCCAAGACCCCCATTATGCCCACTCTGTTCAAACCTAGGAAAATACCTAACCTTGCTACTACATACACAATGTAAGAAGTCATAAAGAAGCATTTAGTCTGCCTGACGCTAGTCAGTTGATCATGAATAGCATTTGACACAATCATCGGCCAATCAAACTACTGGGCTCTCTTTAAGATTGTCTAGATGAAAGGAAACATCCACTCCTTGAACCAAAATGTATCTCTCTTCCCAAAAACTCTAGACAACATCATGATTAAATCTGATACCTCCTTATAGAAATCTGCCCTCTTTGGCTATTCTACAAGCTTGCCTAGAGACTTCTTTTTTGTCTTCAACCACTTTTTGATCAAATGAGACTTATTTGAGTCCGTATAATTGCTATATTTCTCCAAGGCCTCTACCTTATCCAACTGCACCAAGCTCTTAGGATCTGGGAAATTAAATATATTTTGAAATGCCTGAAGAGTGAGATGAATGATCACATTATTTTGGGAATCCATGCACTTTCTAGTCACAAGATTGTAGGCATTAGCTACTGTTAAGATCAATTCTGGGCATTGGATTGAAAAAGGAAAAAAAGTGATATGAGCCAAACTAGACTCAACAATCCTCTTCGTTCTAGGCATCACATCCTCAAATTTGTACTGGCCCAAGTTTGTGTCAGTGATGTCTGACCAGTCAGATTCCAGGTTGGTTACTTTCACAATAGGACTCTTGTGATTATACCTCAAGGTATAAGGTAATTGTGCAAGCTTAATCTTCTTCGGTTTAGGCACTGCCATTGATGTTCCTGCAGGCCGATTCCTTTGAGCAACTTCTCTTGATGTTCCTGACATTTTCTAGCTTTCCTACTACAAAACCCTCTAGTTAGATCTTTCAATATTATCATAAAACATGCTTTTAAACCATACCTTTGATGTATACATCAGAGATGGAACCAAGAAGAAACATATTCTAAACAGTCTGTTTTAACATAGTGTCAGGATCGGAGTCGAAATTGGAATGGTGATCGGAACTAGAACTTGAACCAGAATAGAAACGAACTTGGTTTTCCTCAGATTTTCTATTTCATATTCTTATTTCGTTTCGCTTCCGTTCCATCTAGGTTATTGTTATTTTGAAGGAAAGCTTCTCACTATAAGCGGAGCCAAAGACGGGATGAAAATAGAATCGATACGTTTTGAAAAATAAAATTTTTGAAGTTCAAAATCGATTTCGATCTCGCTTCCGCTAAAGTTGACCATGATGTCATAAACAACTTCATCAATTTAATGCAGAACTTCATGGTTTCAAACTAGGTGATTTTCAAAATGACATGGGGCTAACCTGGAACTTGATAGAACCATCCCCATATGACCAGGGGCGACTGTATTCTTAGGGCATCATTTTAAATCACCTAATTAAGGCATTACAAAAACACACTTAAAACCCTAATATAAAAAATGCAATACGAAAACTAGGGCACAAATTCAACCCTCCCTATTTTAACAGATTGAATGTGCGATAAAACCCTAAGTAAAAAAAAGATTCAACTAACCCTAACTTACTGTAAAGACATGAATTTAATCTACCTCACTATGAAACAAAAAACCTAACTAAATCTATATTTAAAGACCTAACCCAACACGACATGATCATGAAAAAACGTGAAAGTGACCGTGCCCTAACTCACTATAAAACTAGAAACTCAATCATCAAATAAAGAACAACAAACAAAAAGAATGAACACACACGCAAAACTTCAAGAAAGTGATCCCGTTCGAAGATCCCAATCAAACAATACGAATGAAGAACATGAAAGCAAAATATAAAGAAAAACGAGAGTAGAACCCTACCTCAAACGCAAGACCTGGCTAACCTTCAGAATTGATTCACAACAATTATCTAATTCTCCTTCAATCGATTCGCTCAGATGGACTCCGCAGTAGCTCTATTTCACTCTTCAAGTTTTTAACAATGATAATAATGATACGTTTAATCCTTAATGAAGGTAAAAATCAAAGTTCTTACCTACACCAAGATGATGTCATTAATGAATTAAATGCAATCAGGTGGAGTTGGAATTGAAAGAGAATGAACACTTCACTACAGTGTGACTTCAGTCAAAAAGTCAACGACCCAGAAAACAGCGGGGGCGGAATTGAAATGGAAACTGATTCGGAAACTTGAGAAATTTCCTAACTTCATTCTCGTTCCAGGTCCGGGTCCGCTAACAAAGTACAAAATGAAACCAAACACAAAGAGTAAAACAAAAGACCGACATAATAAAACTTAACACAAGGACTAGACTAAAACCATTGGAATAGTGGAGGCGGAGACGAGATGGATTTTGATTTCGCAATTTTCAATAAACACCAACTTAACATCCACTACGGCTCCGACAAAGACAAAACAAAAAGATTTAAAAGAAAGACCATTGGGATGGGAACAAAAACAATTTTCAAAAGAACTTTCAGAACCCGATTTAGTTTCGGTTCCGCTTTCGACAGAAAATTTAAGAAAAACAAAGTGTTGGCAAAACAAGACTCCTCACTTTGTTTGAAAAATAACTAATGACAAAACTAACAAGGGGGACCCCTTTTGAACAAGACAAAAGATGGGGTGGTTATGCAAGGCATAACAAATGGTGACTTGGCTGGGAAAATGGTTTACCCATTTTCAAGATACCCAAAGAAAATTTCAGTCACCCAAAAAACTTCTTGGCTTATAAACACTTCAACTTAAATAAGATCAATTATGCATAGGATAAGTTTGAGCTAGAATCTTAGACGTATGTGAACATGAGTTATTTTTGAATTTGAGTGTGTTCTTATATTGTGCATCATTCTTCATAGATACTTTCTCTACTCTTTGAACCATCATACCTAAAATTCAAGCTACATGAGTTGAGTCTTTTAACTATCGTGTAGTAAAATCTTGGGTATTGCTCCGCTACCAAATAGGCAGCCATAGCCCCGATGAAGATGCCTCTAGTTCTCACAAAGCATTGCTCTACTACCATCCAAGTGTCCATAGCCCTAATAGAGATACTTGATCACCCACTTGATATTGAGTTTGCCTTTTCTTTCTTTCTTTTCATTCTCTTTTTTTTCTTCACTTGTGGAAATTCTTTTATGCATCTTTCTCAATACTCAGATTCGATGAATCTAAAATGTGGGTTGAGAACTCCAATGCATTTCATGATAGTCTTGGAATCAGATTTTTCACTTGAATCAAAGGTAGAGTCATTCTAAAACAAATAGACATCTACTCATGCAGATGTTTTATCTAATTTGATGATAATTCATGAGATATTCACAATGTATCTTCTTATCTTTGAATAACTTCTCAAACCCAAACTAGAATGATTATAAGACATAAGTTTCAAAATGACATCATTTTCAATGATGATGATGAAAATACCTAAACCAATTTCTCTCCTAGTACCAATAGTATACTTTGAATAACAACCCCAAGTCTTGAGATGGACAAAAGAAAATCCCCGAGGAAACAAAACACAACAAAACAAACAAAAACAACAAAAATAAAACCTAACTAAAACAAAGACTTAATTACATATTATACAGTTTAGTACATTCTTTTCCAAAACATCAGACCTTCTATGCACCAAAATAGTGCTTAAGAACTTGACCATTAACTGGTAATGGAATAGGCTCTCCTGTTAAGGTACTCAAACGAAAAGCATTCTCGCCTAATATTTCAGCCACTTGATAAGGACCTAACCAAAGTCTATCAAAAGTTTGGTGATCTCCCTTCTTTTCTCTAGCCTTATCCCATAATAACATAGGATCTGATATTCTAAAGGATTTTATCTTGGCTCTTTTGTCAAACCAACGTTTGACAACAGCCTGATATTTAGAGAATTGATGCAAAGCAACATCTCTTTGTTCTTCCATATTTAACAAATTAAGTAGTCTAACCTCAATCCTATCATCCTTGTTATAAAATTCCTGCATAAACTTTAGAACAAGTATTTTTAAATGAATGGGGAAGATTGGATCTTGGCCATAGACTAACTTAAAAGGTGAATTCCCTAGGGATTCTTTGATTCTAGTTCGATCTGCCCATAAGGAAAATCTCAACTGGGTGTGCCAGTCCCTAGGGTTACTTTTTAACAACTTTCTTATAACTTCCAACAAGTTCTTATTTGTGGGCTCAGCCACTCCATTCCCCTGAGGGTAATAATTAGAAGAATATCTCAAGAAAATCTTATGTTCATAGGCCCATGAAATGAACTCAGCGGAAGAAAAAGCAGGGCCATTATCACATACCAAAGCAAATGGAACTCCAAACCTGGTTCTGATGTTCTCAGTTAGAAACTTGATGACCACCTCTATGGTACTATTCTTGCAAGGTTGTGCCTCAATCCAACATGTGTAGTAGTCAGTTGCAATCAAGATGAATTTATGCCCTACAAAATAATTTGGATTAATTACACCTACAAAATTAAGTGCCCATTGAGCAAATGGCCTTACCTCATATATTGGTTATAGGGGCATTGCAGGATTTCTTTTTCTAGGTGGGGAGGTTTGACATACATGACAAGTCCTGAAATTTTGATGTGCATCTCTAAACACATAAGGCCAATAATAGCCTGATCTTAAAATCTGATGAGCCAAAGCATTAGCAGACCCATGTCCTATTCCATGCCTTCCATGAAATTCATTTATGGCATGCTTAGCTTCTTGCTGATCCAAACAACGTAGATAAATTCCTTGAAAATTCTTCTTGTAGATTGATCCCCTTTGAGCATGTAATGGGTTTTCTTCATCCTCAATGCTCTCCTTTGAGTAGCATTCATTCCTTCTAGACATTTTTTATTGAGGAGGAAGAAAACTAAATTTGCATACCAGGGATCCTTAGTGAATGATTGAACCATGTATTGTTGACAAGTAATACTTTTGTCCACTTCTTCCATCGCTTTTGACAAAGCTTGGCCTCAAACAAGTTTCATTGGGTGAATCTCCAAAAATTCTTGTAAAATGGCCATCCATTTTCCTCTTCACTCCCCTAATTCACTTTGCATTAGAAGAGATTTCACAGCTGGATTTGGAACTATGGCCATCACTTGACTTTGAATTATATAATGCCTCAACTTCTTCACTTCTCGTACCAATGCAAAGGCTTGTTTTTCTAATGGTGAATACCTTACTTATACATTCTTAAACGGAGAGCTCATAAAAGCAATAGGTCTCTCCTCGTTCTCTTCTCTTCTCTGTGTTAAAACTGCTGCACATGAATGCTCAGAAGCAAAAGAATAAATGTAGAAGGGTTTTAGATAATTTGGGCTTGTCAAAACAGGTGCCTCAGATATAGATTGTTTAATTTGCATGAAATTAGACTTATCCTCTTCACTCCATTCAATCTTTGCATCCTTCTTCATCATTTCATTGAGGGGTTTGACAATCTTTGCAAACCCTATTATAAATTTCCTAATAAAATTGATCCTCCCAAAGAAAGAGCTCATTTCCTTCTTACTTCCTGGCTTTGTCAATTTCAAGATGGCCTCCACTCAGTCAGGATCTATGGAAATTCCCTCCTCTGATATAATGTGACCTAAAAAATTTCCTTCAGAAACTCCAAATACACATTTCTTTGGGTTAAGAGAGACACCATAACTTATACATTTCTTTAGCACCTTTTCCAAGTCAGCAGCATGATCTTCATTATTCTTAGAGAAGATGGTCAAATCATCAACATAGATGATTATACATTTCCCTATCAAATCTTTAAAAGCTACATCCATCACCCTTTGAAAAGCAGCACCAACATTGATGAGATCAAAAGGCATTCTTCTGTAGGAAAATGTGCCCCATTTTGTAGTGAAAGCAGTCTTCATCCTATCCTCATGACTTACAAGGGCCTGATTGTATCCTGAATACCCATCCAAGAAAGACATCATCTGAGATCCATTAACCTTTTGCAATACTTCATCAAGGGAAGGTAATGGATAGTTGTCCTTCTCAGAGGCCTTGTTTAAATTCCTAAAATCCACACATAATCGAATTTCACCATTCTTCTTCCTTACAAGAACTAGATTAGCCACCCAAGTAGAGTGTCTAACTGGAAAGATTATTCTTGCAGCCAAAATTTTCTACACTTCTTTATAAATTAGAGGCTCAATTAATGTATTGACTGAGCACTGCTTTTGGCGAAACAGCTTAGCTTCTGGCTTGAGAGGAATTGTATGTGTGATCACAGATGTATCAAAATTTTTCAAGTCATCATAGCTCCAAGAAATAGCTTCAATATTCTACTTCAAGACTTTGATCATTTCGTCCTTAATTTCCTGAGGACAAGTCTTCCCTATAAGAACATTCTTTTTTGGGTCTGAGTGAGTCAAATTAACAAATTCATACTTACCTCCTTCACTCTTTGTAGGTACTCTTTGATAAGCTTGTGAATCTGAATCAAATATTTTTTCTAATGCTATCATCCCTTTTGGGATGTTATTTCTCTTTAAATCCAATATCCCTTCTAGATTGTTATTATTCAGATCCCAATCTCCCTGATCTCTGTCAGATTCATCAATTATCTGCCCTTTAAAAACATCAGAATTTGCCAAAAAGGCCAATATATGTTGATCATCATTAAATAACTGAAACTGTTTGACATTATCAGGAATAGTTGGGACTGAGATCAACTCAACTAAAAACCTCTTAAGATTTGAGTCTTGCATAGGCTCTAATGTACTAGCAGCAACATCAAGAGCATCTACAATTTGATTAGCTTCCCTTGGGATGAGAGTAATCCCAAAGGCATCAAAATTTTTAATTAAATTCCAAACCCTGTTTCTATATGCAGCCAATCTTTTGTTATGGCATGTGTATTGGCTACGTACCTATTTCACAATCACCTCAGAATCTCCCATCACTATAAGAGCAATAACCTTCTTCTTATGAGCAAACATAAGCCTGCAAGTTGTTGATGGTTAAAATGACACAAACAACATTAAAACAGAATATTTCTACTCTATTTCTCCTGAAAGAGAAAGACAACATGTAGTAGCCTAACTCCCAAGGTCCTGGTAGTTGGTTCTCAATTGTCTGATGTCACTCAATTGGTTCATGCAACTATAATATTCAAGGGGCCTGTGCTGGTAACAAAGGATTCAAGTTATGACTCTCTTTATCGAAATAGTTCCTGTAAATCAATGGGTTTTAAATAAAAGAAAAAGATAGATCCAAGGGGTAAATCAGTAAGTATGAATTATATTTAATATCCAGACATATACTTTTAACAATGAATGTTTTCTTAACCGATCACAAAAACCAAAGCATGACACAACCCACAGTATGACTGTAGCATCGTATACATCTTTGGTGCTTAATTCAATTCCACTATTTGCATATCACAAGTATTTCCAAGATTTCAAAACAACACACATTCATTCATCATCAAAACTATAGATCAACAGACTTCAATAACTTTAATTCAATGACAATTTAACAAGATAATCTTTAAACCTGGTTTCTTCTAATGACTTTCATCACATAAGAAACTATCATGCTTTACCACAATCACTGGCATTCAAGTGGATTATAACTCATTAACCTTATTAAACAGCACAATTCAATGTAAACTCCATATTTCGTAAACTTGCAATTCTATTAACTGTAAACAGATCTAGTACAATGTATCTCTGCAAAACTCTATAAAATTCTATCTCCTAGCACTAGGTAAGCCAATCCAATTCTCAATTAGCCGACCCTTACAATGTGATACCCATCTGGTATTTATACAAAAAGAAGTTTGAACTTCACTTCTATCTTAGGCTTTCCACCTTTTTAGGAACAATCAACTTTCTTGGAAACTCAGATCAACTTTGATCTTGAGTTCTTACATTATACATTCAGTTTGATCTGAAAATAGAAGATAGAAATAGAAGAAAAGAAGTCATGTGCCCTTAAAATTATCAGTGTTGCATGCATGCAACATGCAAGGAAGAAGAACATCATGCATGCAATATTTTTATGCATGTGAAGCTAGATCTGCCATGAACTCATCATAACTGGTGAAGACTTGTTGTAGCATATCCATATCTGGCCCATCAATCTAGTCATCTTCAAATTTGATGCGATCCAACTCAACTGCAGCAAACTCTTTCATACTTTTAACCTTGATCAATTCTCTCCCTACAACTTTTATTTCTTCCTTGACTTCTACAAGCCGATCTATCACCAAGTCTCCTCCATCATTTTTCTCCTGCAAGCAAACCTCTAATTAGATCTTTAGATATCATCATAAAACATGCTTTTAAAACATACCTATTACACATACATCGGAGTCAAAACCAGACAGAAGCTCAAAATAATCTCTTTTACAACACTGGTGGACTCGGAGCAAAAACCGATATAGAAACTTCACCTAATAACAAACGGGCTCGGAGTTGGAGTCGAAGAAGTTATCGGAACTGGGATCGGAATGAAAAAGGTATTTGGTTTTCTTCAAATTCTCATTTTTTCATATTCTAATTCCATTCTACCTCCGTCTCTGATTTGTTCATCGTTACTTTGCAGAAAGATTCCCACTATATGCGGAGCCGAAAACGGGAGGAGAATAGAATCGATAACTTTTGCAATCAAAATTCTTAAGTTCAAAATCGGTTCCAATCCGGCCTCCGCCAATTATCATATACTTTAAGGAAACCTTTTAAAACTCGAAATAGGAAATGGAATAGAAATGGGATTGATGACCCTTATAAAAAAAAACTCTTATGTCCATAATTCATTCCAATCCCGCCTCCGCCTATGCTAATCATGACATCATCAAATACTTTATTCATTTTCCACATAATTTCATGATTAAAACCTAGGTCGCCATAAAATGGCAAAGGAGCTCAAAAACTCTACACTCATATGACCGTGGGAACAATTGCATTTTAGGGCCATTTATTTAAATCTTATTAAAGTAATTGCAGAGACCAACGAAACCCTAATCTAACCAACTTGATAAAAACTAGGGCATGGGTTTAAACCCTGCCATTTTACCAAACAACAAAACCCTAATTTAAACAATAAATCTAATCTACCATAACTCACTGTAAAATCTCTAATCTACCTCATTTTAGATTCTTAATCTAACAAATGCCATTAAAAACCTTTAATGTAATCTAATCTACTACAAACCAAAAATGACACAACGCAATCATGATTAAGACGTGAAAGTGACGGTGCCTAAAATAGAAAGAAATGACATGATAAAACAAGAAAACAAATATTTAAAGCAAAACAAACAAGAAAAAACAAGAACCTGCTCATTCAATCACATCGATGATCATAGATTTGTTTTAAAACACAATGATTAAACACGCAAGTAGATATAAAGCAAAACACAGTGAACACAACTGCAAATAAACAATGAACAACAAAGATAAAAGACCTACCTCAAACGCTAACAAACCCAAGCTAACTTTTTGAATCGATTCACACACAATATCCCTTCTCTACCTCGATCAATTTGCTCAAATGAACTCTGCTATTGCTCTTCACGCTCTTAGACTTGTAATAATAACAATAATGATTGGCTTTAACCCTTAATAAAGGTAAATATGTGAATTTCTACCTACACCAACAACCACCATTAATGTATTAAAATATAGTAAAGACAGAGTTGGAACTGTAAGAGAATGAACACTGGTCTACAATGCAACTTCAATCAAAAAGTCAACGACAAAAATTGGCAGGGGTAGAACTAAAATGGAATCGGGATCTTAAATTTATAAAATTTCCAAACCTCATTGCCATTCCGGCTCCGCGTCCGGCAACTAAAAACCAAACAAAAACAAAAACAAAAAGTTAAGTAAAAGACCAACCTAATAAAATAAAACACAAAAAACTGAGACAAAAGAAAAATTAAAAAGGTAGCGGAGGCGGGATTGGAAACGAATTTGATTTCACAAATTTTGATAACAACCATCCCAATTCCCACTCCAGCTCCGCTTCTGCTAAAGACCCAAAACAAAGACAAAGAAAAGACTGTCGGGATAGAACCAAAAACAAGCCTGAAACGAACTTTCAGAACCTGATTCATCTCTGGTTCCGATTCCAATAGAGAAACCAAAGAAAAACAAAGTATTGGAAAAACTAGACTCCAAACTTTGTTTCAAAAACAACTAAGTACAAAAACACAAAGGGGGACCCATTTTGACCAAGGCAAAAGATGGGGTGGTTATGCAAGGCATAACACGAGCAAGTGTTTCATACTCTGCCACATTATTCGTGCATCCAAACTACAACCTGTAAGAAGCAAAATAAGTCTTTCCTTTTGGATTAGTTAGCTCAATCCTTGCTCCACATCCTGCTTTAGATTTAGAACCATCAAATTTAAGAGTCCATAACTGGTCTTTGGCTGGAATTTCTTTCTTTTTAGAAGTAACAAGGAATGACTCACTTGAGATGTGTGGCAGCTTAGACTTTAGCTGTTTATCAGAATGTAACTCGGGACAAAGTTGAGTTGAGGATTTTTCTATGTTTTCCGCCTACCTAGGAATTAGTTCCTGAGCACCCTCTTGGGTCAAATTACCATCCAAAACACTTCTTATCAATTCCTTGGGTATTGGAAAATTATGTGGGGCAGGTGTATCAAATAGGAATTGGGACATCTCAACTTCCTTTTGAACTTTAGAACAAATAACCTGAGTCTGTTCTTCTGGTGAAAGACCTTCTTATTGAGAAATACTAGCCCGTGTAAGTATAGTTGCATCATTAACTTGGAAGGAAAACTCATTGATGGGGGTCTGGGCTTGTTCCTCTTGATATATTTGTTGATGTTGATCTACATGAATTAGAATATCTAAGCATGATTGACATGTTAATTCTGAATGGTTATGATAATATATCCTACACCAATTAGGAAGCAACAAAATATTCCAATTAGTTTCTACTCCTAAAACTAGCTTATCTTGTTGTAATTTTCTTATCAGAATCTATTGGTTGATCTAGATCATTGTGTTATTGTGTTCTAAGGATAATGTATCATTAAGACTAGCTACAGAGAAAGTAAGAACCTCCTCTTGTTTGTAAACACCTATATTAGTCTCAAAGAATGCTATTTCATTTGAAGCATCATATTCTGTGATCATGTGTTTGAGCTTAGGTTCACTTTCAATTCTTATCTGTGTGGCAACTACTTTCCATGGCAACCACATGTGCAAGAAATCCAAGGATAGATACCCCCCTATGCTCTTCATTAACACCCGACTTAGAAGCATACCATATGTTTTTGGAATATTGGCTACTTGGATATCTATATAGGTTTGGATCCTTGGGTTTGATCCAACCTGCACATGCATGTTCTTTAATTCACTCACAACATTGACTTCTATTTTATCCAACCGAATCACCTTTTTATTGGTTGGGATAGGACTCAATCCTAACTTCTTACAAATTAAAAAAGGCATGACATTCCCTGATGCTCCAGAATCTAATAAATAATTGTGAAGATTCTTACACTTAACAAGAAAGGTGGGGTAGTGGTCTTACCTTTATAAATGGTTGCATTTGTCTCCTTTGCAGGAGTCACTTTACCTTTCCCTTTTAGTTGATCTGCCTCTTCCAAAGCTTTTAATACCACCTCCCGTTGAGCTGGGCACCACTTCATGATGTCAAAGAAAGATAGTGGTGTCTTCCGCCTCTGTAATTCTGCAAGGAAATCAAACTCTGAATCATTCCTAACTTGATATTTAGGAAAAGGAGGCGGATTATCTCTATTCTCAGAATCAGAAGGTCCCTTTGGTGGTGGTGGAATTTTATTTGCATTCTGGTTAGGTGGGACCATGTTATTAGGGGGTGCAGATATAGTGAATGGGCCCTTATTCTAATTTCTTACAAAGTGACCTCCTTTGGACTGAAAAGCTTGAGCATCGTATACATCTTCCTCTGGCTCATTATTTCCTTGCATAGGGAATTGATATTTTTCTTCAATGGTTTCATAAGTCATGGAAGTGCTGACTGGCCCATTATCCTAATTGGAATTTCCTGCTAGAGGATGGGCATCAACCTGTGTAATTTTCACAATTTTCTCCATTTCTAGGCAATTGACCTCAGAATGTGTGGCTGTATCATGCAGCCTACACCAATTGGTCATAAAATTCAAATCAGCAACATTAGCAGTATGTGGTCTTTTCTTACCTGTTTGATAATTATGAGGAACTCCCCCATTGTTAGGTCCAGTATTCCACTACCTATTATTGTTGTTGTTGTTGAACCTTTGATTATATCCTCTATTCTAATTTTGATAATTTTGGTTTGAGGAGTTCTGACTCTGGAACTTCCTATTGGTGTTCTGATTTTGGTTCTAATTAGAGTAATTGCCTTGATAGTTATAACCTCCCTAATTGTTGTAATTCTGGTTTTGATTATGGGGAGGGTTTTGCCTGAGTTGTGCCATGTCATTTGACATCTGAGAGAGAGTCTTCTTGAGAGTCTCTAACTCACTTGTGAGTTGAACAGTTTGTTCATTCTACACATTTTGGACTATGGTTGGGGAATGGACATGGGTTGATCCTCCCCTTGTTGTGGTTGATTTTGAGGTTGTTGTTGTTGAGGTTGATGGGAGGAATCTTGTATGCCATTTCCAAAGAAGGGCACAGTGGGTGGAGCTTGCAGCTCAGATACAGGTCCATATTGGGAATAAGACATTCCTTGGACAATGTTGTATAATGGTGGATTAGGCATCTGATAATTCATGGGAGGAAGAGTTGTGGCTAAACCTCCAGATTGCAGACTTATCTGATGTTGCAATTTGATAGCCAAATGATAAATCTTAGACAGAGATTCAATCTCACCAGGTTGATAAGTTCTTTGCAAGAACAAGCCAATCAAAGGATCAACAACTCTCAAATACACCTGTATGGCCATACCCTCTGGCACTAAGTAAGGCTCTTGTAGCCTATGATACATCCTTTGGAACCAAGTGTTGAACAAGGGTAATGGTTCATGATGTTCATTTCTTATGGTGGCAAACTGGTGATATAATATTACAGGGTCTACATAAACCCTGAATTGATTAATAAAAGCATTTTCTAAATATGTCCAACCCAGAATAGATCCCTGGGGCAAATTTAAATACCAATTATATGCCATATCTCCTAAATACTAAGGAAAAATTTTACATACCACATCTTGATGAGAAACTTGAGATCATGTGCAAGCATCTTTAAATGCTTGTATATGTTCCTCAGCACTTCTCAATTCTCCATGCATATATTTTGGATAGAACCTCTTTGGGTTCTTTGGTAAATCATAGAATCCCTCAGGAATAGTCCCTAACAGGGAGGGATTATTCACAAAGTAAGCCATCGGTAGGATTGGTTGGGCAGGTGGTGATATAGGCCGAATTGGTGGCGACACAGGCCTAATTGGAGGTGGTGATGTAGGTCAAATTGGTGGTGGTGTAGGTGGATTTGGAGGAAATCTAGGTCGAGTAAGTGGTGGTTGTAGTGTAGGTATCAAAACCCTACGAGCATGAGGTATTGGTCTAACTGGGGTTTGCAATTCTTGTAATGGTTCAGGATCAGTAGAAGATCTGAGAATCCTTACGTATTTTTATGGTGAGAACGACCCTACGCGAGCCAGCTTGTTCTTTCAGGGCCCTCCTTCTAGCGCCAATTTCTGTTGATGGTGAAAATGACACAAACAACGTTAAAACATAATATTTCTACTCTATTTCTCTTGAAAAAGAAAGACAACATATAGTAGCCTAACTCCAAAGGTCCTGGTAGTTGGTTCTAAACTGTCTGGTGTCACTCAATCAGTTCATGCAACTGTAATGTTCAAGGGGCTCGTGCTAGTAACAAAGGATTCAAGCAATGACTCATTTTATCAAACCCTTCTTGTAAATAAAGGGGGTTTCAAACAAAAGAAAAAAGATAGATCAAAGGGTAAACCAGTAAGTATGAATCAAATTTATCTAGTATCCAGACATATACCTTCAACAATGAATGTTTTCTAAAAGATCACAAAACCAAAGCCTGACACAATTTATAGAATAAACTATACCATTGCATGCATCTAAGGTTCTTAATTTAATACCACTATTCGCATATCACAACTATCTCCAAGATTTCAAAAGAACAAACATCCATTCATTGCCAAGGTCATAGATCAACAGACTTTAATAACTTCAATTCATTGACAATCTAACAAGATAATCCTTAAATCTGGTTTCTTCTAATGACTTTCATCACATAAGAAACTAGCATGCTTCAACACAATCACTGGAATTCAGATAGATTATAACTTGTCAGCCTTATCAAGTAAAAAAAAACAACTCAATTCTAACAGCATATTGTGTCAACCTGTAATTTAATTAACTGTAAAGTATCTAGTAACAATTTATGTCAGTAATCACTACAAAAAAATTATCTCCTAATATCAAGTAAGCCAATTCTATTCTCAATCAGCCGACCTTTACAATATGATACCCATAGGGTATTTATAGATATACAAAATTCGAACTCCACTTCTATTTTAAGTCATCCACCCTTTTAGGAACAAAACTTTCTTAGAAACTCAGATCGATTTGATCTTGAGTTCTTACATTAGACGTTGAGTTAGACTAGAGAATAGAAAAACAAAAGAGAAACATGTCATGCATCTCAAAACTATCAGTGTTGCATGCAACATGCAAAGAAGAAGGAAATCATGCATGTAGGAGATTTATGCGTGTGAAGCTGGATCTACAATGAACTCATCATAACTAGTGAAGACTTGCTGTAATATACCTATTTCTGGCCCATCAACCCAGCTATCCTCAAACTTAATTCACTCCAACTCTTCTGCAGCAAACCCTCTCATACCTTTTATCTTTGTCAACTCTCTTCTAGCAGCTTTTATTTCTTCTTTGACATCCATTAGTCGATATATCATCAGATCTTCTCCATCATCTCCTTTCTGTATGAGTCATCTAAATATTTCATCCCATTTCTCTTTTATCTGACTCAAAGGCATGCCTTCTTTTCTTAATACATTTACATCTACAATGATAGCAATGACTGCTTCCAGCTCCTCAAACTATTCAATTAGATTATTAACAACCTCTTGAACCTCATTCCTATGTTTACACAAGAAATCTGCTCTGAATCAGAGTATACGAGAGGTTTTTCCAACAAAATATTTATTTTCTTCCTCAATTATTGACTATTCAAGAAGAGTAGTCAAAGCCAATGTATTAACCTTCTCCAATTTCTGACTATCCTTTCTATACTCCTCTTCTTGCTTCTCTAATGCTTCAATATACTATTACATTTCTCTTATCAACTCTTCTATGCTTTTGTAAACTTCAAAACCCTCAACCAAAACTTCACCTACCTCCCGATTCAACTTGTCTACCCATTTGTCTACCATCTCCACTTTACCTCTTACTTGCACCAAATCATCTACCTCCTTTTTTCTTAACAAAATAGGAGTCTCAATGGTCGTTACCTATTGTGATCTCGGAGAGGAGACACTTCTCAAAAATGAATGTAATTGATCCAACTAAGCCTTAAGCTCATCCTTCTTTTGTTTATCCTTTATCATTCTTGACTTGGTTGTTGAAGCCACCACATCAATTAGGTTCATCTGCTGATTCCTAGTGGGCCTTCCCAAGTTAACAGTACTCAACTGATAATTTGTTAGCTGCATGTCCCCTACCTCCTTTTCTATCACTGGCATGGCACACTTAGCAACAATCTCTCCTTTATCCATGAGTCTGGTAGAGTGTAGGATCTTGGCCTTCTTTTTAGGCCTCTCTTGTTCAATGTCTTTCATCATATCCTCCCAATTGAGAGGTTGGGAAGGTGTTACTATTCTTTTCTGTAGGTCCAATTTTAGCCAAGTGGGAGCACATGGAGCAGTAGTCTTCATAGTAGAAGAGGAAGTAATAGTAGAAGGTGGCTGCATATTTACCTGGGGTTGAGAATCACAACCTTGATTTCTCTTGTTTTTCTTGCACCACATGCATCTGCAAAAGCTTTTTAGCCTCTTCCCTATCTTTCTGTTCTTGTATCTTCTTATCTTCCTCTTCTTTCTTCAACCTCTCTTACTCCAATCGATCTCTCTCCACTTTTTCTCTTTCCAATCTTTCTTTTTCTAATTTTTCTTCCTCTAGAGCTTCCTTTTCCAATTTCTCTTTCTCTAAAGCCTCTAGTATTTCTCTCTCTAGTCTTCTTACCTCCAAAGCATTAAGTTTTTCTGCCTTTTCTTGTTGTCGTTGTTGTTTCTTAACCAGCTCTTTGGCCTCTCTTTCCTTTCGTAATTGTTTTGCTTCTCCTTCCTTTTGGCAAGCTTCCTCGGCAAGTTTTAACTTGGCAACCAAGATTTCTTTCTCCATCTAGTTCCTTGCCTTCTCTTCTTCAAGGTGATGAATCTTTTGTATTAGTTCCAACTTGTCATTCTTTTCTTTAACCTTGAGTTATTTTTCTTGTTTCCTTTTCTATCTCTCTACTTCATCAGCTGCTGCCTTAGCTTTAATTCTTTTCGCTTTTAATTGTTGCTGGTGCAATATAGCACAAGCTTGTGCCTTGGCATCAATTTCCTTTTTTTTCTCTAAGTCTATAGCCCTTGCATCAGAATCCCTTTTCACCTCTTCAAACAACGTCCATTGATCTTCTTGTGTCAAAACTTGCTCAGCATCCAACTCTAGAGGCATATTTTCTTGCATATCTTTTTCTGACTCAGTCTTATCTAAATCTTTTCCAACATCATGAACCTCTACCCATTTTCCCTTCATGGATTTAGCTATGTCATAAAGAGTTTCCTTTTCCACCTCTTTACCTTTCCGCTTTGCTACCGGGACTTGAGTAGAAGATTATCCTAAGGCCGGTGTTGAAACAACTAATCCAATTTTAGCTTCTTCTTCTTGTGTTTCCGATTCATCACCTGCTGCTTCAAGTTCTTTCTCTTTGATGTTTGGAGGAAAGAACTCCAAAGGCTCTTTAGGAGGTTTCTTCCTTTTGATCCTTTTGTATCCCTTACCCTTTTTAGGGGCTGGTCCTTGAGGAGTCTTGGTTCTTAGAACTAACCATTTCACACTCCTATCCAATACTGTCCTTCCAATCTGCTTTATATCAATGGTTTCCTCACTGTCAGAGTCAATTGGATCTAGACTCTTGGTGCCAATGTTCAAAGCTTCATAGGATGGATCCAATACAATTCCATCATCCACCAATGTGTCAGGAATGTTATCTTTAACACCAAGCTCTGACATGAGTGAGACCGATAATCTTTCATAATTCTTCTTTCTTAGATCATACTCATCTTGTCGGTTACTCCAAAAGTCCTCTAACAAATTGAAATGTTTGTCAAACACCGAAGGCAACAAGGCATACATCTTACCCTTCAAGTCAAAATACTTACGAGTTGTGTATAAACCCAATTTCAACTATATCAGCTCTCTGCAAACAACCTTTGCTCCTACCAAATGCTGATAGCCATACTCACCCAACTTCATGGGAAACTTGTGACATCCTATCTTATGCTTTAAACCAAACCGAGCATTAACTCCAAGAGCCTGATATACAAATTCCATCAGCACTATTCTGTTATTGCAACACCTTGGAAGCAGATGTGGATGGCCTTCAAAACCAGCTAACCTGAAATATGTGAATTTGGGGTATTAAATGTACCAACATCCCCATTCAACAATGAATTCCATGGCTTCTTGACTCAATTGGTACCCTGCATCTCCATTCAATTGGTTGATGACTACATATATGAATGCATCATTGACTCTTCTGAACTAAGTCTCAGCAACCTGAAGAGATAACTAGTCATAATGCTCCCACACTTTCTTCTATCCATCCAAGACCCCCATTATGCCCACTCTATTCAAACCTGGGAAAATACCTAACCTTGCTACTGCATACACAATGTAAGAAGTCATAAAGAAGCATTTAGTCTACTTGACGCTAGTCAGTTGATCATGAATAGCATTTGACACAATCATTGGCCAATCAAACTACTGGGCTCCATTCGAGATTGTCTGGATGAAAGGAAACATCGACTCCTTGAACTAAAATGTATCTCTCTTCCCAAAAACTCTAGATAGCATCATGATTAAATCTGATACCTCCTTATAGAAATCTGCCCTCTTTGGCTAGTCTGCAAGCTTGCTTAGAGACTTATTTTTTGTTGTCAACCACTTTTTGTTCAAATGAGACTTATTGGAGTCCTTATACTTACTATATTTCTCCAAGGCCTCTACCTCATCCAACTTCACCAAGCTTTTAGGATCTAGGACATTAAATATATTTTGAAATGACTGAGGAGTGAGATCAATGATCACATTATTTTGGGAATCCATGCACTATCTAGTCGCAGGATTGTAGGCACTGGCTGTTGTTAAGATCAATTTTGGGCATTGGATTGACAAAGGAAACAAAGTGATATGAGCCAAACCAAACTCAACAATCCTCTTGATTCTAGGTGTCGCATCCTCATTGAATGTTTCAGCATATGCCTCCTCAAATTTGTACTGGCCCAAGTTTCTGTAGTGATGTCTGATGAGTCGGATTCCAGTTTGCTTACTTTCACAATAGGACTCCTGTGATTATACCTCAAGGTATAAGGTATTTGTTCAGGCTTAATCTTATTTGGTTTAGGTGATGCCTTTGATGTTCCTGCAGGCCGATTCCTTTGAGCAGCTTCTTCTGACATTCCTGACATTTTCTAGCTTTCCTACCACAAAACCCTCTAGTTAGATCTTTGAATATCATCATAAAACATGCTTTAAAACCATACCTTTCATGTATACATCAGAGATGGAACCAAGCAGAAAAATATTCTAAACAGTCTCTTTTAACACACTGTTGGGATCAGAGTCAAAACTAGAATGGTGATCGGAACCAGAACTGGAATAGAAACGAACTTGGTTTTCCTCAGATTTTCTATTTCATATTCTTATTTCGTTCTGATTCCGCTTCCGTCTAGGTTATCATTATTTTGAAGGAAATCTTCTCACTATAAGCAGAGCTGGAGATGGGATGAAAATAGAATCAATACCTTTTGAAAAACATAATTTTTCAAGTTCAAAATCGATTCAGATCCTGCTTCCGCTCAAGTTGACCATGACGTCATAAAAAATTTCATCAATTTAATGCAGAACTTCATGGTTTCAAACTAGGAAATTTTCAAAATGACATGGGGCTAACCTAGAACTCAATAGAACCATCCCCATATGACCATGGGCAACTATATTCTTAGGGCATCATTTTAAATCACCTAATTATGGCATTACAGAAACACACTTAAAACCCTAATCTAGATAATGCAATATGAAAACTAGGGCACAAATTTAAACCTCCCTATTTTAACAAATTGAATGCGTGACAAAACCCTAAGTAAAAACAAGATTCAACTAACCCTAACTTACTGTAAAGACATGAATTTAATCTACCTCACTATGAAACAAAAAACCTAACTAAATCTATATTTAAAAACCTAACCCAACATGACGCAATCATGACAAAACGTGAAAGTGACAGTGCCCTAACTCACTGTAAAACCAAAAAATCAATCATAAAATCAAGAACAAGAAACAAAAATAAAGAACACACACACACAAAACTTCAAGAAAGCGATCCCATTCGAAGATCCCAATCAAACAATACGAACGAAGAACACAAAAGAAAAATATAAAGAAAAACGAGAGCAGAACCCTACCTCAAACACAAGACCTAGCTAACCTTCAGAATTGATTCACAACAATTATCTCCTTCTCCTTCAATTGATTCGCGCAGATGGACTTCACAGCAACTCTATTTCACTCTTCAAGTTTTAAACAATGATAATAATGATACGTTTAATCCTTAATGAAGGTAAAAATCAGAGTTCTTACCTACGCCAAGCTGCTATCATTAATGCATTAAATTCAATCAGGTGAAGTCAGAACTGAAAGAGAACGAACACTTCACTACAGTGCAACTTCAGTCAAAAAGTCAATGACCTAGAAAACGGCGGGGGCAGAATCAAAATGGAAACTGATTCAGAAACTTAAAAAATTTCCTAACTTCATTCCCGTTCCAGGTTCGGGTCCGCTAACAAAGCACAAAACGAAACCAAACACAAAGAGTAAAATAAAATATCGACATAATAAAACTTAACACAAGGACTAGACTAAAACCAAAAGTTGGAATAGTGGAGGCGGAGATGAGATGGATTTTGATTTCACAATTTTCAATAAACACCAAATTAACATCCACTCCGGCTTTGACAGAGACAAAACAAAAAGATTTAAAAGAAAGACCATCGAGATGGGAACAAAAAAATAAATCAAAAGAACTTTCAGAACCCGATTCAGTTCCGGTTCCGCTTTCGACAAAAAATTTAAGAAAAACAAAGTGTTGGCAAAATAAGACTCCTCACTTTGTTTGAAAAACAACTAACGACAAAACTAACAAGGGGGACCCCTTTTGACCAAGACAAAAGATGGGGTGATTATGCAAGGCATAAAAATAAACTTGTGTTTACTTTCTAAGATATAACCTAAGAATGTGAGTGAAGCATGTAATGATGAAAGTTGGGTTAAAGCAATGAAAGAGGAACTACAATGGATAAAGAAGAATGAGATATGGGAACTAGTCCCTAGACCTATAAACAAGAATGTAATTGGTTCAAAATGGGAATTCATAAACAAGATGAATGAAGATGGTGAAGCTGTAAGGAATAAAGCAAGAATTGTATGTAAAGGATATTCATAGGTTGAAGGAATAGATTTTAAAGAAACTTTTGCACATGTAGCAAGAATGGAGGCCATTCAGATGTTCTTGGAATTTTCAGCTCATAAAGACTTCAAAGTGTATCAGATGGATGTTAGGTCTGCATTTCTAAATGGAGAACTAGAAGAAGAAGTATATATGGATTAACCAGAAGGTTTTCAGTTTTCAGACAAACCAGACATGGTTAGTAAGTTAAAGAAGGCATTATATGGACTTAAACAAGCTCCCAGAACTTGGTATGCTAGATTGGATAGGTACTTGACAAAGCAATGATTTAACAAAGGATCTGTAGATAGCAATATTTACTTCAAGGTTGAGAAAAAAAAATGTTGATAATTGTGGTATATGTTGATGAAATCATCTTTGGTGGAAATGAAGGTTTGTGTAAGAAATTTGTTGAAGAGATGCAAAAAGAATTTGAAATTTCTATGATTGGTGAGTTGAATTTCTTCCTTGGACTTCAAGTAAATCAAACTAACAAAGAGATATTCATTTCACAATCCAAGTATGTTAAGGAATTGTTAAAGAAGTTTGGAATGGATGACTCCAAACTGGTATGTACCCCTATGGTAACTGGATGTAAGTTGAGTAAGGATAATGAATCTGCTAAAGTTGATTAGAGCATGTATAGATCCATGATTGGTGGACTATTGTATCTTGCTACCACTAGACCAGATATCATGCATGCAATATGTATAGTTGCAAGATTTCAAGAAAAACCTAAGGAAGCACATGCTACAACTACGAAGAGGGTATTCAGATATCTTAAAGGAACTCCAGATTATGGGCTATGGTATCTAAAGGATAATGATTTCACATTGAATGCCTACATTGATGCAGATTGGGCTGGTTGTGTAGATGACCGAAAGAGTACAAGTGGTAGTGCATTCTTCCTTGGAGGAAGATCAGTTTCATGGTTGAGCAAGAAATAAGATTTAGTTTCTTTATCCATTGCATAAGTAGAGGATATTGCAGCAAAACCATGTTGTACACAAGTACTTTGGATGAAGCAAACCCTGATGGACATAGGTGTGGTGAGTGATGAACCTATTTCTATATTTTGTGACAATACAAGTGCTATAAAAATTTCAAAGAATCTAGTGATGCATTCTAGAACAAAGCGTATATCTATCAAGTATCACTTCTTGAGGGAGAAGGTATTGCAAAATGAAGTTAGACTTGAATATGTACCTACCAAGGAACAAGTTGTTGACATATTCACTAAGGCCCTTCTGAAGGATACCTTTATGTATCTCAGAGGGAAGCTGGTGGTTACTACCCCTCCTTCTTTGAACTAAGTGAACATGGAGGTGCATCAGTCTAGTGGATTCACAAAATCTTTTGTTCTAGACTGGTGATTGAGGTCTACTCCTCAGGGGGATTAGAGAGGTGCATTGTTGCAGTATGTGATGTGAGTGTACTCCTAAGGGGGAGTGAATAGAGATTTATATGGAAATAATTTCCTTTTCCATTGATGTCAAAGGGGGAGGGAGAATCATGTGAAAATTTTATGCTTGTGTAGGTTTTTGCTTCTAAAAATCATGTATGTTGTCTTTGATGGTTTTTCACATCATGTGTTTCCATCAATGATAAAGGGGGAGATAGTTGCAAGTATGGATGTGAGTGATGGTGTTGTCATTAATGCTTTCATTGATTTCAACACAAACTAGGTTGAGTAGAGATGGTACTTGTATAGTTGAGATACTATAGAAGTTCTTATATTACATGGAGCTATATTTATGAAGTTGCAGTTATGTTTTTGACAATTGTTTTTTAGAAAATTTGAGAAATAATGAGGACAGTGTTGTAGTGTGTTCTGAGTGTGCTATGGTATTGTGCTTTGCATTTCTTCTATATTGATCCTATCACTGTGTGATCTGTAAGTGTGTTCATGAGCTTCGATGGATAATATATCTCGAGTTTTATCTTCTGGTTTGATGGAGAGTAAAGTATATGTTCACCAGTGTGTGAACTGATTTGGTAGAACTATCTACTTGTGGATTGGGAGATATGTTTTGGCTATGCACTCTTTTTATATTTGGTTTCAGATCTTGTAGATCTTTGAGATGATTATTTTTTATGGTGTTTGTGTTCTGACAAATTTTCTTGTGATTTGGCGCTTCAGAAGACCTACTCCAGATCTCCTGTGTGTTGTTGGTTGGTTCAGATGGACTGTTGAAGAGTTTTCGATAGATGAAGTTTTTTGTAATTGTTGTGGATGTACTTGAGGTCTTCACAAAGATTGAAAATTTCTAGTGAAGCGTGTTGAGTGATCCACATGTGATCATCTTGCTAGAGATGCATCTACTTAAAATATCATTGGTGTTTTCATTAGGTTTGGCCGACCTAGTATCTACACGTTACATTAAGTTTTTGCATCAATTTGAGGAAGCATGTGATTGATCCAAGATGTTGTTTGGGTCCTAAATTAAATATGTAATTGGTCCTCTCTCATTCTTATCTACCGTGGGAATGTTGAGTATCCGAACTAGTTTGAATTTGTAAATGAAATTGTATAGCCAATCTTGGAGAATATTTCTAGGGTTGAAGATGGTATTAAAGAAAATCAAGATGTAGTGAATATGATATCCATCCATCCAAGGTTCAGGCAAGTAAGTGAAGTGTGTGAACAAGTGTGAAGAGCAGAGTGTGGAAGAGAGAATTGAGGCAGCAACACTTTAAGGTGTTAGATTCCAGAAAGCAATGAGTTGATGGTGTCTACAATCTTTTGATTAAGTTGCGAATGTGTGGAACCTTAGTGGTGGAGATTCATTTATATTTTATTTTTCTATAGACAGTGAGTCCTTTGTTAGTAGTGAGCCTTTGTATCTGGTATTGCATTACTGCTATATTGTGAGTTAATCCTCACCATGGTTTTTCCCTCACTGGGTTTTCCACGTAAATCTAGTGTCTTCGGTGTTTGCTTTCTGTTATTTTCATTTCATGTTTATGCTTAGTAATAGATTGAAGTTAAAGTGAAAAGATTAATTTTTTAAGTAAAGTGATTTGATACAACTAATTCACCCCCCCCTCTTAGTTGTCTTGTGTATTTCAACATATTCATCTATCAACTACACAACAAATACTTTTATTCTAATACTACATATTCTTTACAAAAGTCTATTATATCATTATGAGACCTACATTTTAATTCAACCAAATTTTCCATCATTAACTAAAAATTTGACCATTCTTAGACATATTGAATACAGTATTATGAAGGGATCCTAAAAAATTCCCTTGTGTTATCCTTGAATTCAGCACACACATAAACTTGTCTATTTTGTAGCCCATGTAATCTAAGCACATAAAACGAGGCAAATTTCATTGGTCCTCAAGCATGGTCACCCATCCTCAAAAAGTCATTTTGAGCATTAACTTTTGTTAGTTCGTCGAAATTCACATTTTAAACCAAGTTTTGAAAATTTAGTTTTGGGAGTTAGAATTTTTTTTGCACATGTAGGAGCTCTATTTTTCATCGCTCTTACTTATTTCATGTAGAAGCTTTGTTTTTAACCACTCTTACATATTACATGTAGGAGTGCTGATTTTTAGCACTCTTGCATATTTCATGCCTTAGTAATTTTATGGCACATGTAGGAGCAGGGTCTTTTAGCACTTTTGATGGAAAAACAAGGATAGACAACTGAGAGGGGGGATGAATGAGTTACCAAAATCAAATTTATACAACATTAATCACCCTTATACCACATATCTAATAATTAATAGTGCAAGCCTTAAATAAACAACACATCAGAGACACATAAACACCAAGATTTCATACATGGAAATCCTATTAGGGGAAACACCACAGTGGATGTTAGTCCACAAGATTATACCCTGTTAGAATTATAATGAAGAATAAAAAGGAATGCACTTGCATTCAGGCGCATTGCCTAGAGCACACTACTCGAAGGGAAGGCTCACTGCATTACATACAGTAATCAGATTAAATCCTTCAACAATATTTAGCTAGATAATGGTAAAGACATTCAAATATTTTATTAATGACTTCTTAGAAGTATATTTGGATGATTAAAAATCACATTAAAATATTCCAAATTTTTGGAAAGATGAAAAAGTATACAAATATCCTTGAATATAAAAATACATATTTGCAATACCCTTTGGGACACTACTAGGACATGTTATTTTCAAGGAGGGATTAATCATGGATCTTATGGAGGTAGCATTGATCATGACCTTACCACCACCTAAGAAAACACTAAAAGTAAAAAAAATCTTAGTTTATATTAGTTATTACTAGAAATTTATTAGAGGATATGACACATTAGTTTCACCATTGGAAGAAATCCTAAAGAAAAAAATGATAAAACTATAAATTAGACAAAACAATGCCAACACTATTTTGACACAATAAAATAAAATATCGTGGAGGCTCCCATATTTATTCCCTAGTTGGATAGTCCCTTTCCATGTACATGTGGACACCTCTAAGATAGCCATAAGAGAAGTATTAACACAACCACATGAAAAAAAAAAGAACATCCAATCACTTGCAAGACATAAACTCTTTCAAGCAGTGACAAATTGCATAGCCATAGAGAGAGAATCTCTATCTATGGTGTATGCCCTTTACAAATTCCACCACTATTTACTAGCTACACCATTCAATTTTTACATAGACCATGAACCATTGAAATTTTTATTGAACAAACTAATCATTTATGGGAGAATATGTAAATGGTTACTATTGTTCGAAGAATTTAATTTTACCATTATGGTTAAAATTGGAAAGAATAATTAGGGTCTAGAATACCTATCAAGAATTGACACGGGTGAAGAACTAAATGATTATGAGGAATATTTACTTGGTTCGACCTTATTTACAATAACCGTGATACCAAAACAATTACATGATTTGGTGACACTACTATCTATCAAAGCATATACAACTAATATGTCATCACATGATAAACAATTAGTATTGTGAGAGTCACTTTCATTCAAATTTATAGAAGGAGCATTGTAGAAAAGAGGAAGGGATGATATTATTCAATGAGTTGAGCATGGAAGGAATGATATATTAAAGGAAGCATATGAAAGGATATATAGTGGACACTGTTGGGAAAATTTGTCTCAACATTGCAATTACATATGATTTATTGATTGGATGTATGTTGGTATGTGGTAGTTGATCATGCAAATACTATACACTCATAACAAGACATGGGGTTTGGGGAAACATCATGATTTTAGTTTTTTCTGTCACATCAAATTTTTTTCCCACTAACACAAAAAAAAATTCCCACTCACACATCAAGGTTTTTTTTTTAACACGTCATATTAAAAATGACCTTGTAAAACCATAATTCTAGAAGGTTCCAAAAATATTTCTATAAATGGATGGGATATATGTAGATGGTGTGTATTATAAGAGTCTAATTGTGGGTGAGTTGTCTCTTGATCTATGGTGGTGATACTCCTATGAGAAGCTTTCTCTGCAAGTATATTATAATCTTTTGATTTCTGAATAATATATTGGGCAGATTTTGGAGTGTGGGGTTTTTCTCCCGAAAGGGTTTTCCCAACGTAGATCATTGTGTTGTGGTATGCATGGTATTTTTGTTTATTTCTATTTAAGTTTTTGTAACCGTCAAACATCTGTAAATTTTTTGCATTATTCTCCTCTCAAGGTTAGTGCAAGAAGTTGTTCTACTACCTTAGCTTCCTTTCAAGTGGTATCAAAGCTTGATCACCTTTGGTTTCATTTGTGGGTTGTTGGGTTTTTTTAACTAATCCATATTTGAGTGGGAGCTTGTGCAAAAGACACTTTGTGATCTTAGTGCAAGAATTTTTCAGATGGCAAGTTCATCAAGGAGAATAGAGGTGGAGAATTTTTTTGGAAATAATTTTGATATGTGGAAGTTAAAGATGGAGGATCTATGGGATATTGTTGATGAGAATGTTTCAAGGCCTGAAAATCCTACTCAAGGCTCAATATGATGTTATGGACCATAAAGCCAAAGGTCTAATCAGATTGTACTTGGTAAACTCTATTTTAATTAATGTCCATGAAGAGACCTCTACATAGAAACTATGGAAGAAGCTTGGTGAGATGTATCAAGCCAAAGCTTTAGTGAACAAAATTTTCTTGAGGAAGAAATTGTATTCCTTAAGAATGGAAGAGGGTGGAAAAATTATAGACCACTTGAAAGCATTGAATATGTTGGTGGCTCAGTTGGAATCAATTGGTGTCAAAATGGACGAGGAAGAGAAATGTCAGATATTTCTTTATTCTTTTCCTAATTCATGGGATTCTCTTGTAATTTCTATTGGGATTACTTCTATTATATTGAAGACTAAATATGTGGTGGTTTATTTTATTTTTGAAGAGATGAACAAGAAGGTAACTATTAGTGCCAAGGAGGCCCTAAATTTTTATGGAATACTTAAGGAAAAAGGTAAGAATAATGAGAAGCGTGACAAGTCCAAGTCCAAGGGGAGATCTAAGTCTCTTGGAAAGTCCAAAGTTATTTGTTGGAACTATGGTAAGCCTAGACATGTTCGTAAGGAATCCAAAGAATAAAAGAAGAAGAAAAAGAATAAATTTGATTCTAATTCTAAGTCTGAGAAGGAATATGATGATGCATTCATTGTAGCTTTAACAACTCGTGCAAGTAATGATGCATGGTTAATTGAATCAGGTGCATCTTTTCATATGACCTTTAATAGAGATTGTTTTTGTGAATATGAATAATTTGATGGAGGTAAGGTGTACTTGGGTGATGATTCTCATGTATACATTGTTATCCATGGTAAAGTTAAAACTAGGTTTCATGATGGTAGAATAAAAAGGATTAATGGTGTGTTGCATATCCCTAGATTAGCATTAAATTTTTTATCTATGAGAAAACTAATAGATGTGGGTGTGCAGGTAGTATTTTTTGGTGCAGGATGCAAGATGGTTAGAGGTTCTATGGTGATTGCTAGAATTGTCAAATTTGGGACATTGTAAAAGCTTGATGCATGCACTATTGAGTGCAATATTACTTTTATGAAAATAAATTCTATAGAAGAAGTGAGGGTTTCACCTTAAACATATGGCCATGGATTTTGTGTACCCAAGGGTGCTCTTTCTTCTGCTACAAAGTTATCTACAAAGAAAACTATGTTATGACACCAGAGAGTTGGCCACATTGGAGAAAATGGTTTAAGGACCTTGAAAACTAAAAACCTTGTTGAAGGTTTTTCTAATTGTAATCTTGAATTTGATTTATGTGAGCATTGCATTTATGGAAAAAAAATTGCGTTCAGTTTTACTCAAGTTCTCATAAATCTTGTGGTGTATTGGTTCTTATTCATTCTTATGTATTTGGTCCTATATATGTTCCTTCAATTGGTAAATTCATATATTATGTTTCATTTATTGATGATTATAGTAGGACATGGGTATATTTTTTAAACAGTAAATCTAAAGTTTTCAGTTGATTTAAATAATTTAAAGCAATGGTTGAGTTGTAGACTGGAAAGAAAAGAAAAAAATTGAGGATTGATAATGGCGATGATTTTTTTTTTAATGATTTTGATAGATTCCATAAATATTTTGGTATTCATGGATAAAGAAAACTTTGTATTCTCCACAAAAAAATGAAGTTGCAAAAAGAATGAATAGGACATTAGTGGAGAAGGCTAGGAGTATGTTGAGTGGTGATCACCTAGAACAAAATTTTTGGGCTGAAGTTATTGCCACTAACTAGTACCTAATTAATAGGTCTCCTACCTCATATATTTTTGATAAGATTCCTATAGAGGCATGGTCAGGTCGCAAGACTTCATTAAGACATCTTAGATTTTTTGGTTGTGAGTCATATGTGCATGTGCCAAAGGAGAAGCGAACAAAGTTGGAGAACAAGGCTATCAAATATATCTTCATCGGATATAGCTATGGTGTGAAAGGATATAATATTTTGGATCCTATTGCACAAAAGTTAATACACATTAGAAGTGTTAGTTTTAGAGAAACTAAGCCTTCTTCTACTACATTGCAGCTAGAACAAAGTAAACATTAAGATGTGATTCAATTTCCTTCTACACTTGAGAAAGTTGAATCGAGGCCCAAGGATAGACAAGAAGCTAAGGAGATCTCATCTAGCTTTGGGTCCTCAAAAGAGGAGGAAGAACCTCCAACTTAGCTTTTTTGTAGGTCTACAAGGCATAGAAAACCACCTGAAAAGTATTCACCTAATGATTGGAGATGTATTTTTTATTTGAATACTAACATGGATGAACCCAGATCTATAGAAGAGGCACTAGGTATTAATGTTGCATAATCCTGGAAGATTGCTATGGATGAAGAAATGACATCTTTGAAAAATAATGATACATGGGATCTTGTGCCATTTCTTGAAGGACGAAAACCTATTGGTTGTAAATGGGTGTTCAAGAAAAATATTGGTTCATATGGAAGTATTGAGAAATACAAACAAAGTTTGGTTGGAAAAGGTTACTCTCAAGTTGAGGGTGTTGATTATGGTGAGATATTTTATCTTGTTTCAAAAATTACATCCATTAGATTTTTTCTTTCTATTTCTACTTCTTATGATTTAGAGGTTGAAAAAATGGATGTGAAAATTGATTTCCTTCATGGTGATTTGGAGAAGGATATTTATATGACACAAACAGAGCACTCCTTGGTGAAAGGTAAAAGTAAGTTGGTCTACAAAATGAAGAAATTTGTGTATGGCTTAAAATATATTCCTAAGATGTGGTACCAAAAATTTGATATATATGTGTTGAGTTTGGGGTTTGAGCGTTCTAAATCAGATCATTGTATTTATCATAAAAATGATGGTGATAGTTTCATGTTTATTGAATTATATGTTGATGATATGTTATTCATTGGTAAAGGGAAAGGTATGGTTTCAAAACTAAAATATCAATTTGCTACTAAGTTTGAAATGAAAGATCTTGGTGTAGCTAAACACATTCTTGGGATGGAAATTAGAAGAGATAGAGTGAACAGAAAGCTATGGCTTGGACAAATTAAGTATGTCAATTCAATTTTATAGAGGTTTGATATGCAAGATTATAGACCATTGTGTGTTCCTATTTCAGCTAGAACCAAGTTATATATTTCAAATTTTCCAACATCTCCATCAAAGATGGAATACATGAGAAAAGTACCTTTCCAAAGTGCAATTGGAAGTTTGATGTATGCTATGGTTTGTAGTAGACCATACATTGCTCAAGAAATGGGATTTCTTTCCATATATATGTCTAATTCTGGTAGAGTTCATTGGGATGCAATTAAAAGAGTCTTCAAATGTTTGTGTTCTACCTCAAATTATTCCTTATGTTATCATAGTAATATGACTAAAGACAAGATTTCCCTTCATATTCATGGTTATGTGGATTCAGACTGGGCAAGTGATGTTGATAGAAAAAGATCCACAAGTACTTATGTGTTTACTTTATTTGGTGGTACAATTAGTTGGATGAGTAAGCAATAGGTTGTGGTTGCTTTGTCCACTACTAAAGTAGAGTATATGGAAGCTACTCATGCTTGTAAAGAATCCATTTTTCTTAAGACACTGTGCTCAGATATTGGAATAAATTAAGGTGCAATGACAATTTATTGTGATGGTCAGAGTGTGATATGTCTAGCCAAGAACCCAACATTTCATGTCGGGACCAAGCACATTGATGTACAATATCATTTTTTTAGAGATATGATCAAAGATGGCAGGGTGAAGCTAGTTAAGGTAGAGAATTTGATGAATGTTTTTTATTCTTTAACTAAGCCTGTGAGCACAAAGAAGTTCATATGGTGTTTAGAGACTACGGTACTTTCAGCCCCTAGCAATTAGAGATGATGATGAAACCATTCTATTGTCCTTGCAAGGTGTTCGACAAGTGGGAGATTTTTTTGGAAAATGTGTCTCAACCTTGCAATTATATATGATTTATTGATAGGATGTATTTTGGTATGTGGCAACTGATCATGAAAATATTATACACTCATAATAAGATGTCAAGGTTTTATCCCACAGACACATAAATGCTTCTTTCCATTGACACATCAAGGTTTTTTCCACTGGCATGTCAAGGTTTTCTTGTTAACACGTCAAATTAAAAATGACCTTGTAAAACCCTAATTCTAGAGGGTTCCAAAAAGCTTGTTATAAGAAGGTAGGATGTATGTAGATGGTGTGTATTTTAAGAGTCTGATAGCAGGCGGCTTGTCTCTTGATCTTTGGTGGTGATAGTCTTGTGGGAAGCTTTCTCTATAAGTAAATTGTAATCTTTTGATTTCAAAATAATATATTGGGCGGCTTTTGGAGTGTGGTTTTTCTCCCGAAAGTGTTTTCCCCATGTAAATCATTTTGTTGTGGTATGCATGATATTTGTGTTTATTTCTATTTAATTTTTTGTAACTATTAAAGATTTATAAATTTTTTGCATTATTATCCTCTCATGGTTAGTGTAGGAATTTGTTCTGCTACCTTAGCTTCCTTTTAGACACAACTCTGAAGAAGCTACTACCATGAAAGCTCTATTGGTAGGACTGTGGTAGCCTATATTACTTAAATATACAAAATGATGTGACAAAAACCATGATATTTGTTAGATATTTGGAATACCCACTATAAGGGATGAAATTCCCTTACAACTAGTATTAGCCAAAATACCATTTGAAAAATGACAAATTGATTTCATTGGAACCATAGATCCTCTAATGAGGTTATTTAAAGCTAGATTTATCATTACTAGTCTAGAATACATGACCAAATGGGTTGATTCAAAACCAAATAAGGATTGTACCACATAAAATATCATAAATTTCATATATCACAATATCATCACAAGATTCAAATACCCCTTAAGTATCACTAGTGATCAAGGGAAACATTTTGTGAATAAGTTCATTCTAGAATTACTCAAAAACTTTATGATAACCATAACCAAAGAACACCTTACCACCCATAGGTCAATGGAGAAAATGAATAATTGAACAAAATTATAGGTAACAACCTAACAAATATGTGTAATGAAAATAGATTGGATTGGGATATAAATATACTGATAGTACACTGGGCTCATAGAATCACCTAGAAAAGGTCCACCAAATTTATCCCTTTTGAATTAGTCTATGGAATGGAGGCAAGCCTACCCATAAACTTTATTATCCATAATCTTCATACTGCATTCACCTTGAGGCTTATAGATTAAGACTCAATAAAACAAAGATTAGAATATTTGGATAAATTGGAGGAATATAGACAACTTGCGGTACACCACTAGGTCATCGAAAGGAGATAAAAAGCATGGCATGACTGCAATATCAAATACAAATAATTTAAGAAAGATGACATGATTTTACTATATGATAGCAAGTTTAGGAAACAAGGGAAACTAAATTTCTAATGGCATGACCCCTACCAAATTGAGGAAATCATATATTTTGGGGCAATCAAGTTAAGAACATTATATGGTACATTATTACAATTCTATGTCAACATATCCAAACTTAACACTATCATACAAACCTAAATTAACCTAATTTTCATAAATATGGCCATGGAGAACCCTAAAAGTGCTAAAATTATTTGGTTTCTTACAAATAAGATGATGATGATAGTTAGGTCCAAGTTTTACCGTCTAGTTCCTTGATCTAACATAAAACCCTAAAACACCACAAAGGGTATTGGAAAAAAATTCAATTGTGAACCTATAGCATAAAATAACTAAATTTTTATTATATTTGTACATTAGAAACCCACCCACCAAATAGAGCCATGTTAAAGTTAGTGATAAAAATATGTAGGAAGATGAACAAATGGCTACAAAATTTAATGCACTTAACCAACTACAACATTTAATGCACTTAACCAACTAATTTATATAAATACATCCTACTACTATCACTAAACTTAATTTTCCTCCTCTATATGCTACATTTTTCCTACATGACCATACGAGCCAGCTACAAAACCCTAGCAAGTGAAAACTCATAGTTATATCTCTCTTTTCTCTAGCAAAATAATGGTTGTCCCTATTCTTTTGGATATCTCTCATAACCCCATCCAAGATACAATAAGCTCTTGTATAAGGTGATGGAGGTAGATCCATCTACTACATTTTCTAAAGTGGAAATTGATGTGATCTACACAAAAGACATCCATAAGTACATTCATGCTCCATTAGTGGAGATTGACCACACAAAGTTTGAAACTTTGGGCTAACCTTGTTGTAACAAAGGACACAAAATTATATTCCCCGATACAACTTCATTTAGGAGAAGAAGCTAGACATGAGGAAGGAATTATTGGATTTCACAAAGGAGGACACATGGGTCTAGATCATCCTCAACCAAATCCATGATTAATATATACTTGTATCAGCCCTACAAAACCACAAAGGAATCCATCCAAGTAGTAACCAAAATTAATGTGTAATGAGAGGTTCTTCCAAAGAAGGAGATTAAAAATTTAGAGGTCAAAAAGATAACTAGGGCAACATATGATAGCTAAAGCCTAGATGTAACAAAAACCATAAACCTTGTAGTCAAATATCCCACCATGGGCATAGCCTACAAATTCTACTACACCAATAGGGAAGATTATGTGACTGCAATGTCCATTCACGTACATATCAAATGGTGGTGGAGGGAAAATATATTGACCTCTGTGAGGCTATAAAACAAGATCTACTAGATAACATAGATTACTTGAAGCATTCCCACTATTAATTTAAAAATGGGACCTTCATTATTTGCCTCACATTCTATTTTATGAATGCATTACCAGTGTTTGCAAGAAAAAAATGGGATACCACCAAGCTGATAGTTGCACAAATAAAAGATCATGTCAGATATTTCTAGAACACCATATCATTCATGACCACCTATTGGGGTTTCTTCGAATCCTTGTAGAATAAGCTTCAGGATAGATAAATTATATGAAGTGGTACACAAATTCATAAAAGACATTGCAGTTTTAATATACAGGGATCTCGCTATGATGGAGGCAATTGAACCCTAGCCATCATGAATTCCCAAGTTTCCATGAGATCTTTTATGTAGAAATCAACTAAAATGTAGCAACCCTGTTCAAGCTTCCCAAATATCTATAAGAAGAAAAAGTCACAACATATCAAGAATACATGGATAATATAGAAAATAAGAAATTAGAGGAGAAATGGGATCTCCCTAAACAGGAATCTAAGGAACATGGCACATCTACTCCATAGAGGTTCAAAAGAATTCAAGTTGGCACATCCTTGGTAGGATCCACCCAATCTAAAGGAAGAAAAGAGAAAGCAAAGAGGAAAATACCAAATACTCCACCACAAACAAATCCCTTAATGGAAGAATCCTCAGAGGAACTCCTTCAAATGAGTGAAAATAAAAATAAAATGAAGAAACGCAAAGCACAAAGGGATGCCTACCATTATAAGAGGATGGCAAGGGAAAAGAACAACTAGATACATTGATGAATTAATATGTAGTGGGTTATTTTGGAAAGAGATCTTGAAACATACATTGTAATTCTATGAGGATATGTTAGCACCAAACAAAGAAATCACCAAGTCAACAATGATAATATACATGATGGCCTCCAATTCCACATTGAAAGATATAATTGACCAATTCTCAACTTCACTAGTTGTCTCTTTGAAACAAAAGTGAAAACAAGTTGTGCAAGAAGAGGAAAATTTGAAGGAAGATGCAATTGCAGAATTATTACCTTCCACCACTCTAGCCTAGAAAGAAAAATTGGGTTAGGTGTAGGCCAAAGAGCTTCAGTCAAAGAATAGGCTAGATAAACTTATGCTCCAAAATCCTAGGATAATAAAAAATCAAGAAGAGATTAAGGGGGATACAAAGAAAGCATACAAGTAAATATATGAGGAAGAAGAAAAATATGAAGAGGTAACATCTTCCCTATTAATGGTGACAAACCCATATATAGGTCAATAGGTTCCTTCTCCTCTACACTCCTTCAAAAAGGCATCCTCCTCTACTACTTCCCCTATGTAGTCCATCAAGGAATTTCTAGAAAAATAAATAAAGTCAGCTAATGTCCACTCTAAAGATACTCCATTTGCCACTAGTTGACTTCTAAGTTGACCTCTCTAATATCTTTCCCCTCCAAAATTTTTAACTAGGAGGCCTTTTGCAATAGACAACAAGGGAAGACATACTAAAGAAAAATATAGATCTAATACAAAGTAGTTGGAGGATATTATATCAAAGACATACAAAAAAAAAATGCTCAAATACAAGGGGATCCTTCTTAACCCCTTACAACACAAGTAAAATTCACGGTGGATAGGGTCCTTCAAGATACACAATTACAAAATTCCACCATAAGATAGATAATTTTTGTAGATATTTAGAAGGCTAAGATGGATGAGGTGATGAATAAATGTGTTGTTTCCCACTTCATGTTAGAATCTCACATTAGCACATTAAAGAATACAAAGAGTGACATCAATTCTTTATACCAATTTTGCCTCTAATGGCCCATTGTTAGAAAAAAATGAAATGGAAAATGGATCATATTGAGCTACATATCCTTCAAGTAGCAAAATTATATGATGCATAAACATACAAAAATTGGAAAATCATAGTACAAAAAAAATCAATACATGCATAATTCAAGAAGCTACATGATCAAAGGAGCATACAAGGCATAAATATCAATAGATTAGGGAGTTTTTAATCTATAGTTGGCACATATTTTTGGGATCCTCAAAGATGAAAATAAAATAAAAATAGATTTAGATTCCCACCACATAGCTAGAAGTAGAATGCCTGCTAATACAAATCAATGTCCAGAATCACCTCATCCAACAAGCTAACATACAGTGGGATAAAACTTTTACTTATTTAAAAGAGACATAAAAAATCATTCTAACAGTACAAAAAGTTAAGAGTTTTCTTGAGGACATGAAAAGTTTTGAAAGGGGGGATAATGTTGGAAGGGATCAGCTAGAGATAGAAAAATAATAAGAATCTTACCAAAAACCACCTCAAAGAGGTTACAGAGCTCCTAGATAAAAAGACACCCTCCAAAATAGTAATAGAATGTAACATTAGTAATAGATATAGAGAAATAGTAAGAGATAAGTTAGAACAATAGAAAAAATTGTAAGAAATATCAATCCCATAAAATGTACATGATGTATATATAAGCCTTAATATATAAACATATAGAGTTATATATGATATGTGTTATGGTTTATAGCAATGCATTTTTTGTTTATATTTAATTTTTTTAACTAGTGTATGCACAATCCACATTTACTCCTCATCCCTCTTATACTATTGAGCATGTGGTATAAATATAAAATATAGATATTACTTGGGGATCATTGATTTATTTTGTGTTCCCACATTTATATTGCTATAAATGGTGCTTCTGTTAATTTCTTTATCACATATAGTTATTTCTTTTGTGCATCTAACATATACTTTGTTGCTTCTAGCTCTGAGTAAACACCCCAAATGTGTAACTACTATTTACTATTACTATTTAGGGTAAAATGTGAATGTAATGTGAATTCTAGAAATGAATAAATTGTTCTTGTACTTGCTTATCACTGCATTATGAATGTGTGCTATCACATTTGATGTGCAAAAATAAATGCATATATGTGAAATGATGGTTATTGAATTAATATTCTAACTTTGGAGATGTATTATGTGAAATGCATATTTTGTGAATAGTTGATTATTGTGAGCATGTGCTAGTGGTTGCAGGTAAATGTTCATTCCTCTAGGTAGAGGGGAAGTATCACTCAGGAGAAGATCTTGGTTGGGTAACCAGTAACAGAACTATGTAAGCATACACACACCAAAGTAGAATAATTGACTTGAGTCAGTTTATCGGAAGTAGGTAATTCATCCTTAGTTTGATGTGTATGCATTAGTAAGGGTCATGTTTACTATTGAGAGAAATATAGAGTGATGTTATCTGCCTGAGCTTGTGAGTTCCTTATCTTTTTGTGCTTGATTATGTGGATCATTTGACTAATATGATTTCTATATAATATATATATGTTTGCATATATGTAAAAATACACACATAAGTGTAAAAGATTAATATAGGAGTACGTATATACATATATATATATTTATATATATAATATATTATTATTATGCATGAATGGTTACTCATTTGTATTCATTTGTATATCAAATGTATATATAATTGATTGACATAGGATATAAATATATATATATTATATACACATATACATATATATGAGGGATAGAGTTAATGCTATTTATTAAGCATGCATATATATGTATAAGTGCATATATAAATATATATATATAACCATATGATGTTGTTATGTGTTCGAGGTTTATATGTCTTTGAGCTTTCCGTTGATACATATCTACATCGAAATTATGCATGTATATGAGTATATACATACATTGAGCCATGTATGGGAGCATAATCATATGCATGTATAAGTAGAAATTCTTACAAACATACTCACACAAGGGATCTATTATGCCTTGCATAACCACCTCATCTTTTGCCTTGGTCAAAATGGGTCCCCCTTTATGTTTTTGTCCTTGGTTGTTTTTCAAACAAATTTTTTAGTCTTTCTTTTCCAACACTTTGTTTTTCTTTGATTATTCTGTTGGAACCGAAGCCGGATCCGAATCGGGATTTGAAACTTCTTTCAAAGACTAATTCCAATTCCCATCCCGACAATCTTCTTTTGGCCTTTTTTTGTTTTGTCTTTGTTGGAGCCAGACCTGGAGTGGAAGTTAAGACTGGATTTATTCAAAGTTTCAAGATCAATTCCTATCCCACCTCCGCCTCCACTTTTTGGACTTTTTGTTTAGATTTTGGTTTTGTGTTAGGTTTTTCTTGTTTTGGTTTTTATGTTCTTTGTTTGTTTTGCTTCCTTCTTTGTTGGCAGAACTGGACCTGGAACAGGAACTGAATTGGAAATTTAGACAAGTTTCTAGATCAATTTCCATTCCGATTCCACTCCTGCCATATTTGGGTCATTGACTTTATAGAAGTCGCACAATAGTAATGTGCCAGTTCCCTCTATAATTCCGACTCCGCTCTGCCATATTTATGGCATCAATTATAGGAGCTTTGCACGTATGAAACTACGAGTTTTTACCTTAAATAAGGATTAACTGGTATTTATTGTCATTATTGTTAAAAGATCAAAGAGTGAACCAGAGTTGCAGTCGAGCATTTGTGCATGTGAGTTGATCGAAAGTGAGACAATTCCACATGGATTGCTTCAAGGGATTTTAACCTATTTATTTGCGTTCGAGGTAGGGCTTTGTGTTCTCCTCTTTCGTTTTGTTTCGCATTTTTTCATGTTTGTTTAATTGTTGGTTTCATGCAAATTCATGATTCTTGGTTCTATTGTCAGTTCATGTGATTCATTTTCTTTCTCTTTTACTTTTCTTCTTTTCATTTTGCTTTTTTGGTTTTGTTTCTTGTTTGTTTATTTTGGACATAGTCATTTTCATGTTTTAATCGTGACCATATCATGGTGTCCTAGTTTTTAAAATGCATAGATTAGTTACTATTTTCCATTGGTAGGGTTTGGTAGATTATGGTTTTTACTTAGGAATACTGCTGCATTTTGAATCTGATTAATTTTGGATGGGGTTAAGTTCGTGCCCTAATTATTTTAAGTTGAGGGTTTGCAATTTAGGATTTTGACGCGTTCTTGTTTTAAAATGATGCCCTAATTATTTCAATGGCCTCTCGGTCATATGGGAATGGTATTGTATAGGTTATTTTTAAGCCCCTTTCATTTTGGTATGACCTAGTCCTTAGATGATGATGTCATTTATCAGTCTATTAAAATCTCTTATGACGTCATGGTTATTTTAGGCGGAGGCAAGATCAGAATCAATTTAGACTTTGAATCGTGTTTTGCAATAAGTATCGATTCCATTTCCATCCCGTCTCCGACTTCGCTTACAATGAGAAGCAAGCTTTCAAAATAGTGGTAACCTTGGGGGAAGCAGAAGCGGAACGAAATATTAAATTAGGAAATCTTCATGAAACCAAGTTATTTTCCATTCTAATTATGGCTTTGGTTACCATTCAAATTCTGACTCTGATCCCACTTTTTATTACTATAATCTCAATAACGGTTTTGGCTTCGATCCCGATAGTGTTTTAAAAAGAGACTATTTAGAGTGTTTTCTGCCTGGTTCCGCCCCTGATATATATATGAAGGGTAAGACTTTAAAGAATATGTTGTTATGTTTTCTCTAGGATCTAATTTAAGTTTATATTGTAGGAAGCTAAAGAATGTCAGGAGTATCAGGAGAATCTTCCCAAAGGAATAAGCCTACAGAAACTTCAAAGGCATCAACTAAGCCTGAGAAGATTAAGCCGGAGCAGTTTCCTTATACCTTGATATATAACCATAGGGGTTCTGTTGTCACTGTCAGCAAAGTGGAATCTGATTGGTCTCATGTAACTGACACCAATCTAGGCCCATTCAATTTTGAGGAGTTATATTCAAAAAAAATTCACTAGGGATGTAATAGGGAGAACTGGAAGAATAGTTGAGTCTGCTTGGCTCACAAAACGCTATTAACTCTATCCATCCAATGCCCATAATTTATTATGATAGCAATAGGAGCTTACAATCCGACCACTAGGCAATGTATGGATTCACATGATAATGTGATTATAGATCTAACTCCTCAAATGTTTCAGCACATGTTCAGTGCCCCTGATCCAAAGAACTCGGTACAGTTGAATGAGGTAGATGCTTTAGGGATATATAGAAAACACAAGGAGGCTAATAAGGCTCAATTGAACAAGAAGTGGTTGAGAATAGAGAAGAAGCCTATGACAAAGCTTCATGATCAACCAAAGAGGACAAAGTTTTACAAAGAGTTATTGAACCTGATAATGATGTTGTCTAGAACCTTTGGGAAGAGGGATGCATTTCATTTCAAGGAATGGATGTTTCCCTTCATTCAAACAATCTTTAATGGTAAGAAATAGTTTGATTGGCCAATGATTGTCTTAGATACCATTCATGATCAGTTAACCAGAATAAGGGAAACTAGGAGCTTTTTCATGACTTCTTATGTTGTCTATGTAGCAGCTAGAGGGGGTATCTTTCTAGGTTTGAACAGAGTGAGAATATTGGGAGAAGCTGATGGATAAAAGAGAGTATGGGATCATTATGATCAGCTATCCCTACAGGTTTCTGAAACACAATTTAGAAGATTTAATGATGCATTCTTATATGTAGTCATTAACTAGCTTAATGGAGATGCAAGCTATAGATTGAGCCAGGAATCCATGGCCTTTATCACATAATGGGGATGTTGGTATATCCAATACCCCAAGTTCACTTATTTCAAGTTGGCAAGATTTGAGGGTCATCCCCACTTACTTCCAAGGTGTTGCAGCAACAAGATGGTTCTAATGGAGTTTGTCTATCAAGCTCTGGGGGTCAATCCTCAATTTGGATTAAAACACAAGACAGGTTGTCACAAGTTCCCCATGCAGTTGGGTGAATATAGTTGCCCACACCTTGTGGGAGCTAAGGTGGTTTGCAGTGAATTGATACATTTGAATTTGGGTTTGTATACTGCTCGGAAGCACTTTGATCCAAAGAAGAAAATGAATGCTTTGTTGCCTTCGGTCTTTGACAAACATTTAAATCTGTTAGAGGACTTATGGAGTGATCTTTAGGATGAGTATGACCTCAGGAAGAGGAATTATGAGAGGTTGCATGTTTCACTCATGGTAGAATTAGGGATCAAAGATGATATTCCTGATATATTAGTATATGATGGAGTTGTGTTGGATCCATCATATGAAGCATTGAACATTGGTACCAAAATTTTGGATCCAATAGATTGGGATGGTGAGGAGACCATCGACATCAAGCAAGTAGGGAGACTAGTCCTGGATAGGAGTATCCACTAGGTTGTTCTAAGAACCAAAACTCTTGGGAGTCCACCTCCTAAGAAAGGGAAGGGATATAAGAGAATCAAGAGAAAATTGCCTTCCAAGGATCCTCTGGAGTTCTTCCCTCCTGATATTGAAGAGATCAAACTTGAAGCCCCTACTCAAGATTTACCTAGAGTATAAGAGGAGGATGCCCAAATAGGATATGTGGTTTCAACACCACCAATATGTGAGTCATCTACTCAAGTCCCTCTTATGGAGCAACAAGGTGGAGGTATGCCTAAAGGAACTCTTCATGGTATAGCTAAAGCATTAAAGGGAAAAGGAGTAGAGTCGGAGATCCATGATGTTGAAACGGACTCTGATGAGGCCTTATCAGAGAAAGATGCACAAGAAAAGATGCCTCTGGAGGAGGAAACTAAACATATTTTAACTAAGGAAGATCAATGGGCACTATTTGAGGAAGCAAAGAGAGCTTCGGATGCTCAAGCACATGCAGAAGCGATGGAAAAATAGAAGGCAATAGATGCTAAGGCACAAGATGATGCCTTATTTCAACAAAAACAAATGGAAGCCAAGCGAAGACTTGATGAAGTAAAAAAATAGCAAAGGCAAGAGGAGCAGGAGCTCAAGACCAAGGAAGAGAATGATAATCTAGAGTTGGTGTAGAAAATTCATGATCTAGAGGAGGAAAAGGCAAAGCAATGAAGGGAAAGAGAAGTCCTTGTGGCCAAATTGAAGGTTGTTGAAGAAGCTTGCAAGGAGGAATTAGAATGTATACAAAAAGAGAACGATGTTGAGGAGCTAGCCAGATGGTTGCAAATAGAAAAGGAAGACGCGGACAGACTTAAGGCATTGAAAGAAGAGAAAAATTGGGTACTTGAGGAAAAGAGGTTAGAAGAGGAAAAACTGAAGAAGGAAGAAGAAGACAAGAGGATACAAGAACAAAAGGATAGGGAGGAAGTTGAAAATATTGCACAAAAAAATGTAGAGAAAGAACAACAAGAGGTACAAGAGGTTGATTCTCAACCTAAGGTGAATGTGCAACAACTCTCTACTCTTGATGCTTCTTCTTCAACTATAATGATCACTACTCCAAGTGCTCCCACTTGGTTAAAACTTGATCTTCAAAAGAGATCAGTGACACCCTCACAACCTCTCAAATGGGATGATATGATGAAGGAGATTGTAAGAGAAAGGCCCAAGAAGAAGGCCAAAATCTTGCATTCCACTAGACTCACTGAAGGAGGAGAGATTGTTGCTGAATGTGCAATACCGATGGTGGACAAAGATGTAGGGGATATGCATCTAACTGATTATTAGTTGGGCATAGTTAACTTGGGGAGACCCACAAGAGATCAATAAATGAACTTGATTGATGTGGTAGCATCATCCACCAAATCAAGAATGATGAAGGATAAACAAAAAAAGGATGAGCTTAAGGCTCAATTGGATCAACTAGACATTTTCTTCAAGAATGTTTCTACTCCATCGTCATCGCAAAGTACCACCATTGAGACACTAATTTTTCTTAGTAAGAAAGAGGTGGATGATTTGGTGTAGATAATGAGTAAGGATGAAATGTTGGATAGGTGGACTGATAGATTCAATCAGGAGATAGGTGAGGTGTTGGGAAAAAGTTTTGAGGTTCACAAGATGACATAGGAGTTAATAGAAGAGATGAATTAGTATGCCAAAGTATTGCGAAAATAGGAGGAGGAGTACAGAGGATATAGCTAGAAGTTGAAAGAGGTTAATAAATTACTGAAGTCCAATCTTCTATAGAAGTCAATACCTGAAGAGGACAACAAAGATTTCTTGGAAAATACCTCCAGCATAGTTCAGTTTAGATCTGACTTTTTGTAAAAGCATAAGAATGAAGTTCAAGATTCTAGCAGGGATCTAAATAAATAGCTTGAGGAGTTAGAAGTGGTTATTTATATTATAGTAAATGTTGATATACCGGTAAAGGAAGGCCTACCTTTGATCCAATTAAAAGAGAAATGGAATGATAGGCTTAAAGAGGTTGTGCAAAAGGGAGATGATGGAGAGGATCTGTTGTTGGATTGGTTGATGGATATTAAAGAAGAGGTGAGGGTTGCTAAAAGGGAGTTGACAAAGCTAAAAGACATGAGAGGATTTGCTGTTGTGGAACTGGAGAGGATCAAGTTCGAAGATAGTTGGGTTGATGGGCCAGATTTGTATATGCTTCAACAAGTGTTCTCTAGTTAATATGAGTACACTTCAGAGCAAACTCCACATGTATAACTGATAGTCTCATACATGCATGGTTTTCTTTTCTCCTCTGCATGCATGACTGGCAGTTTTGTAGGTGTATGGCTTTCTTTTCTCCTCTATCTTCTTCTCTCCAGTTTAACTAGATGATCAATGTGGGAACTAGAGATCAATTGATCTGAGTTTCCAAGAAAATTTTAGTTCCTAAATAGGTGGATCTCAACTTAAGATAGAAAGGACTTCAGAATTTTGTACATCTATAGATACCTTTGGGGTATCATATTTTAAAGGTCAACTAATGAGAATAAGATTAGCTGCCTGATAGTAGGAGATATAATTTTTTGTAGTTTTTATAGAGATACTTTGTTATTTTATTTATGGTTGAATATAAATATAGGTTTTTACGCAATATGGTGTTGGAATTGAGTTTATTGGATAATACTCTATCTGTATGCTAGTGATTATGCTGAAGCATAATTGTTTCTTTTGTGATGAAAATCCTTAGAAGAAACTAGATTTAAGGATTATTTCATTAGATTATATGTTAATTGAATTTATTGAAATTATGTCGATCTATAATTTTGGAATTGAATGAGAGTGTGTTCTTTTGGAATCTTTAAAATATTTATGATGTGTGATTGTGATGTTAAATTAAGCACCTTAGATGCATGCAATATTGTGGACTGTTCTGTAAATTGCATCATGCTATGGTTTTTCTTGATCTATTGGAAGAACATTCATTGTTGAAGATATATGTCTGAATATTAGATAATTTTTATTCATGTTTCACTGATATAAGCCCCGATCTATCTTTTTCTTTTATTTAAAACCCCTTTTTATTAAGAATAGTTTGATGAATCAGTCATTGCTTGCATTCCTTATTACCAACAAAGGCCCCTTGAATATTACAGTTGCATGGACCAATTGAGTGACGCAAGATAGTTGAGAACCAACTACCAGGACCTTGGGAGTTAGGCTACTATACGTTATCTTTCTTTCTTAGGAGAAATAGAGTAGAGATATTTTGTTTAAACATTGTTTGTGTCATTTTCACCATCAACAGATCTGGTGCTAGAAGGAGGGCCTAAGGAACAAGCTGGCTCACATTGGGTCATTTTCACCAGATAAATAAGGGAGGATTCTCAGATCCTCTACTAATCTTGAACCATTAGAAGAACTCTGAACCCTGGTTAGACCTAGACCCCATGCTCGTAGAATATTGATACCTACATTTCCACCACCACTTACTCCACTAGGATTTTAACCAAACCCGCTTACATCACCACCACTTCAACCTACATCACCACCACTAGCTCGGCCAGTATCACCACCATCGATTAGGCTAGTGTCACCACTGATTCGGTCTATATCACCACTGCTTGCTCAACCAATCCTACCCATGGATTACTTTGTGAATAACCCCTCTCTGTTAGGGACTATTCTAGGGGGAATCCATGATCTACCGAAGAATCCATAATTTTTTTGTCCCAAGTACATGCATCATGAATTCAGAAGTGTTGAGGAGCATATACAAGCGTTCAAAGATGCTTGTACATGTGCTCAATTTTCTCATCAGGTGGTGGTATGTAGATTGTTTCCTTTTTGCTTATGGGACATGGCATATAATTGGTACTTAGATCTGCCCCGAGGATCTATTCTGGGTTGGATAGATTTAGAAAATGCACTCATTAATCAATTCTAGTTTTATGTGGACCCTGTCATCTTGTATCACCAGTTTTCCACCATAAGGAAGGAATGTCATGAGTCATTTCCTCTATTCAACACTAGATTCCAAAGGATGTTTCATAGGCTGCAAGATCTTTACTTAGTAGCCGAGAATACTACCATTCGGGCATATTTAAGATCTATTGATCCCTTGATTGGCCTATTCTTACAAATAACTTATCAGGCCAATGAGATTGAATCTTTGTCTAAGGTTTATCATCTAGCTATCAAATTGCAACAACAAATAAGTCTACAATCAGGAGGTTTAGGAGCAGCTCTTTGTCCCATGAGTTATCAGATGCCTAACCCACCTTTGTACAACACTGTCCTAGGGATGTCTTACTCCCAATACAGACCTATGTCTAAATTACAAGCCCCACTTGCCATGCCTTTTTTTGGAAATGGCATGCAATATCTTCCCAACAACCTCAAAATCAACAAAAAAAGGTGGGAGGATCAACGCATGTTCATTCCCCATCCATAGTGTAGAATGTGCAAAATGAACAAACTATTCAACTGCCCATTGGGCTAGAAACTCTTAAAAAGACTCTATTTCAAATGTCTAATGATATAGCATAGCTTAGGCAAAACCCTCCTCACAACCAAAACTAGAATTATCAAAACCAAGGAGGTTACAACAATTAGGCAAATTACTCTAATTAGAATGGGAATCAGAACACCAGCCATAACTTTTAGAATCAGAATTCCTCTAACCAAAATCACCAAAATCAGAACAGAGGATATAACTAGAGGTCTAACAACAACAATAGGCAGTGGAATACTAGACTTAACAATGGGGGAGTTCCCCATAATTATCAATCAGGTGAGGATAGATCACATACTGCTAATGTGGTTGAACTTAATTTCATGACTAATTGATGCAGGCTACACGATACTCCAACACACTCTGAGGTTAATTGCCCAGAAATGGAGAAAATAGTAAAGATTGCACAAGCTGATGCCCATCCTCCAGTAGGAAATTCCAATCAGGATAATGGGCCAGTAAGTACTGCTATGACTTATGAGACTATTGAAGAGAAGTACCAATTTCCCATTCAAGGAGATAATGGGCTAGAGAGGATGTGTATGATGCCCAAGCCTTGCAGTCCAAAGGTGGTCACTTTCTGAGAAATTAGAATAAGGGCCCATTTACTACATCTGCACCTCCAAACAACATGGTCCCACCTAACCAAAATGCAAATAATAACCCACCACCACAAAAGGGACCTTTTGACTCTCATAATAGAGGTAATCCACCTCCATTTCCTAAGTATCAAGTGAGGAATGATTCAAAATTTTATTTTATTGCAAAACTGCAGAGATAGAAGACATCATTATCATTCTTTGATATCATGAAGTGTTGTCCGACTCAACGTGAAGTGGTATTGAAAGCCCTAGAGGAGGTAGACCACTTAAAAGGAAAAGGTAAAATGACTCTAGTAAAAGAGAAAAATGTAGCCATCTATAAAGGTAAGATCAGTACCCCACCTTTCCTTTTAATTTTAAGGATTTTTGGAAAGAATTTGCATAGCTTTTTATTGGACTCTGGAGCATCGAGAAATGTTATGCCCTTTTCAATATGTAAGAAGTTAGGATTAAGTCCTATCCTAACCAATAAGAAGGTGATCTAGTTAGAAAAAAATCAAGGTCAATGTTGTAGGAGAACTAAAGAACATGCATGTACAAGTTGGATCAGATCCAAGGATCCAGACCTACATAGATATCCAAGTAGCTGACATCCTAGAGACATATGGTATGATCCTAAGTCGGGAGCTAATGAAAAGTATTGGGGGATATTTTTCCTTGGATTTCTCTCACATGTGGCTACCCTAGAATGGGGTTGCAATGCAGATAAGGATTGAGAGTGAACCAAGACTTAAGCATATGATTACAAAATATGATGCTTCAAATGAAGTAGCATATTTTGAGACTGAGATAGGAGTTTACAAACAAGAGGAAGTCCTTACTTTATTTGTACTCAATATTGGGGATACATTGCCCCTAGAACATGGTAACCCAATGATCTGCATCAATCAACAAGTTCTAATAAGGATATTACAACAAGATAAGTTAGTTTTAGAAGAAGAAACTGATTTCAATAGTTTGTTGCTTCCTAATTGGTGTAGGATTAATTATCACAATCATTCAAAGTTAACATGCCAATCATGCCTAGATATCTTAATTTATGTAGACTAGCCTCAACAAATATGTCAAGAGAAACCCCAGACCCCTATCAATGAGTTTTCTTTTCAAGTTAAGGATGCTATCATTCTCACTAGGACTAGTTGTTCTCAGGAGGAGGATTCTTCACCAGTAGAGCAGACTCAGGTTTTAGGCTCCAAAATTCAAGAAGAAATTGAGGTGTCTCAGTTCCTTTTCAATAAATCTGCCCTAGATACTTTTCCAATGCCCAAGGAATTGATGAAAGATGAGTTGGATTGCAATTTAACCCAAGAAGTTGTTCACGAAGTGATTTCTGATCAAGTTGAAAACATAGAAAAATATTCAACTGAGATTTGTCCCAAGTCAATTTCTGATGACCAGAAAAAGTCTGAGCCACCACACATCCCAAGTAAGTCATCCCCTATTATCCCTAAAAAGAAAGAACTCCCAACCAAAGACCAATTGTGGAGTCTTAAATTTGATGGTTCCAAATCCAAAGCAGGAAGTGGAGCAGGGATTGAATTAACCAACCCAAAAGGGAAAAATTACTTTGCATCTTACACATTGCAGTTTGGTTGCACAAACAACATGGCTGAGTATGAAGCACTTGCTCATGGACTCATGTTTGCTCATAAAAAGAAGGTTATTGCTCTCACAGTTATGGGGGATTCTGAAGTGATTGTAAAATAGGTACGTAGCCAGTATACATGTCATAACAAGAGATTGGTTGCGTGTAGAAATAGAGTTTGGAACTTAATTGAATACTTTGATGCTTTTGGGATTAATCTGATCCCTAGAGAAGCTAATCAAATTGCAGATGCACTTGTCATTGCTGCTAACACATTGGAACCCATGCAAGATTCTAATCTAAAGAGATTTTTAGTTGAATTAATTTCAGTTCCAGCTATCCCTGATAATGTCCAAATTTTTTAGGTATTTGATGATGATCAACATATATTGGCTTTTTTGGAAAGTTCTGATGTTTTTGAAGGGCGGATAATAGATGAATTTGAAAGAGATCAGGGAGATTGGGATCTTGAGAAGGATGGTGAAGAAGGGATATTGGATTTGAAAAGTAATAGCATTCTGAAAGGGATGGTAGCCTTGCAGAGAATATTTGATTCTGACCCATGGGCTCATCAAAGGGTGCCAACAAAGAATGAAGGAGGGAAATATGAATCTATCAATCTGACTAACTGAGGCCTTGAAAGGAATGTCCTCATAGGAAAGACTTGTCCTCAAGAAATTAAGGACAAGATAGTTAAATTTTTGGAGCAAAACATTGCAGCCATTGCTTGGAGTTATGATGACCTCAAAACCTTTGACACGTCATTGATCACACATACCATACCTCTCATGCCAGAAGCCAAGCCCTTTCATTAGAAACAACGCCCGATCAATGCTTTAATTGAGCCCCTGATCCAGAAAGAGGTGCAAAAGCTCCTATCTGCAAGGATAATCTTTCTTGTTAGACATTCTACCTAGATGGAAAATTTAGTTCCTGCACGCAAAAAGAATGGTGAAATTAGATTATGTGTTGATTTCAGGAATCTAAATAGAGCCTCTAAAAAAGATAATTATTTTCTACCTTCTCTAGATGAAGGGCTAAAAAAATTTAATGGATCTTAGTTGATGTCAATTTTAGATGGCTATTCCGGGTACAATCAGGTCCTTATCAGTCATGAGGATAGAATGAAGATAACTTTCACCACCAAACGGGGCACATTTTCCTATCGGAGGATGCCATTTGGTCTTATCAATGTAAGAGCAACCTTTCAAAGGGAAATGGATGTAGCCTTCAAATATTTGATAGGGAAGTGTATAATTATTTATGTGGATGATTTAACCATGTTCTCTAAGAATAGAGAAGACCATGTTGCTGATCTGGAAAAAGTTCTCAAGAAATGTATAAGCTATGGTGTCTCTCTCAATCCAAAGAAGTGTGTGTTTGGAGTATCTCAAGGGAAAATCCTAGGTCACATCATATCAGAAGAAGGGATATCCATAGACCCTGATCGAGTTGAGGCTATCATGAAATTGACAAGGCTAGGCAGCAAGAAAGAAATGAGATCCTTCTTCGGAAGGATCAATTTTGTTAGAAATTTTATAATAGGGTTTGCGGAGATTGTCAAACCTCTAAATGAAATGATGAAGAAAGAGGCAAAGATCAAGTGGAGTAATGAGGCTAAATTTTTTTTCTCACATATCAAATAGTCAAAATTTGAGGCACCTGTTTTAACAAGCCTAGATTATTTAAAACCTTTTTATATCTATTCTTTTGCATCTGACCATTCATGTGCAGCTGTGTTAACACAATGAAGAGAAGAGGGAGAGGAAAGACCTATTTCCTTCATGAGCTCTCTATTTAAGAATGCAGAAGTGAGATACCCACCATTGGAGAAACAAACCTTTGTGTTGGTATGAGCGGTAAAGAAGTTCAGGCATTACATTCTTCGAAGTCAAGTAATGGCTATAGTTCCAAATCTAGCTATAAAGTCTCTTTTGAAGCAAAGTGAATTAGGAGAGTGAAGAGGAAAGTGGATGGAAATTCTACAAGAATTTGACTTAGAGATTCATCCGATGAAAATTTTTTGAGGGCAGGGTTTATCAAAAGAAATGGCAGATGTGGACAAAAATATCAATTGTCAACAGTACACTGTCTAGTCATTTACTAAGGATACCTGGTACACAGACTTGATTTTCTTCCTCCTCAATAAAATATGTCTAGAAGGAATGAATGCTACTCATAGGAGAGAATTGAGGATGAAGAGTGCTCACTACATGCTTAAAGGGGGATCCATCTACAGAAAGAATTTTCAAGGGATTTACTTGTGTTGTTTAGATTAGCAAGAGGCCAAGCATGTTATTTCCGAGTTTCATGGAAGGCATGGAATAGGACATGGATCTGCGGATGCTTTGGCTCATCATATTATTAGATCAGGCTATTATTGGCCTTATGTATTTTGGAATGCACACCAACATGTCAGAACGTATCATGTATGCCAAACTTCTGCACCTAGGGAAAGAAATCATGTAATTCCTTTGCAACCAATGTATGAGGTAAGGCCGTTTGCTCAATGGGCCCTGGATTTTGTAGGTTTTATTAATCCCAATTCTTTTGTAGGACATAAATTCATCTTGACTACAAATGACTATTGTACACATTGGACTAAGGCCCAACCCTGCAAAAATAGCACCACAGAGATGCTCATCAAATTTTTGGATTGAGAACATCACAACCAGGTTTGGGGTTCCATTTGCCCTGGTATGTGATAATGGCCTTGATTTTTCTTCTACTGAATTCATTCAATGGGCATATGAACATAAAATTATTTTGAAGTATTCATCTAATTACTACCCTCAGGGAAATGGAGTGGTTGAGTCCACTAATAAAAACTTGTTGGAAGTAATAAGAAAATTGCTAGAAAACAATCCTAGAGACTGGCACACCCAGTTGAGATTTTCCTTATGGGAAGATCGAACCCGAATCAAAGAAGCTCTAGGAAATTCACCTTTTAATTTAGTCTATGGCCAAGACCCAATCTTCCCGATCCATTTACAAATACCTATTCTTAAGTTCATGTAGGAATTTTATACCAAGGATGATAGGATTGAGGTTAGATTACTTAATTTGCTTAACATGGAAGAGCAAAGAGATGATGCTTTACAACAATTCTCTAAGCATTAGGTTGTTGTCAAACGTTGGTTTGACAAAAGAGCCAAGATAAAATCCTTTAGGATATCAAATCTTGTATTACTATGGGATAAATCTAGAGAAAAGAAAGGAGATCACTAGAAGTTTGATAGACTCTGGTTAGGTCTGTATCAAGTGGCTGAGATACTAGGTGAGAATTATTTTCATTTAAGTACCTTAACAGGAGAGCATGTTCCATTACCAGTTAATGGTCAGTTTCTAAAGCATTATTTTGGTTCATGAAAGCTCTGATGTTTTAAAGAAAAATGTATTATACTGTATCATATGTAATTAAATTTTTATTTTGTTTGTTTTTGTTTTTGGTTTTGTTTTATTTGTTCTTTTCTTTATTTTGTTTGTTTTTGTTTTTGTTTTGTTTCGTTGGGGATCTTCATTTTTGTCCATCTCAAGGCAAGGGGTTTTTATTCAAAGTATGCTACTGGTACTAGGAGAGAAATTGGTTTATGTATTTTCATCAACATCATTTGAAAATGATTTTGTTCTGAAACTCATGTTTTATGACCATTCTAATCTGGGTTAGAAAAGTTATTAAGGATAAAAGATACATTGTGAATATCTCATGAATTAGGATAAAAAAATTGTCACCAAATTTATTTATTTTTTTAAAAATCTTCCTAAGTGAATGCCTATTTGTTTTAGAATGTTTCTACCTTTGATTCAAGTGAAAAATCCGATTCCAAGACTATCATGAAATCCATTGTAGTTCTCAACCCACATTTTAGATCTATTGTATCTGAGTATTGAGGAAGTTTCATAAAAGATTTCCACAAGAGAAGCTTAAGTAAGAAAATGAATGAATGAAAAGAAAGAAAGAAAAGGCAAGCTCAATATCAAATGGGTAATAATGTATCTCTATCGGGGCTATGGATGCCTGGCTGGTAGTAGAGCAATGCTTTGAAAGAACTAGAGGTATCTTCATCGAGGCTATGGACGTCTATCTGGCAGCAGAGCAATACCCATCATTTTATTGCATGATAGTTAAAGGACTCAACCTATGTAGCTTGAATCTTAGGTATGGTTGTTCAAACAAAGAAATTATCTATAAAGAAGGATGCATAATATACGCACACACTCAGATTCAGAAATAACTCATGAGCACGTACATCTGAGATTCCAGTTCAACCTTATCCTATATATATCTAATCTTACTCAAATGTTAGCATGCTTCACAAGCCAAGTAGTTTTAGGGTGACTGAATTTTTTCTTGGGTGTCTTGAAAATGGGTAAACCATTTTCCCAGCCGAGTCACCATTTTTTATGCCTTGCATAACCACCCCATCTTTTTCCTTGGTCAAAATGGGTCCCCCTTTATGTTTTTGTCCTTGGTTGTTTTTCAAACAAAGTTTGGAGTCTTTCTTTTCCAACACTTTGTTTTTATTTGATTATTCTATCGAAACCGGAGCTGCATCTAAATTGGCCTTTCAAACTTCTTTCAAAGACCAATTCTGATTCCCATCCCTGCGGTTTTCTTTTGGCCTTTTACTATTTTGTCTTTGTCAGAGCCAGAGCCAGAGTGGAAGTTAAGACTGGATTTATTCAAAGTTTCAAGATCAATTCCTATTCTGCCTCTGCCTCTGCTTTTTGGAATTTTTGTTTGGATTTTGGTTTTGTTTTAAGTTTTTCTTGTTTCAGTTTTTATGTTTTTTGTTTGTTTCGCTTTATTCTTTGTTGGCAGAACCGGACCTGGAATGGGAACTGAGTTGGAAAGTTAGACAAGTTTCTACATCATTTTCCATTCTGATTCTGCTCCCGCCATTTTTGGGTCGTTGACTTTACTGAAGTCGCATAGCAGTAATGTGCCAGTTCCCTCTGCAATTTCGAATCCTCTCTACCACATTTATGGCATTAATTACAAGAGCTATGCACGTATGAAGTTGTGAGTTTTTACCTTAAATAAGGATTAACTAGTATTTATTGTCATTATTGTTAAAAGATCAAAGAGTGAACCAGAGTTGCAGTGGAGCATTTGTGCGTGTGAGTCGATCGAAAGTGAGACAATTCCACATGGATTGCTTCAAGGGATTTTAACCTATTTATTTGCGTTCGAGGTAGGGTTTTTGGTTCTCCTCTTTCATTTTGTTTCGCGTTTTTTCATGTTTGTTTAATTGTTGGTTTCGTGCGAATTCGTGATTCGTTTTCTTTCTCTTTTACTTTTCTTCTTTTTGTTTTGCTTTTTTGGTTTTGTTTCTTGTTTGTTTATTTTGGACACGGTCGTTTTCACCTTTTAATCGTGACCGTATCGTGGTGTCCTAGTTTTTAAAATGCATAGATTAGTTACTATTTTACATTGGTAGGGTTTGGTAGATTATGGTTTTTACTTAGGAATCCTGTTGCATTTTCAATTTGATTAATTTTGGATGGGGTTAAGTTTGTGCCCTAATTATTTGAAGTTGAGGGTTTTCAATTTAGGGTTTTGATGCATTCTTGTTTTAAAAATGATGCCCTAATTATTTCGGTGGCCTCTCGATCATATGGGGATGGCCTTGTATAGGTTATTTTTAAGCCCCCTTCATTTTGGTATGACCTAGTCCTTAGATCATGATATCATTTATCAGTTGGTTAAAATATCTTATGATGTCATGGTTATTTTAGGAAGAGGGGGATTGGAATTGATTTAGAATTTGAACTGTGTTTTGTAATAAGTATCGATTCCATTTCCATACCGTCTCTAACTCCGCTTACAATGAGAAGTAGGCTTTCAAAATAGCGATAACCTTGGTGGAAGCAGAACTGGAACGAAATATAAAATTAGGAAATCTTCATGAAACCAAGTCATTTTCCATTCCAATTTTAGTTCTAGTTACCATTCCAATTCTAACTCTGGTCCTGCTTGTTATTACTATAATATCAATAACGGTTTTGGCTCCGATCCTGATAATGTTTTAAAAAGAGACTATTTAGAGTGTTTTCTACCTGGTTCTGCCTCTGGTATATATATGAAGGGTAGGATTTTAAAGCATATATTGTTATGTTTTCTCTACGATCTAATTTGAGGTTATATTGTAGGAAGCTAAAGAATGTCAGGAGTATCAGGAGAAGCTTCCCAAAGGAATCAGCCTGCAGAAACTTCAAAGGCATCAACTAAGCCTAAGAAGATTAAGCCAGAGTAGTTGCCTTATACCTTGAGGTATAACCATAGGGGTTTTGTTGTCACTGTCAGCAAAGTGGAATCTGATTGGTCTGATGTAACTAACACCAATCTAGGCCCATTCAATTTTCAGGAGTTATATTTAGAAACATTCATTAAGGATGTAACAAGGAGAATTGGAAGAATAGTCAAGTCCCGCTTGGCTCACATCACTCTATTTCCTCTATCCATCCAATGCCCGAAATTGATTATGACAGTAGTAGGAGCTTACAATCCGGACACTAGGAAATGTATGGATTCATAGGATAATGTGATTGTAGATCTAACTCCTCAAATGTTTCAGCACATGTTCAGTGTCCCTGATCCAAAGAACCTAGTACAATTGAATGAGGCAAATGCTTTAGGGATATATAGCAAACACAAGGAGGCTAATAAGGCTCACTTAAACAAGAAGTGGTTGAGAATAGAGAAGAAGTCTCTGACAAAGCTTCATGATCAACCAAAGAGGATAGAGTTTTACAAAGACGTATCGGACTTGATAATGATGTTTTCTAGAGCCTTTGGGAAGAGGGATGCATTTCATTTCAAGGAATGGATTTTTCCCTTCTTCTAGACAATCTTTAATGGCAACCAATAGTTTGATTGGCTGATGATTGTCTCAGATACCATTCATGATCAGTTAACCAGAATAAGGGAAACCAAGAGCTTTTTCATGACTTCTTAGGTTGTCTATGCAACAATTAGAGGTGGTATCTTTCTAGGTTTGAACAAAATGCGGATATTTGGAGAAGCTGATGGATAAAAGAGAGTATGGGATCATTATGATCAGCTATCCCTATAGATTTCTGAAACATGATTTAGAAGAGTTAATGATGCATTCTTATGTGTAGTTATTAACCAGCTTAATGGAGATGTAGGATACAGATTGAGAAAGGAAGCTATGGCCTTTATCACAGAATGCGGATTTTGGTGTATCGAATACCCCAAGTTCACTTATTTCAAGTTGGTAGGATTTGAGGGTCATCCCCACTTACTTCCAAGGTGTTACAACAATAGGATGGTTTTAATGGAGGTTGTCTATCAAGCTCTGGGAGTCAATGCCCGATTTGGGTTAAAACACAAGACAGGTTGTCACAAGTTCCCCATGTAGTTGGGTGAATACAGCTGCCCACACCTTGTGAGAGCTAAGGTGGTTTGCAGTGAATTGATACATTTGAAGTTGGGTTTGTATACTCCTTGAAAGAACTTTGATGAAAAGAAGAAAATGAGTTCTTTGTTGCCTTTGGTCTTTGACAAACATTTCAATCTGTTAGAGGACTTCTAGAGTGATCTTCAGGATGAGTATGACCTCAGGAAGAGGAATTATGAGAGGTTGTATATTTCACTCATGGTAGAATTCAGGATCAAAGATGATATTCCTGATACATTAGTAGATGATGGAGTTGTCTTGGATCCATCATATCAAGCATTGAACATTGGTACCAAAATTTTGGATTTGGTAGATTGGTATGGTGAGGATACCATCGACATGAAGTAAGTAGGGAGACAAATCTTGGATAGGAGTATCCACTAGGTTGTTCTAAGAACCAAAACTCCTAGGCGTCCAGCTCCTAAGAAAGGCAAGGGATATAAGAGAATCAAGAGGAAATTTTCTTCCAAGGAGCCTTTGGAGTTCTTCCCTCCTGATATTGAAGAGATCGAGCTTGAAGCCCCTACTCAAGATTTACCTAGAGTACAAGAGGAGGATTCCCAAATAGGATCTGTGGTTTCAACACTAGCAATAGGCGATTCATTTGCTCAAGTTCCTCTTATGGACCAACTAGGTAGAGGGGTGCTTGAAGGAACACTTCATGGTATAGCTAAAGCATTAAAGGGAAAAGGAGTAGAGCAAGAGATCCATGATGTTGAAATGAACTCTGATGAGACCTTATCAAAGAAAGATGCACAAGAAAAGATGCCTCTGGAGTAGGAAATTGAACATATTTTAACTGAGGAAGATCAATGGGCACTATTTGAGGAAGCAAAGAGAGCTCTGGATGCTCAAGCACAGGCAAAAGCAATGGAAAAATAGAAGGCAATAGATGCTAAGGCACAAGCGGATGCCTTACTTCAACAACAAAAAATGGAAGCCAAGCGAAGACCTGATGAAGTACAAAAACAACAAAGGAAAAAGGAGCAGGAGCTCCAGACCAAAGAAGATAATGATAAGCTGAAATTGGTGCAGAAAATTCATGATCTAGAGGATGAAAAGGCAAAGCAACAAAGGGAAAGAGAAGCCCTTGTGGCCAAATTGAAGCTTGTTGAAGAAGCTTATAAGAAGGAGGAATCAGAATGTATACAAAAAGAGAAGGATGTTGAGGAGTTGGCCAGGCAGTTGCAAAAGGAAAAGGAAGACACAGATAGATTTAAGTCATTGGAAGAAGAGAAAAATCGGGTACTTGAGGAAAAGAGGCTAGAAGAGGAAAAACTGAAGAAGGAAGAAGAAGACAAGAGGATACAAGAACAAAAGGACAGGGAGGAAATTGAAAAGCTTGCACAAACAAATGTAGAGCAAGAACAACAAGAGGTACAAGAGGTTGATTCTCAACCTAAGAAGAATGTGCAACAACCCTCTACTACTCTTGCTTCTTCTTCAACTATCATCCACCAAATCAAGAATGATGAAGGATAAATAGAAAAAGGATGAGCTTAAGGCTCAATTGGATCAACTACACTTTTTCTTGAAGAATGTTTCTACTCTAAGGTCACAAAAAAGTACCACCATTGAGACACCGATTTTTCTTAGCAAGAAAGAGGTGGATGATTTGGTGCAAATAAGGAGTAAGGCTGAAATGTTGGATAGATGGGCTGATAGACTTAATCAAGAGATAGCTAAGGTGTTGGGAAGTAGTTTTGAGGTTCACAAGATGACATAGGAGTTAATAGAAGAGATGAATTAGTATGCCAAAGTATTGGGAGAACAGGAGGAGTATAGAGGATATAAACGGGTTAATAAATTACCAAAGTCCACTCTTCTAGAGAAGTCAATACTTGAAGAGGACAACAAAGATTTCTTGGAAAAGACCTCCAACATAGTTCATTTTAGATCTAACTTTTTGTACAAGCATAAGAATGAAATTCAAGATTCTAGTAGGGATCTAAATGAACAGATTGAGGTGTTAGAAGCGGTTATTTCTATTATAGTAAATGTTGATATACCGGTAAAGGAAGGCCTAACTTTGAGCCAATTAAAAGAGAAATGGGATGATAGGCTTAAAGAGGTCGTGCAAAAGGGAGATGATGGAGAGGATCTGTTGTTGGATCGGTTGATGGATATTAAAGAAGAGGTAAGGACTGCTAAAATGGAGTTGACAAAGCTAAAAGACATGAGATGATTTTCTACTACAGAATTGGAGAGGATCAAGTTCAAAGACAGTTGGGTTGATGGGACAGATTTGGATATGCTTCAACAAGTCTTCTCCAGTTACGATGAGTACACTGTAGAGAAAACTCCGCATGTATAACTGATAGTCTCATACATGCATGACTGGTAGTTTTGTAGGTGCATGGCTTTCTTTTCTCCTCTATCTTCTTCTCTCCAGTTTAACTAGATGATCAATGTGGGAACTAGAGATCAATTGATCTAAGTTTCCAAGAAAATTTTAGTTCCTGAAAAGGTGGATCTCAACTCAAGATAGAAAGGACTTCATATTTTTGTACATCTATAAATACCTTTGGGGTATCATATTGTAAAGGTCGGCTGATGAGAATAAGATTAGCCACCTGATAGTAGGAGATATAATTGTTCGCAGTTTTTACAGAGATACTTTGTTATTTTATTTACAGTTGAATATAAATACAGGTTTTTACACAATATGGTGTTGGAATTGAGTTTACTGGATAAGGTTGATGAATTATAGTCTATCTATATGCCATTGATTGTGCTGAAGCGTAATTGTTTCTTTTGTGATGAAAATCCTTAGAAGAAACCAGATTTAAGGATTATTTAATTAGATTATCTATGAATTGAATTTATTGAAAGTCTATTGATCTATGATTTTTGGAATGAATGAGAGTGTGTTCTTTCAGAATCTTTAAAATATTTATGATGTGTGATTGTGATGTTAAATTAAGCACCTTAGATGCATGCAATAGTATGGACCATTCTATAATTTGCATCACGCTATGGTTTTGCTTGATTTGTTGGAAGAACATTCATTTTTGAAGATATATGTCCGGATATTAGATAAGTTTTATTCATGTTTCACTAATATATGCCCTGATCTATCTTTTTTCTTTTATTTAAAACCCCTTTTCTATAAGAATAGTTCGATGAATCAATCATTTCTTCCATTCCTTATTACCGAAAAAGGCCCCTTGAATATTATAGTTGCATGGACCAATTGAGTAACACCAAACAATGGAGAACCAACTACTAGGACCTTGGGAGTTAGGCTACTATACATTGTCCTTCTTTTTCAAGAGAAATAGAGTAGAGATATTTTGTTTAAACATTGTTTGTGTCATTTTCACCATCAACAGGATCAATTATGTATATGTGAATATATGCACACTTAGCAAACATGTGTATCAATGAGAATATGATAACATGGTATATGTGTGAACATATTAACTATGTGTATGTAGGAATACTCATGCATATACTTAAATTATGCAATCGTATGCATTTATATATATATAAGATATATATAAATACATGTATATGTATGTATATGTGAGTATAGGGGAGAATATATATATAGTCGATGTTATATATATTTCAATATGATTACTATTACTATGTGAATGTTTATTTGTTTATATTATTTTGTATACACACATTTATTATATGTTACTAAATTACATAGCACTGGTTATATGGCACATGATGTAATATGAATATAGCTAGTACATATGCATATATGTGTTTATATAACATAGAATGCCCAAATTGGAGGCCACACCATATATGAGTTTGAAAGTGAAACTTTATACCATTTTATAAGTAGCACCTGAAGCCATATGTAGCATAAGGTATGTTGGACAAAGTTTGGCTGTGTATTTTCAACACTTTGTAAGACTTTCAAAAAACATAGGTGCAACATTTATATCATTACACAAATAGAAAAGTGTGGAGCATGTAGTGAAAGAATAGAGGCCAAATATAATTTTCTTTATGACTATGTTTTGAGAAGCCAAACTTTACTCCTACTGCCATGCTTTAAGGAACACATATATTACATTAAGAGTTTGTTTCCTTATGTCGATACAAGCATGCAATTAGTCGATGCCTATGTTTAAGATCAAACTTTGAATTGGTAAACATACCTTCCATGTTTTATACATATTTCAATGACCTTTTCAAATGTATTTAACATCTTAGTCAACTCTGTTGGCAAAACAAGGATAGACAACTGAGAGGCACAGGGGGGGTGAATCAGTTGTTACAAAATTTAAACTTATTTAACCTTTATCAACCTTTAATCTCATATCTGATAATTAACAGTGAAAGAAAGAATCAATAACACATCAGAAGCACACTACACAAATATTTTTGCATGGAAACCCTATTAGGGGAAAAACCATGGTGGAGGTTAATCCACAATTATACCTTTTTAAAATTAGAAGCGAAATGAATAAAGAATTCATATGCATTCAGGAAAACTACCTAAAGCTCACTAATAAGAAGGGAAGGCTCACTATCTTACATAAAACAATCAGATTAAATCCATCTGGTGAGGTTGAACTAAGAAATTAGCTTCTTCAAAAGACTGATGACAATTCCGGTTAGGCACATAAATACTTCTTCACACTTCACTCAAAATACTTCACACTCTACTCTACAATCAAATGATCTAATCTTTATTCCCACATATCTCGCTCACACTTCACATAAACTCACCAAGAACAATCCAAAATGAGGAAACAATTGCTCTTATATATCCGCTACATGAAATTACATCAACAACTTTGTTGGCCACAAATAAAGAATAAATGAATTACAAATTTTTAGCCCATTTCATGAACAAATCTCAATGCGCACCAACCTAAGTCTGTCACATCATAATTAAGACCTAAATCAACATCCTCAAACATTCCAAGCATTCAAAAATTAATCCACAAGGATTGGCAACACGCTACCACCATCATGTCGGCTAAGAACATTAAAACTCGAACACACAAAGGAAAAATATTTGATCATGAATACAGCGATCAATTTAGATGTACCACAATGATAAAGAACAATCTAGAAACATCACTAAACATCTCAGGAATGTATGCAACAACTCAATTCACCAGAATTTCATTCTCTTCTTCCAAAAACATCTGTTACAGTAATATAATAAATGTAGGAGCTCTGAAACTCATAACTTTCTCCAATCTTGATACGCACCTCTAAAATTTCCAGAGAATATGCTATATAGGCTCAGCAAAAAACCCTTTAATGTGTGACTTTTGAATACAAACTTACATAAATTTCCACCACTCTAAACTTCACAGCTTTGTAGACTGCCAACAACACATTTATTATAATTTTCTCAATATCCTCGACATATACATTCTTCAAGGCACTAATGCTAATAGTGTTGACATCAATGAAAACCACATATCAGAAACACAACCACAACATCCAAAAATCTCCCCCTTTGGCATTGATTGAAACACATGATGTAAAAAATACCATCAAAACAACTAGCTCTCCTCCAACTATTCTTCTCATCCTTACATTACTCTTCTTCCCTTTTATTTCATGACTCTTCTACCCCTTTCTTCGTCAAGGGTTTTTCAAATTATTCTTCTCCCCCTTTGACATCAATGGTAAAGGTACATAATCTTTGAACCACATATCTAAATCATCTGACTACTCTCATTGAGTAGCAGCCACCACAACATCAATCTGAAACAATATTTGACTGTAAGTGCAAAGATTGATCCAAAGACTTGCATCTTAGTTTAGATTAGGAGGGGAAATCACCCCTAACTTTCCTCAGCAATACTCAAAAATATCCTTAGGAAATGGTTTAGTAAAGATGTTTGCAATTTGTTTCTTAGTGGGCACATATTCCAACTTGACTTCTTTATCACTCATGTTATGCCTTGCATAACCACCCCATCTTTTTCCTTGGTCAAAATGGGTCCCCCTTGTTGTTCTTTGTCTTTGTTGTTTTTCAAACAAAGTTTGGAGTTATTTTACTTCTAACACTTTGTTTGTTTTTTGGTTTAGCCTAACGGAACTGGAACCGGAAATGAATCGGGTTCTTAAAGTTCTTTTGAAACTTGTTTGGGTTCTCATCTCGACAGTCTTTTCTATTTGCTTTTGTTTTGTCTTTAGTGGAACCGGAGCCAGAATAGGTGTTAAGTTGGTATTTATCAAAAATTGCAAAATCATAATTGATTATGCCCCCACCTCTGCTATTTGTATTTTGTTTTTAGTCTAGGTCCTTATGTCTAGTTTTAGTATGTCGATCTTTTGCTTTAATTTTTGTGTTTTTGTTTTGTTTGTGTTTAGTTGGCGAACCGGAGCCGGAATGGGAATTAAGTTTGGAATTTTCTTAAACTTTCAAATTAGTTTCAATTTTTGGTTCTGCCCCCATGACTTTTGGATTGTTGACTTTTTGACTGGAGTTACACTACAGAGAAGTGTTCGTTCTCTTTCAGTTCCGACTCTACCTTAACTGCGTGTTAATGCATTAATGATAGTTGCTCGTGTAGGTAGAAATGCTCATTTTTACTTTCATTTAAGGATTAAACGAGTCATTATTATCATTGTGAAAGATTAAGGAGCATGAAAGAGCAGCTACAGAGTTCATTTGAGCAAAAAAGATCTGAGAAAAGGAAGGATATTGCATGTGAATCAGTTTGAAGGTTAGCTCGGGTTCTTTTGCTTTTGACGTAGGGTTTATTATTGTTATTGTTCTTCATTTATTTACTGTCATGTTTATTTTGTTTTGCTTTATATCTACTCGTGCTTTGAATCATTTCATTCTAAATGGATTTGTATTTCTTGGTATGATTGTATGAGTAGGTTCTTGTTTTATTTCGTTTGTTTGATTATTTTTGGGGTTTCCTGTATTTTCATTTTCGATTCTTTTTATTTTAAAGTGTGGTTGCTTTCACGTTTAGTCATGATCGCGTCATGTTGTTTTGATTTGCAGTAGATTAGATTAAATTAGGATTTTGAATGGTGTTGCTTAAAATTAAGGATCTACAATGAGGTAGATTATATTTATTGTTTTTTACTTAGGGTTTTTTCATGTATTTTGTTCTGGTAAATGGCAAGGTTTAGAACCCCTGCCCTAGTTTTTATCAAGTTTGTTAGATTAGGGTTTCGTGTCTGTCAGTGATCGCATTTAAATGGTTAAAATATACAGTTGCTCCCTAGGGTCAGATGGGTATAGTCTTGTTTTAAGCCTCTTTTCATTTGATATGACCTTGGTTTTAATCATGAAGGTGTGTGTTAAATCGATAAAATCTTTGATGATGTCATGGTCAATCTAGGCGGAGGCAGGATTAGAATTGATTATGAACTTGAGAATTCTATTTTACAAAAGTTATTGATTCCATTCTCATCACATTTCTGGCTTCGCGTATAGCGAGAAGTCTTCTTTGGAAATAATAATAACCTGGCGGAAGCGGAGGTGGAATGGCAATAGAAAATGAAAGTATAAGAATCTGAAGAAAAACCAAATCCATTTTCCATTCTGATTCTAACTCTGAGCCCGTTTATTGTTATTGAAGTATCTGTATCGGTTTTGGCTCTATGTCCAACAGTATTGTAACAGAGATTGTTTTAGGTCTTGTTTCTACCTGGTTCCACCTCTGATGCATGTATGAGAGGTATGGTTTGTTTAAGCATGTTTTATGATGATATCTAAAGATCTAATTAGTGGTTTTCTTGTAGGAAAGTTGAAAGATGTCAGGAACATCAGGGGAAGCTGCTTGAAGGAACCAGCCTGCCGGAACATCAAAGGCAGCACCAAAACCGAAGAAGTTAAAGCCAGAACAACTACCTTATACCTTGAGGTATAATCATAGGAGTCGAGTTGTGAAGGTGAGCAAGGTGGAATCCGACTGGGTAGACATCACTGATACCAACTTGGGCCAGTACAACTTGGAGGAGACATATGCTGAAACATTCAATGAGGATGCAACGCCAAGAATGAAGAGGATTATTGAGTCTGGTTTGGCTCATATTACTTTGTTTCCTTTGTCAATCCAATGCCCGGAGTTGATCTTGTCAATATCCAATGCCTACAATCCTGCTACAAGATTATGCATGGATTCACAAAATAATGTGATTATTGATCTTACTCCTCCGATGTTTCAAAATATATTTAATGTTATGAAGCCCAATAACTTGGTACAGCTAATTGAGGTAGAGGCTTTGGAGAAGTATAGCAAGCATAAAGACTCCAATAAGTCTCATCTAAACAAGAAGTGGTTAAAGACAAAAAATAAGTCTTTAAGTAAACTTGTAGATCAGCCCAAGAGGGCAGATTTTTATAAGGAGGTGTCCAATTTAATCATGATGCTAGCAAGAGTTTTTAGGAAGAGGGATACACTATGGTTCAAGGAATGGATGTTTCCTTTCATCCAGACAATCTTAAATTGAGCCCAAAAGTTTGATTGGCCAATGATTGTTTCTGATGCCATATATGATCAATTGACTAATGTTAGGTAGACCAAGTGTTTCTTTATGACTTCTTATGTGGTGTATGCAACAGCCAGGTTGGGTGTTTTCCCAGGTTTGAATAGAGTTGGCATAATGGGAGCCTTGGATGGGAAAAAGAAGGTATGGGAGCAGTATGATCAGTTGTCTCTTCAAGTTGCTGAGACTCATTTCAAAAGAGTCAATGATGCATTTTTATATGTGATCATCAACCAATTGAATGGAGATGCAGAATACCGATTGAATCAAGAAGCCATGGCATTCATTGTTGAATGGGGATGTTGGTACATTCAATACCCCAGATTCACTTATTTCAGGTTATTTGGTTTTGAAGGTCACCCACACTTGCTTCCAAGGTGCTGCAATAACAGGATAGTGCTAATGGAGTTTGTGTATCAAGATCTTGGAGTGAATGCTAGGTTTGAAATCAAACATAAAACCGGATGTCATAAGTTTCCCATGAAGCTGGGTGAATATAACTAACAACACTTGCTAGGAGCAAAGGTGGTTTGTAATGAGCTGATACAATTTAAGCTAGGACTATACACGGCTCGTAAGTATTTTGATCCAAAGAAGATGTATGCTTTATTGCCTTTGGTGTTCACTAGACATTTCAATTTGTTAGAAGACTTTTGGAGTGATTGGCAAGATGGGTATGATTTGAGAAAGAAGAACTATGAAAGATTGCCTGCCGCATTCATGACAGAACTAGGTGTTAAAGAAAACATTCCTAACACATTGGTGGATAATGGAATTGTATTGGATCCATCCTATGAAGCTTTGAATATTGGCACCAAGAGCCTGGATCCAATTGACTAGGATGTTGAAGAAACAATTGATATCAAGAAGATAGGAAGGACAATATTGGATAGGAGTGTGCAATGGTTGATATTGAGAACTCAAGCTCCTCAAGGACCAGTCCTTAAAAAGGGTAAAGGATACAAGAGAATCAAGAGAAAGATGCCTCCCAAAGAGCCATTAGAATTTCTTCCTCCAGATATTGAAGAGATAGAACTTGAGGCGGTGGATGATGAAGAGGAAGCACAAGAAGGAGGTGTTCTAGTAGGATCTGCTATTTCAAAACCTACATTAGGTGAATCATCTGTATAAGTCCCAATAACAAGGAATAAGAGTAAAGAAATTCAAGAAGAAGCTCTTCATAGCATAGCTGAAGCTGCCAAGGGAAAAGAGGTGGAGGAAGAGGTTCTGGAAGTTGAGACAGATTCCGATGAGACTCTGTCGGAAAAGGATTTGCAAGAGAACATGCCTCTAGAGGAGGATATGGAGTGGATCTTAACACAAGAAGATCAATGGAAGCTGCTTGAAGATGTGACAATAGATTCTAATGCAAGGGCTGTAGTGGAGAAACAAAAGGAAATGGAAGCCAAGGTACACGCTGATGATGTATTGCACCAGCAACAATTGAAAGCAAAACAAGTTAAGGAAAAGGTAGTAGCTGATGAAGTAGAGAAGCAAAGAAGGCAGCTAGAACAAGGGCTCAAAGTTAAAGCAGAGAATGACAAGTTAGAATTAATACAGAAAATTCATGATCTTGAGGAAGAGAAAGCAAGGAACCGGAGGGAAAAGGAAATGTTAGTTGCCAAACTAAAACTTGTAGGAGAAGCTCGCCAAAAGGAAGAAGAAGAAGAAAGTTTAAGGAAGAAAAAGGATGTTGAGGAGTTGGTTGAAAAGTAGCAAGTAGAAGAAGAAAGGGAAAAAGCAGAAAAACTTAAGGCCTTAGAGGCAGAGAGATTAGAAAAAGAAAGGCTAGAGGCTTTGGAAAAAGAGAAACTAGAAAGGGAAGCTCTAGAAAGAGAAAGAATAGAGAAGGAAAAAGTGGAAAAGGATTGGTTGGAAGAAGAGAGGTTGAGGAAAGAAGAAGAAGACAAGAAAATACAAGAACAAAAGGACAGAGAAGAGGCTAAAAAGATGGTGCAGATGCATATAGTCCAAGAGCAACAAGAGAAATCGAGGGTTGGCTCCCAATCTCAAGTGAGTATGCAACCACCTTCTACTATTGTTCCCTCTTCCTCTATGATGACTGTTGCTTCAAACGCTCCCACTTGTCTAAAATTGGACCTGCAAAAGAGGGCTGTAACACCTCCACAACCTCACAATTGGGAGGATATGATGAAGGGGATTGAGCAGGAAAGGCCTAAAAAGAACGCTAAGATTCTACATTCTACCCGACTCATAGACAAAGGAGAAATTGTTGCTGAATGTGCCATGCCAATGACAGAAAAGGAGGTAGGGGACATGTAGCTAACAGATTATCAGTTGAGTACTTTCAAATTGGGAAGGCACACTAGGAATTAGCAGATGAACTTGATTGATGTGGTGGCTTCAATGACCAAGTCAAGAATGATCAAGGATAAGCAAAAGAAGGATGAGCTTAAAGTTGAATTAGATCAACTACATTCATTCTTGAAGAGTGTCTCCTCTCCAAGATCACAACAAGTAACAACCATTGTGACTCCTATTTTGTTAAGCAAAAAGGAGGTAGATGATTTGGTGCAGGTTAGAGGCAAGGCAGAGATGGTAGACCGGTGGGTAGACAAATTGAACCGAGAGGTGGGTGAAGTTTTAGTTAAAGGTTTTGAAGCCTACAAGGACACGAAAGGGTTAATAAAAGAGATCCATCAATATATTGAGGCATCAGAAAAATAAGAAGAAGAGTACAAAGAGTACAGTCAGAAATTGGAAAGAGTGAGTGCATTGTCTTTAACTACTCTGTTGGAGCAATCAATACTTGAGGAGGATAACAAGGATTTTGTGGAGAAAACCTCTCGTATAGTCCGGTTTAGAACTGAATTTTTGTGTAAGCATAAGAATTTAATTCAAAAGACTATTAATAATTTGACTGAGCTATTGGAAGAGGTAGAGACAGTCATTGCCATTATTGTAGATGTAAATGTGTTGACAAAAGAAGGCATGCCTTTGAGTCAAATTAAAGAGAATTGGGATGAAAGGTTCAAAGGACTCATGCAGAAAGAGGATGATGGAGAAGAGTTGGTAACAGATCAACTAGTGGATGTAAAGGAAAAAATAAAAGTTGTTGGGAGAGAGTTGATAAAAATAAGAAGTATGAGAGAGTTTGTTGCAGCAGAATTGGATCGGATCAAATTTGAAGATAGCTGGATTGATGGGCCGGAAATAGATACCTTACAACAAGTCTTCACCAGTTATGATGAGTTTATTGCAGATCCAGCTTCGCATGCATGAATCCTTGCATGCATAATTTTCCTCTTCTTTGCATGTTGCATGCATACAACACTGACAGCTTTTGAGCGCATGACTTCTTCTTTTCTTCTATCTTCTATTTTTAGTTAAATTGAATGTCTAAATGTAAGAACTCAAGATCCAATTGATCTAGTTCCTAAAAAAGTGAATAGCCTAAAATAGAAGTGGAGTTCAAGGTTTTTTTATATCTATAAATACCTGATGGGTATCATATTGTAAAGGTCGGCTAATTGAGAATAGAATTGGCTTACCTAAGATTAGGAGATAGAATTTTGTAGAGTTTTACAAAGATACTTTGTACTTGATCTTTTTACAGTTAATAGAATTACAGGTTTACGCAATATGGAGTTAGCATTGAGTTGTTTTGTTTGATAAGGCTGATAAGTTCTAATCTATTTAAATTCCAGTGATTGTGTTGAAGCATGATAGTTTCTTATGTGATGAAAGTCATTAGAAGAAACCAGATTTAAGGATTATCTTATTAGATTGTCATTGAATTGAAGTTATTAAAATCTATTGATCTATGCTCTTGGCAATGAATGGATGCTTTTTTTTTTTAAATCTTGAAGATAGTTGTGATAAGTGAAAAGTGGTATTGAATTAAGCACCTTAGATGCATGCAATGGTATAGTTTATGTTGTAGATTGTGTCATGCTTTGGTTTTATGATCTGTTAGGAAACATTCATTGTTGAAGGTATATGTCTAGGTGTTAGATAAATTTGATTCAAATTTACTGGTTACCTCCTTTGTTCCATCTTTTTTCTTTTGTTTGAAACCCCATTGATTTACCAAAATAGTTTCATAAAATGAGTCATCGCTTGAATCTTTTACTAGCACAGGCCCCTTGAATATTATAGTTGCATGAATCGATTGAGTGACGCCAAACAGTTGATAACCAACTACTAGGACCTTAGGAGTTAGGCCACTACATGTTGTCTTTCTTTTTCTAGAGAAATAGAGTAGAAATATTCTATTTTAATGTTGTTTGTGTCATTTTAACCATCAATAGAAGTTGGTGCTAGAAGGAGGGCCTGAAAGAACAAGCTGGCTCACATAGGGTCATTCTCACTGGACAAATATGGAAGGATTCTCAAATTTTTTTCTGATCCTGAACCATTACAAGAATTGCAAGCCCCAAGTAGACCAAGACCTCATGCTCATAGGGTTTTCTTACCTACACTACCACCACCACTTACTCCACCTAGATTTCCTCCAAATCCACCTACACCACCACCAGTTCAACCTATGTCATCACCTCCAAATAGGCCTGTGTCACCACCAATTCAGCCTATAATACCACCTATCCAACCACTCCCACCAATGGCTTACTTTGTGAATAATCCCTCCTCGTTAGGGACTATTCCTGGGGGATTCCATGATTTACCCAAGAACCCAAAGAGGTTATGTCCAAAATACATGCATGGAGAATCGAGAAGTGTTGAGGAATATATAAAAGCATTTAAAGATGCTTGCACATGAGCTCAGGTTGCTCATCAAGATGTGGTATGTAGACTATTTCCCTACTGTTTAGGAGATATGGCATATAATTGGTATCTCAATCTGCCCCAAGGATCTATTTTGGGTTGGACAGATTTAGAAAAATTCTTTCATTAATCAATTCAGGGTTTATGTGGATCCTGCAATATTATACGACCAATTTTCCACCATATGGAAGGAACATCATGAACCATTGCCCTTGTTTAACACTAGATTCCAAAGGATGTATCGTAGGCTACAAGAGCCTTACTTAGTACCAAAGGGTATGGAAATACAGGCATATCTAAGAGTTGTTGACCCTTTGATTGGCCTGTTCTTACAAAGAACTTATCAACCTGATGATATTGACTCACTATCTAAGATTTATCATTTGACCATCAAATTACAACAACAGATAAGTCTGCAATCTGTAGGGTTAGGAGCAACTCTTCCTCCAATGAATTATCAGATGCCTAATCCACCATTATACAATACTATCCTAGGGATGTCGTATTCTCAATATGGACCTATATCTAAGTTGCAAGCCCCACCCACTATGCCCTTCTTTAGAAATGGCATACAAGATTCCTCAGATCAACCACAACAAGGGGGAGGATCAACCCATATCCATTCCCCAGCCATAGTCCAAAATGTGCAGAATGAACAAACTGTTCAGCTCACAAGTGAGGTAGAGACTCTCAAGAAGACTCTCTCTCAGATGTCAAATGACATGGCACAACTCAGGCAAAACCCTCCCAATAATCAAAACCAGAATTACAACAACCAGAGAGGTTATAACAATCAGGGTAATTACTCTAATCAGAACCAAAATCAGAACACCAATAGGAACTTCCAAGGTCAAAACTCCTCAAATCAAAATTATCAAAATCAGAATAGAGGATATAATCAAAGGTTCAACAACAACAACAATAATAGACAGTGGAATACTGGACCTAACAATGGGGGGGTTCCTCATAATTATCAAACAGGAGAGGAAAGACCCCATACTGCTAATGTTGTTGATTTGAATTTTATGACAAATTGGTGTAGGCTGAATGAAACAGCAGCACATTCTGAGGTCAATTGCACAGGTTGATGCCCATCCTCCAGCAAGAAATTCCAATCCAGATAATGGGCTAGTCAGCACTGCCATGACTTATGAAACCATTGAAGAAAAATATCAATTCCCTATGCAAAGAGATAATGAGCCAGAAGAAGATGTTTATGATGCTCAAGATTTTCAATCTAAGGAGGGTTACTTTCTAACAAATCAAAATAAGGGGCCATTCATTACATCTACACCCCCAAATAATATGGTTCCACCAAATCAGAATGTAGATAACAATCCACCTCCACCAAAGGGACCTTCTGATTCTCAGAATAGAGGTAATCAGCCTTATTCTCCTAAGTATCAAGTTAGGAATGATTTAGAGTTTGACTTTGTTACAGAATTACAAAGGCAGAAGACATCATTGTCTTTCTTTGATATCATGAAGTGGTGCCCAGCTCAACGGGAGGTGGTATTAAAGGCTTTGGAAGAGGCAGATCGCCTAAAAGGGAAAAATAAAGTGACTCCCGCAAAGGAGACAAATGCAGCTATGTATAAAGGTAAGACCAATACCCCGCCTTTTATGTTAAGTTTGAAAATCTTTGGAAAGAATCTACACAATTGTTTATTAGATTCTGGAGCATTAAGGAATGTCATGCCTTTTTCAATTTGTAAGAAGTTAGGATTGAGTCCTATCCCAACCAATAAAAAGGTGATTCAGTTGGCTAAAACTGAATTCAAATGTTGTAGGTGAGTTAAAGAACATGCATGTGCAGGTTGGATCAGATCCAAGGATCTAGACCTATATAGATATCCAAGTAGTTGATATCCCAGAAACTTATTGTATGCTCCTAAGTCTAGAACTAATGAAAAGCATAGGGGGATATCTATCCTTTGATTTTTCACACATGTGGTTACCATGGAAAGGAGTTACCACACAGATAAGAATTGAAAGTGAACCTAGGCTCAAACACATGATCACGGGATATGATGCTGCAAATGAGGTAGCATTCTTTGAAACTAAGATAGGTGTTTACAAACAAGAGGAAGTTCTTACATTATTTGTAATCAGTCCTGATGATACTTTTCCTTTAGAGCATAGTGATCCCATGATCTACATCAACCAGCAGGTTTTAATAAGGAAATTGCAACAAGATAGGCTTGTTTTAGGAGAAGAAACTGACTTGAGTAGTTTATTACTCCCTAACTCGTGCAGGATTCACTATCACAACCATTTGGAGTTGACATGTCATCCTTGCATAGATATCCTAGGTCATATAGATCAGCCACAACGAAAACACCAGGAGGAATCTGAGACTCCCATCAATGAGTTCTCTTTCAAAGTTAAGGATGCTACTATTCTTACTCGGGTTAAGCTTTCTCAGAAGGAAGATTCCACATCTATAGAACAGACTCCATTGTTATGTTTTGAAGTTCAAGAAGAGATTAAGGTAGCACAATTCCTTTTCAATGCACCTACTCCAGATGCTTTACCAATGCCAAAAGAGTTGATGAAATATGCATTGGATAGTAAATCAACCCAAGAAATCATTCAGGAAGTAGTTGTTGAACAAATTGAAGACCTAGAAAAATCTTTAACTGAGCCTCTCCCCAACACAAATTCTGACAAACAGCAAAAGTCTGAGCTACCACACATCTCAAGTGAGTCCTTCCCTATTGCTTCTAAAAAGAAAGAACTCCCAGCTAAAGACTAGTTATGGACTCTTAAATTTGATGGTTCTAAATCTAAAGCAGGAAGTGGAGCAGGGATTGAACTAACCAATGCGAAAGGAAAGACTTATTTTCCTTCTTATAGGTTGCAGTTTGGTTGCACTAACAATGTGGCTGAATACGAAGCACTGGAAAGAGGGCTTATGTTTGCTCATAAGAAGAAGGTAACTGCTCTTACAGTGATGGAAGATTCTGAGGTGATTGTGAAATAGGTATGTAGTCAATACACATGCCATAACAAAAGATTGGCTGCATATAGAAATAGGGTTTGGAATTTAATAGAAGATTTTGATGCATTTGGGATTACTCTCATTCCAAGGGAAGCAAATCAAATAGCAGATACTCTTGTTGTTGCTTCTAGTACATTAGAGCCCATGCAAGACTCAAATCTGAAGAGATTTTCAGTAGAATTGATTTCAGTCCCGATAATTCCTGATAATGTCAGACACTTTCAGGTATTTAATTATGACCAGCATATATTGGCCTTTTTGGAAAATTCTGATGTTTTTGAGAGGTAGATAATTGATGATTCTGACAAAGATCAGGGAGACTGGAATCCAAAAAGTGACAATCCGGAAGGGATACTGGATTTAAAGAGCAATAACATCTGAAAAGGGATGATAGCATTAGAAAGAATATTTGACTCAGATCCACAAGCTTATCAAAGAATGCCTACAAAGAGTGATGGAGGTAAGTATGAACAAGTGAATTTGGCTCACTCAGGCCTAGAAAGGAACATTCTTATAGGGAAGACTTGTCCTTGGGAGATTAAGGATGAGATAATTAAGGTACTGAATCAGAATATTGAAGCAATTGCTTGGAGCTATGATGACTTGAAAACTTTTGATACATCTGTCATCACACATATAATTCCTCTTAAGCCAGAAGCCAAGCCATTTCACCAAAAGCAATGCCTGGTCAATACATTAATTGAGCCTCTAATTCAAAAGGAGGTGCAGAAACTATTGGCTACAAGAATAATCTTTCTAGTTAGACACTCCACTTGGGTGGCTAATCTAGTTCCTGTAAGGAAGAAGAATGGTGAGATAAGGTTATGTGCGGATTTTAGGAATTTAAACAAGGCCTCTGTGAAGGACAACTATCCATTACCTTCCCTTGATGAAGTATTGCAAAAGGTGAATGGATCTCAGATGATGTCTTTATTGGATGGGTATTTAGGATACAATCAGGTCCTTGTAAGTCATGAGGATAGGATGAAGACTGCTTTCACTATAAAATGGGGCACATTTTCTTAAAGAAGGATGCCTTTTGGTCTAATCAATGTTGGTGCTACTTTTCAAAGGGCGATGGATGTAGCTTTTAAATATTTGATAGGGAAATGTATAATCATCTATGTTGATGATTTGACCATCTTCTCTAAGAATAGAGAAGACCATGATGTTGATTTGGAAAGGGTACTAAATGAATACATCAGTTATGGTGTCTCCCTTAACCCAAAGAAATTTGTATTTGGAGTTTTCGAAGGGAAGCTTTTAGGACACATCATATCAGAGGAGGGGATTTCCATAGATCTTGAACGAGTGGAGGCCATTTTGAAATTAACAAGACCGAGAAGTAAGAAGGAAATGAGATCTTTCTTTGCAAGGATCAATTTTATCAGGAAATTTATAACAGGGTTTGCAGAGATTGTCAAACCACTCAACGAAATGATGAAGAAGGATGCAAGGATTGAATGGAGTGAAGAGGCTAAATTTGCTTTCATGCAGATTAAACAAGCTATATCTAAGGCACCTTTTTTAACAAGCCTGGATTATCTAAAACCCTTCTACATTTATTCTTTCGCTTTTGAACATTCATGTGCAGCAGTTTTAACATAGAGAAGAGAAGAGAATGGGGAGAGACCAATTGCTTTTATGAGATCTCCATTTAAAAATGAAGAAGTAAGATATTCATCTTTGGAAAAACAATCCTTTACATTGGTACGAGTAGTAAAGAAGTTTAGGCATTACATAATCAGAAGTCAGGTTATGGCCATAGTTCCAGATCCAGCTGTGAAGTCCCTCCTAATGCAAAGTGAATTAGGCGAAAGAAGAGGGAAATGGATGGCAATCTTACAAGAGTTTGACTTGGAGATTCACCCAATGAAGCTTGTTTGAGGTCAAGGTTTGTCAAAGGCAATGGCTGAAGTGGACAAAAGTATAACTTGTCAACAATACACTATTCAATCATTCACAAATGATCCTTGGTATACAGATTTAGTCTTCTTCCTCCTCAATAAAAAGTGTCCAGAAGGAATGAATGCTACTCAAAAGAGAGCATTGAGGATGAAAAGATCCCATTATATGCTCAAAGGGGGATCAATCTACAGGAAGAATTTTCAAGGAATATATCTACGCTGTTTGGATCAGTAAGAAGCTAAGCATGCCATAAGTGAATTTCATGGAAGGCATGAGACAGGACATAGATCAACTAATGCTTTGGCACATCATATTTTAAGGTCGGGCTATTATTGGCCCTATGTGTTTAGAGATGCTCATCAACACTGCAAGACTTGTCATGTATGTCAAACCTCTGCACCTAGAGAAAGAAATATTGAAATGCCCCTACAACTAGTATATGAGGTAAGGCCATTCGCTCAATGGGCACATGATTTTGTAGGTGTGATTAATCCAAATTCTTCTGCAGGACCTAAATTCATCTTGACTGCAATGGACTACTGCACATGCTAGATAGAAGCACAACCTTGCAAGAATAGCACCACGGAGGAGGTCATCAAGTTTTTGATAGAGAACATCACAACCAGGTTTGGAGTTCCATTTGCTCTGGTATGTGATAATGGCCCTAATTTTTCTTCTGCTGAGTTTATTTCATGGACCTATGAACATATGATTGTGTTAAAATATTCTTCCAATTATTACCCTCAGGGAAATGGAGTAGTTGAGTCCACAAATAAGAACTTGTTGGAAGTTATAAGAAAGTTGTTAGAAAGTAACCCTAGGGACTGGCACACCCAGTTGAGATTTTCCTTATGGGCAGATCGAAACAGAATCAAAGCAACCCTAGGGAATTCACCTTTTAGGCTAGTCTATGGCCAAGATCCAATCTTTCCCATTCATTTGCAAATACCTGTTCTAAAGTTTATGCAGGAGTTTTATAACAAGGATGATAGGATTGAGGTTAGACTACTTAATTTATTAAATATGGAAGAACAAATAGATGCCTCTTTGCAACAATTCTCTAAACATCAGGTTGTTGTCAAACACTGGTTTGACAAGAGAGCCAAGATAAAAGCCTTTAGAATATCAGACCTTGTGTTATTATGGGATAAGGCTAGAGAAAAGAAGGGAGATCACCAGAAGTTTGATAGACTTTGGTTAGGTCCTTATCACGTGGCTGAAATATTAGGTGAGAATGCTTTTCATTTGAGTACCTTAATAGGAGAGCTTGTTCCATTACCAGTTAATGGTCAGTTTCTCAAGCACTATTTTGGTGCATAGAAGGTTTGATATTTTTGGAGGAGAATGTATTATACTATATCATATGTAATTAAGTCTTTGTTTTTTTTTATTTTTCTTTTTGTTGTTGTTTTGTTTTTGTTTTCTTTGTTTCTTTGTTTTTTTTTTTTTTTGTTGAGTTTCATTTCGTTGGGGATCTTTATTCTGTTCATCTCAAGACTTGGGGTTGTTATTCAAAGTATACTATTGGTACTAGGAGAGAAATTGGTTTAGGTATTTTCATGATCATCATTGAAAAGGATGTTGTTTTGAAAACGTATGTCTTATGATCATTCTAGTTTGGGTTCAAGAAGTTATTTAAAGATAAGAAGATACATTGTGAATATCTCATGCATTATCATCAAAAATCTGTCACCAAATTAGATAAAACATTTGCATGAGTAGGTGCCTATATATTTTAGAATGACTCTACCTTTGATTCAATTGAAAAATCTGATTCCAAGACTATCATGAAATCCATTGTAGTTCTCAACCCATATTTTAGATTCATTGAATCTGAGTATTGAGAAAGATGCATGAAAGAATTTCCACAAGTGAAAAAAAAAAAGGAAGAAAAAAAGAAAAAAGAAAAGGCAAGCTCAATATCAAGTGGGTAATCAAGTATCTCTATTGGGGCTATGGACACCTAGCTAGTAGTAGAGCAATGCTTTGTGAGAACTAGAGGCATCTCCGTCGAGGCTATGGATGTCTGTCTGGCAGCGGAGCAATACCAAGGATTTTACTACACGATAGTTAAAAGACTCAACTCATGTAGCTTGAATTTTAGGTATGGTGGTTCAAAGAATGGAGAAAGTATCTATGAAGAATGATGCACAATATAAGTACACACTCAGATTTAGGCATATCTCATGAGCACATACATTTGAGATTCCAGCTCAAAATTATCCTAAGTATAACTAATCTTATTTAAGTTGAAGTGTTTATAAGCCAGTAGTTTTTGGGTGACTGAAATTTTCTTTGGGTATCTTGAAAATGGGTAAACCATTTTCCGAGCCAAGTCGCCATTTTTTATGCCGTGCATAACCACCCCATTTTTTGTCTTAGTCAAAATGGGTCTCCCTTGTTGTTCTTTTTCTTTGTTGTTTTTAAAACAAAGTTTGGAGTTATTTTACTTCTAACACTTTGTTTGTTTTTGGTTTAGCCTGTCGGAACCGGAACCGGAAATGAATCGGGTTTTGAAAGTTCTTTTAAAATTTGTTTGTGTTCTCATCCCAATAGTCTTTTCTGTTTGCTTTTGTTTTGTCTTTAGCGGAACCAAAGCCAGAACGGGTGTTAAGTTGGTCTTTATCAAAAATTGCAAAATCATAATTGATTCTGCCCCCACCTCTGCTATTTGTATTTCCTTTTTAGTCTAGGTCCTTATGTTTAGTTTTAGTATGTTGGTCTTTTGCTTTACTTTTTGTCTTTTTGTTTTGTTTCTGTTTAGTTGGTGGAACCGGAGCAGGAATGGGAATTAAGTTTGGAAATTTTCTTAAACTTTCGAATCAGTTTCCATTTTTGGTTCCGCCCCCACCGCTTTTGGATTGTTGACTATTTGATTAGAGTTTCACTACAAAGAAGTGTTCGTTCTCTTTCAGTTCCAACTCCACCTTAACTACGTGTTAATGCATTAATGACAGCTGCTCGTGTAGGTAGAAATGTTCATTTTTACCTTCATTTAAGGATTAAACGAGTCATTATTATCATTGTGAAAGATTAAGGAGCATGAAAGAGCAACTGCAGAGTTCATTTGAGCAAAAAATGTCTGAGAAAAGGAAGGATATTGCATGTAAATCAATTCGAAGGTTAGCTCGGGTTCTTTTGCATTTGAGGTAGGGTTTCTTATTATATTTGTTCTTCATTTATTTACTGTCGTGTTTATTGCATTTTGCTTTATATCTACTGGTTCTTTGAATCATTTCATTCTAAATGGATTTGTATTTCTTGGTATGATTGTACGAGTAGGTTCTTGTTTTATTTCGTTTGTTTGATTATTTTTGGGGTTTCTTGTATTGTCGTTTTTGATTCTTTTTATTTTAAATTGTGGTCGCTTTCACGTTTAGTTGTGATCACGTCGTGTTGTTTTGATTTACAGTAGATTACATTAAATTAGAATTTTGAATGGTGTTGCTTAAAGTTAAGGATCTACAGTGAGGTAGACTAGATTTATTGTTTTTTACTTAGGTTTGTGTCATGTATTTTGTTCTGGTAAATGGCAAGGTTTAGAACCCGTTCCCTAGTTTTTATCAGGCTTGTTAGATTAGGGTTTCGTGTCTGTCAATGAACACATCTAAATGGTTAAAATATGATTCCCTAAAATTATACAGGTTCTCCCTAGGGTCAGATGGGTATAGTCTTGTTTTAAGCCTCTATTCATTTGATATGACCTTAGTTTTAATCATGAAGGTGTGTGTTAAATCGACAAAATCTTTGATGATGTCATGGTCAATCTAGGCGGAGGCGGGATCGGAATCGATTATGAACTTGAGAACTCTATTTTACAAAAGTTATCGATTCCATTCTCATCCCGTTTTTGGCTCAACGTATAGCGAGAAGTCTTCTTTGGAAATAATAATAACCTAGCGGAAGCAAAGGCAGAATGGCAATAGAAAATGAAAGTATAAGAATATGGAAGAAAAACCAAATCTATTTTCCATTTTGATCCCGGTTTCGATCACCATTTCGATTCCGACTCCGACACTGTTTATTGTTAGTGAAGTATTTGTATCGGTTTTGGCTCCGAGTCTGACAATATTGTAAAAGAGATTGTTTTAGGTCTTGTTTCTTCCTGGTTCCGCCTCCGATGCATGTATGAGAGGTATGGTTTTTTCAAGCATGTTTTATGATGATATCTAAAGATCTAATTAGAGGTTTGCTTGCAGGAAAGTTGAAAGATGTCAGGAACATCAGGGGAAGGTGCTCGAAGGAACCAGCCTGCCGGAACATCAAAGGCAACACCAAAACCGAAGAAGTTAAAGCTAGAACAACTACCTTATACCTTGAGGTATAATCATAGGAGTTGAGTTGTGAAGGTGAGCAAGGTGGAATCCGACTGGGTAGACATCACTGATACCAACTTGTGCCAAAACAACTTGGAGGAGGCATATGCTGAAACATTCAAGGAGGATTTAACGCCAAGAATGAAGACGATTGTTGAGTCTTGTTTGGCTCATATTACTTTATTTCCTTTGTCAATCCAATGCCTAGAGTTGATCTTGATAGTAGCCAGTGCCTACAATCCTGCTACAAGATTATGCATGGATTCACAAAATAATGTGATTATTGATCTTACTCCTCCGATGTTTCAAAATATATTTAATGTTTTGGAGCCCAAGATTTTGGTGCAGCTAACTGAGGTAGAGGCTTTGGAGAAGTATAGCAAGCATAAAGACTCCAGTAAGTCTCATATAAACAAGAAGTGGTTAAAGACAGAAAAGAAGTCTTTAAGTAAACTTGTAGATCAGCCCAAGAGGGCAGATTTTTATAAGGAGGTGTCTAATTTAATCATGATGCTATCAAGATTTTTTGGGAAGAGGGATACACTACGGTTCAAGGAATGGATGTTTCCTTTCATCCAAACAATCTTAAATGTAGCCCAGCAATTTGATTGGCTAATGATTGTTTATGATGCCATATATGATCAATTGACTAATGTTAGAAAGACCAAGTGTTTCTTTATGACTTGTTATGTGGTGTATGCAGTAGCTAGGTTGGGTTTTTTCCTAGGTTTGAACAGAGTGGGCATAATGGGAGCCTTGGATGGGAAAAAGAAGGTATGGGAGCACTATGACCAGTTGTCTCTTCAAGTTGCTGAGACTCATTTCAGAAGAGTCAATGATGTTTTTTTATATGTGATCATCAACCAATTGAGTGGAGATGCAAGATACTGATTGAGTCAAGAAGCAATGGAATTCGTTGTTGAATGGGGATGTTGGTACATTCAATACCCCAGATTCACTTATTTCAGGTTATTTGGTTTTGAAGGTCACCCACACTTGCTTCCAAGGTGTTGCAGTAAAAGGATAGTGCTAATGGAGCTTGTGTATCAAGCTCTTGGACTGAATGCTAGGTTTGGAATCAAACATAAAATAGGATGTCATAAGTTTCCCATGAAGTTGGGTGAATATAACTATCAACACTTGGTAGGAGCAAAGGTGGTTTGTAATGAGCTGATACAATTGAATTTAGGACTATACATGGCTCATAAGTATTTTGATCCAAAGAAGAAGATGTATGCTTTATTGCCTTCGGTGTTCACTAGACATTTCAATTTTTTAGAAGACTTTTGGAGTGATCGGCAAGATGAGTATGATTTGAGAAAGAAGAACTATGAAAGAATGCCTATTGCACTCATGGCAGAACTAGGTGTTAAAGAAAACATTCCTGACACATTGGTGGATGATGGAATTGTATTGGATCCATCGTATGAAGCTTTGAATATTGGCAGCAAGAGCTTGAATCCAATTGACTCAAATGTTTAAGAAATAATTGATATCAAGAAGATAGGAAGGACAGTATTGGATAGGAGCGTGCAATGGTTGATGTTGAGAACTCAAGCTCCTCAAGGACCAGTCCTTAAAAAAGGTAAAGGATATAAGAGAATCAAGAGAAAGATGCCTCCCAAAGAGCCATTAGAATTTCTTCCTCTGGATATTGAAGAGATAGAACTTGAGGCGGTGGATGATAAAGAGGAAACACAAGAAGGAGATGTTCCAGTAGGAACTGTTATTTCAACACCTACATTAGGTGAATCATCTGTAGAAGTCCCAATAACAAAAAATAAGAGTAAAGAAATTCAAGAAGGAGCTCTTCATAACATGGATGAAGCCACCAAGGGAAAAGAGGTAGAGGAGGAGGTTCTGGAAGTTGAGACAGATTCCGATGAGACTCTGTCAGAAAAGGATTTGTAAGAGAACATGCCTCTAGAGGAGGATATGGAGCAGATCTTAACACAAGAAGATCAATGGAAGTTATTTGAAGATGCGACAAGACATTCTAATGCAAGGGCTGCAGTGGAGAAACAAAAGGAAATGGATGCCAAGGTACAAGTTGATGCTGTATTGCACCAGCAACAATTGAAAGCAAAACAAGTTAAGGAAAAGGCAGCAGTTGATGAAGTAGAGAAGCAACGAAGGCAGCAAGAAAAAGAGCTCAAAGTTAAAGTAGAGAATGAAAAGTTAGAATTAATACAGAAAATTCATGATCTTGAGGAAGAGAAAGCAAGGAACCAGAGGGAAAAGGAAATCTTTGTTGCCAAACTAAAACCTGCAGAAGAAGCTCACCAGAAGGAAGAAGAAGAAGAAATTTTAAGGAAGAAAAAGGATGTTGAGGAGTTGGTTGAAAAGCAGCAAGTAGAAGAAGAAAGGGAAAAAGTAGAAAAACATAAGGCCTTAGAGGCGGAGAGATTAGAAAAAGAAAGGCTAGATGCTTTGGAAAAAGAGAAACTAGAAAGGGAAGCTATAGAAAGAGAAAGAATAGAGAAGGAAAATGTGGAAAAGGATTTGTGGGAAGAAGAGAGGTTGAGGAAAGAAGAAGAAGACAAGAAAATACAAGAACAAAAGGACAGAGAAGAGGCTGAAAAGCTGGTGCAGATGCATATAGTCCAAGAGCAACAAGAGAAATTGAGGGTTGGCTCCCAATCTCAAGTGAGTATGCAGCCACCTTCTACTATTGTTCCCTCTTCCTCTATGATGACTGCTGCTTCAAATGCTCCCACTTGGCTAAAATCAGACCTGCAAAAGAGGGCAGTAACACCTCCACAACCTCTCATTTGGGAGGATATGATGAAGGGGATTGAGCAAGAAAGGCCTAAAAAGAAGGCTAAGATTCTACATTCTACCCGACTCACAGACAAAGGAGAAATTGTTGTTGAATGTGCCATGCCAATGACAGAAAAGGAGGTAGGGGACATGAACCTAATAGATTATCAGTTGAGTACTGTCAACTTGGGAAGGCCCACTAGGAATCAACAGATGAACTTGATTAATGTGGTGGGTTCAACGACCAAGTCAAGAATGATCAAGGGTAAGCAAAAGAAGGATTAGCTTAAAGCTGAATTAGATCAACTACATTCATTCTTGAAGAGTGTCTCCTCTCCAAGATAACAACAAGTAACAACCATTGAAACTCCTATTTTGCTAAGCAAAAAGGAGGTAGATGATTTGGTGCAGGTTAGAAGCAAGGCAGAGATGGTAGACCGATGGGTAGACAAATTGAACCGAGAGGTGGGTGAAATTTTAGTTAAAGGTTTTGAAGCCTACAAGGACACGAAAGGGTTAATAAAAGAAATGCATCAATAAATTGAGGCATCGAAAAAACAAGAAGAAGAGTACAAAGAGTACTGTCAGAAATTGGAAAGATTGAGTACATTGTCCTTAACTACTCTGTTGGAGCAATCAATACTTGAGGAGGATAATAAGGATTTTGTGGAGAAAACCTCTCATATAGTCTGGTTTAGAACTGAATTTTTGTATAAGCATAAGAATGAAATTCAAGAGACTGTTAATAATTTGATTGAGCAATTGGAAGAGCTAGAGGCAGTCATTGCCATTATTGTAGATGTAAATGTGTTGACAAAAGAAGGCATGCCTTTGAGTCAAATTAAAGAGAAGTGGGATGAAAGGTTCAAAGGACTCATCCAGAAAGAGGATGATGCAGAAGTGTTGGTAATAGATCAACTAGTGGATGTAAAGGAAGAAATAAAAGCTGCTGGGAGAGAGTTGATAAAAATAAGAAGTATGAGAGAGTTTGTTGGAGCAGAATTGGATTGGATCAAATTTGAAGATAGCTGGATTCATGGTCCGGAAATAGATACCTTACAGCAAGTCTTCACAAGCTATGATGAGTTCATTGCAGATCAAGCTTCGCATGCATGAATCCTTGCATGCATAATTTTCCTCTTCTTTGCATTTTGCATGCATACAACACTAACAACTTTTGAGCGCATGACTTTTTCTTTTCTTCTATCTTCTATTTTTAGTTAAACTGAATGTCTAAATATAAGAACTCAAGATCCAATTGATCTAGTTCCTAAAAAGGTGGATAGCCTAAAATAGAAGTGGAGTTCAAGGTTTTGTATATCTATAAATACCCGATGGGTATCATATTGTAAAGGTTGGCTAATTGAGAATAGAATTGGCTTACCTAAGATTAGGAGATAGAATTTTGTAGAGTTTTACAGAGATACTTTGTACTTGATCTTTTTACAGTTAATAGAATTACAGGTTTACCCAATATGGAGTTAGCATTGAGTTGTTTTGTTTGATAAGGCTGATAAGTTATAATCTATCTAAATGCCAGTGATTGTGCTGAAGCATGATAGTTTCTTATGTGATGAAAGTCATTAGAAGAAACCAGATTTAAGGATTATCTTATTAGATTGTCATTGAATTGAAGTTATTAAAATCTTTTGATCTATGCTCTTAGCAATGAATGGATGTTTTTTTTTTTAAATCTTGAAGATAGTTGTGATAAGCGAAAAGTGGTATTGAATTAAGCACCTTAGATGCATGCAATGGTATGGTTCATGCTTTATATTGTGTCATGCTTTGGTTTTATGATCTCTTAGGAAACATTCATTGTTGAAGGTATATGTCCAGGTGTTAGATAAATTTGAATCAAATTTATTGGTTACCCCCTTTGTTCCATCTTTTTTCTTTTGTTTGAAACCCCATTGATTTACCAAAATAGTTTCAGAAAATGAGTCATCACTTGAATCTTTTACCAGCATAGGCCCCTTGAATATTGTAGTTGCATGAACCAATTCAGTGACACTGGATAGTTGAAAACCAACTACCAGGACCTTGGGAGTTAGGCCACTACATGTTGTCTTTCTTTTTCTAGAGAAATAGAGTAGAAATATTCTTTTTTAATGTTGTTTATGTCATTTTAACCATCAATAACTCAGTTTGTCTCTCAAAAATTGATACTTGATAGATATATGTTTTGTCTTTGAATGTAGCACGGGATTATTGAAAATGTTTATGGCATTTGAATTATCAGAAAATATAGCAATAGGCTCATCATACTCGATTCGGATATCTCTCAGCATCTGTTTCATCCATATTACTTGAGTATAATTGTTTGCAACAACAATATATTTTTCCTCAGTACTAGATAAGGAAATGAAATTCTACTTTTTACTTAGCCAAGATACTAGCTTTGTCTCCAAGAAGAATGCACCACCACTTGTACTTTTCCTATCATCCACATCGCCTGCCCAATCTGTAAAGGTGTCATTCACTAAAAAATGGGGCACATTTGCTTACAGAAGGATGCCTTTTGGTCTAATCAATGCTGGTGCTACTTTTCAAAGGGCGATGGATGTAGCTTTTGAAGATTTGATAGGGAAATCTATAATCATCTATGTTGATGATTTGACCATCTTCTCTAAGAATAGAGAAGACCATGCTATTGATTTGGAAAGGGTACTAAATAAATGCATGGGTTATGGTGTCTCCCTTAACCCAAAGAAATGTGTATTTGGATTTTCTGAAGGGAAGCTTTAAGGACACATCATATCGGAGGAGGGGATTTCCATAGATCCTGACCGAGTGGAGGCCATTTTGAAATTAACAAGACCAAGAAGTAAGAAGGAAATGAGATCTTTCTTTGGAGGATCAATTTTGTCAAAAAATTTATAACAGGGTTTTCAGAGATTGTCAAACCACTCAACGAAATGATGAAGAAGGATGCAAGGATTGAATAGAGTGAAGAGGCTAAATCTACTTTCATGCAGATTAGACAAGCTATATTTGAGGCACCTTTTTTAACAAGCCTGGATTATCTAAAACCCTTCTACATTTATTCTTTCGCTTCTGAACATTCATGTACAACAATTATAACACAGAGAAGAAAAGAGAACGAGGAGAGACCTATTGCTTTTATGAGCTCTCCATTTAAAAATGCAGAAGTAAGATATTCATCTTTGGAAAAATAAGCCTTTGCATTGGTACGAGCGGTAAAGAAGTTTAGGCATTACATAATTAGAAGTCAGGTTATGGCCATAGTTCCAAATCTAGTTGTGAACTCCCTCCTAATGCAAAGTGAATTAGGGGAAAGAAGAGGGAAATGGATGGCAATCTTACAATAGTTTGACTTGGAGATTCACCCAATGAAGCTTGTTCGAGGTCAAGGTTTGTCAAAGGCAATGGTTGAAGTGGACAAAAGTATAACTTATCAACAATACACTATTCAATCATTTACAAAGGATCCCTGGTATACAGATTTAGTCTTCTTCCTCCTCAATAAAAAGTGTCCAAAAGGAATGAATGCTACTCAAAGGAGAGCATTGAGGATGAAGATCTCCCATTATATGCTCAAAAGGGGATCAATCTATAGGAAGAATTTTCAAGGAATCTATCTACGATGTTTGGATCAGCAAGAAGCTAAGCATGCCATAAGTGAATTTCATGGAAGGCATGGGATAGGACATGGATCAGCTGATGCTTTGGCACATCAGATTTGAACGTCAAGCTATTATTGGCCCTATGTGTTTAGAGATGCTCATCAACACTACAGGACTTTTCATGTATGTCAAACCTTTGCACCTAGAGAAAGAAATTCTGCAATGCCCCTACAACCAGTATATGAGGTAAGGCCATTCGCTCAATGGGCACTTGATTTTGTAGGTGTGATTAATCTAAATTATTCTGCAGGTCATAAATTCATCTTGAATGCAATGGAATACTGCACACGCTGGACTAAAGGAAAACCTTGCAAGAATAGCACTGCAGAGGTGGTCATCAAGTTTCTGATAGAGAACATCACAACCAAGTTTAGAGTTCTATTTGCTCTGGTATGTGATAACGGCCCTGCTTTTTCTTCTGCTAAGTTTATTTCATGGGTCTATGAACTTAAGATTGTGTTAAAATATTCTTCCAATTATTACCCTCAGGGAAATGGAGTAGTTGAGTCCACAAATAAGAACTTGTTGGAAGTTATAAGAAAGTTGTTAGAAAGTAACCCTAGGGACTAGCACACCTAGTTGAGATTTGCCTTATGGGCAGATCAAACTAGAATCAAAGCAGCCTTAGGGAATTCACCTTTTAGGCTAGTCTATGGCCAAGATCCAATCTTTCCCATTCATTTGCAAATACCTGTTCTGAAGTTTATTCAGGAGTTTTATAAAAAGGATGATAGGATTGAGGTTAGACTACTTAATTTGTTAATTATGGAAGAACAAAGAGATGTTGCTTTTCAACAATTCTCTAAACATTAGGCTGTTGTCAAACGCTGGTTTGACAAGAGAGCCAAGATAAAATCCTTTAGAATATCAGACCTTGTGTTATTATGGGATAAGGCTAGAGAAAAAAAGGGAGATCACCATAAGTTTGATAGACTTTGGTTAGTTCCTTATCAAGTGGCTAAAATATTAGGCGAGAATGCTTTTCGTTTGAGTACCTTAACAGGAGAGCTTGTTCTATTACCAATTAATGGTTAGTTTCTCAAGCACTATTTTGGTGCATAGAAGGTTTGATAGTTTTGGAGGAGAATGTATTATACTGTATCATATGTAATTAAGTCTTTGTTTTGTTTTGGTTTTCTTTGTTTCTTTGTTTTGTTTTTGTTTATCTTGTTGAGTTTTGTTTCATTGGGGATCTTTATTCTGTTCATCTCAAGACTTGGGGTTGTTATTCAAAGTAAACTATTGGTACTAGGAGAGAAATTGGTTTAGGTATTTTCATGATCATCATTGAAAAGGATGTTGTTTTGAAAACGTATGTCTTATGATCATTCTAGTTTGAGTTTGAGAAGTTATTTAAAGATAAGAAGTTACATTGTGAATATCTCATGCATTATCATCAAAAATCTATCACCAAATTAGACCAAACATCTACATGAGTAGGTGCCTATCTATTTTAGAATGACTCTACCTTTGATTCAATTGAAAAATCTGATTCCAAGACTATCATGAAATCCATTGTAGTTCTCAACCCATATTTTAGATTCATTGAATCTGAGTATTGAGAAAGATGCATGAAAGAATTTTCACAAGTGAAGGAAAAAAAAGGAAGAAAAAAAAGAATAAAGAAAAGGCAAGCTCAATATCAACTAGGTAATCAAGTATCTCTATCAGGGCTATGGACACCTGGCTGGCAATAGAGCAATGCTTTGTGAGAACTAAAGGCATCTCCGTCGGGGCTATGGATGCCTGTCTGGCAGCAGAGCAATACCCAGGATTTTATTGCACGATAGTTAAAAGACTCAACTCATGTAGCTTGAATTTTAGGTATGGTGATTCAAAGAATGGAGAAAGTATCTATGAAGAATGATGCACAATATAAGCACACACTCAGATTCAGAAATAACTCATGAGAACATACATCTGAGATTCTAGCTCAAAATTATCCTAAGTATAACTGATCTTATTTAAGTTGAAGTGTTTATAAGCCAGTAGTTTTTGGGTGACTGAAATTTTCTTTCGGTATCTTGAAAATGGGTAAACCATTTTCCCAGTCGAGTCGCCATTTGTTATGCCTTGCATAACCACCCCATCTTTTGCCTTGGTCAAAATGGGTCCCCCTTGTTGTTCTTTGTCTTTGTTGTTTTTCAAACAAAGTTTGGAGTTATTTTACTTCTAACAATTTGTTTGTTTTTGGTTTAGCCTATCAAAATCGGAACCGGAAATGAATTGGGTTCTGAAAGTTCTTTTGAAACTTGTTTGGGTTCTCATCCCGACAGTCTTTTCTATTTTCTTTTGTTTTGTCTTTAGCGGAACCGGAGCCAGAATGGATGTTGGTTTTTATCAAAAATTGCAAAATCATAATCGATTCCGCCCCCGCCTCTACTATTTGTATTTTCTTTTTAGTCTAGGTCCTTATGTTTAGTTTTAGTATGTCGGTATTTTTCTTTACTTTTTATGTTTTTGTTTTGTTTGTGTTTATTTGGCAGAACTGTAGCTGGAATGGGAATTAAGTTTGGAATTTTCTTAAACTTTCGAATCAGTTTCCATTTTTGGTTCCACCCCCACCACTTTTGGATTGTTGACTTTTTGACTGGAGTTACACTATAGAGAAGTGTTTGTTCTCTTTCAGTTCTGACTCCACCTTAACTACGTGTTAATGCATTAATGACAGCTGCTCATGTAGGTAGAAATGTTCATTTTTACCTTCATTTAAGGATTAAACAAGTCATTATTATCATTGTGAAAGATTAAGGAGCACGAAAGAGCAGTTGTAGAGTTCATTTGAGCAAAAAAGATCTAAGAAAAGGAAGGATATTGCGTGTGAATCAGTTTGAAGGTTAGCTTGGGTTCTTTTGCATTTGAGGTAGGATTTCTTATTGTTATTGTTCTTCGTTTATTTACTATCGTGTTTATTGCATTTTGCTTTATATCTACTGGTGCTTTGAATCATTCGTTCTAAATGGATTTGTATTTCTTGGTATGATTGTATGAGTAGGTTCTTGTTTTATTTCATTTGTTTGCTTATTTTTGGGGTTTCTTGTATTTTCATTTTCGATTCTTTTTATTTTAAAGTGTGGTCGCTTTCACATTTATTCATGATCGCATCGTGTTGTTTTGATTTGCAGTAGATTAGATTAAATTAGGATTTTGAATGGTGTTGGTTAAAGTTAAGGATCTAAAGTGAGGTAGACTAGATTTATTATTTTTTACTTATGTTTGTGTCATGTATTTTGTTCTGGTAAATGGCAAGGTTTAGAACCTGTGCCCTAGTTTTTATCGAGTTTCGTGTCTGTTAGTGATCACATTTAAATGGTTAAAATATGATGCCCTAAAAATATACAGTTGCTCCCTAGGGTCATATGGGTATAGTCTTGTTTTAAGCCTCTATTCATTTGATATGACCTCGGTTTTAATCACGAAGGTGTGTGTTAAATCAACAAAATCTTTGATGATGTCATGGTCAATCTAGGCAGAGGCGGGACCAGAATCGATTATGAACTTGAGAACTCTGTTTTACAAAAGTTATCAATTCCATTCTAATCTCATTTTCAGCTCAACGTATAGCGAGAATTCTTCTTTGGAAATAATAATAACCTAGAGGAAGCAGAGGCAAAATGGCAATAGAAAATAAAAGTATAAGAATCTAAAGAAAAACCAAATCCGTTTTCCATTCCGACTCCAAGCCTATTTATTGTTAGTGAAGTATCTATATCGGTTTTGGCTCAGAGTCCGGCAGTATTGTAAAAGAGATTGTTTTAAGTCTTGTTTCTACCTGGTTCCACCACCGATGCATGTATGAGAGGTATGGTTTTTTTAAGCATGTTTTATGATGATATCTAAAGATCTAATTAGAGGTTTGGTTGCAGGAAAGTTGAAAGATGTCAAGAACATCAAGGGAAGCTACTCGAAGGAACCAGCCTAACGGAACATCAAAGGCAGCACCAAAACCGAAGAAGTTAAAGCCAGAACAACTACCTTATACCTTGAGGTATAATCATAGGAGTCCAGTTGTGAAGGTGAGCAAGGTGGAATCCGATTGGGCAAACATCACTGATACCAACTTGGTCCAGTACAACTTGGAGGAGGCATATGCCAAAACATTCAATGAGGATGCAACGCCAAGAATGAAGAGGATTGTTGAGTCTGGATTGGCTCATATTACTTGGTTTCCTTTGTCAATCCAATGCTTGGAGTTGATCTTGACAGTAGCCAATGCCTACAATCCTGCTACAAGATTATGCATGCATTTGCAAAATAATGTGATTATTGACCTTACTCCTCCGATGTTTCAAAATATACTTAATGTTCCAGAGCCCAAGAACTTGGTGCAGCTAACTGAGGCAAAGGCTTTGGAGAAGTATAGCAAGCATAAAGACTCCAATAAGTCCCATCTAAACAACAAGTGGTTAAAGACAAAAAAGAAGTCTTTAAGTAAACTTGTAGATCAGCCCAAGAGGGCAGATTTTTATAAGGAGGTGTTTATTTAATCATGATGCTATCAAGAGTTTTTGGGAAGAGCGATACACTATGGTTCAAGGAATGGATGTTTCCTTTCATCCAAACAATCTTAAATCGAGCCCAGTAGTTTGATTGGGCAATGATTGTTTCTGATGCCATATATGATCAATTGACTAATGTTAGGCAGACCAAGTTTTTCTTTATGACTTCTTATGTGGTGTATGCAGCAACCAGGTTGGGTGTTTTCCCAGGTTTGAACAGAGTGGGTGTAATGGGAGCCTTGGATGGGCAAAAGAAGGTATGGGAGCACTATGATCAGTTGTCTCTTCAAGTTGCTGAGACTCATTTCAAAAGAGTCAATGATGCATTTTTATATGTGATCATCAACCAATTTAATGGAGATGTAGGATACCGATTGAGTCAAGAAGCCATGACATTCATTACTGAATACGGATGTTGGTACATTCAATACCCCAGATTCACTTATTTCAGGTTATTTGGTTTTGAAGGTCACCCACACTTGCTTCCAAGGTGTTGCAGTAATAGGATAGTACTAATGGAGTTTGTGTATCAGGCTCTCGGAGTGAATGCTAGGTTTGGAATCAAACATAAAATAGGATGTCATAAGTTTCCCATGAAGTTGGGTGAATATAACCATCAACACTTGGTAGGAGCAAAGGTGGTTTGTAATGAGCTGATACAATTGAAGTTAGGAATATACACGGCTCATAAGTATTTTGATCCAAAGAAGAAGATGTATGCTTTATTGCCTTCGGTGTTCACTAGACATTTCAATTTTTTAGAAGACTTTTGGAGTGATCGGCAGGATGAGTATGATTTGAGAAAGAAGAACTATGAAAGATTGCTTGTCGCACTCATGGAAAAACTAGGTGTTAAAGAAAACATTCCTGACACATTGGTGGATGATGGAATTGTATTAGATCCATCCTATGAAGCTTTGAATATTGGTACCAAGAGCCTGGATCCAATTGACTGGGATGTTGAAGAAACAATTGATATCAAGAAGATAGGAAGGACAGTATTGGATAGGAGCGTGCAATGGTTGATGTTGAGAACTCAAGCTCCTTAAGGACCAGTCCTTAAAAAGGGTAAAGGATACAAGAGAATCAAGAGAAAGATTCCTCCCAAAGAGCCATTAGAATTTCTTCCTCCGGATATTGAAGAGATAGAACTTGAGGTGGTGGATGATGAAGAGGAAGCACAAGAATGAGAGGTTCCAGTAGGATTTGTTGTTTCGACACCTACATTAGGTGAATCATCTGCACAAGTCCCAATAACAAGGAATAAGAGTAAAGAAATTCAAGAAGGAGCTCTTCATAGCATGGCTAAAGCTGCCAAGGGAAAAGAGGTGAAGGAGGAGGTTCTGGAAGTTGAGACAGATTCTGATGAGACTCTGTCAGAAAAGGATTTGCAAGAAAACATGCCTCTAGAGGAGGATATGGAGTGGATCTTAACACGAGAAGATCAATGGAAGCTATTTGAAGATGCGACAAGACATTCTAATGCAAGGGCTGCAGTGGAGAAACAAAAGGAAATGGAAGCCAAGGTACAAGCTGATGTTGTATTGCACCAACAACAATTGAAAGCAAAACAAGTTAAGGAAAAGGCAGCAGTTGATGAAGTAGAGAAGCAAAGAAGGCAGCAAGAACAAGAGCTCAAAGTTAAAGTAGAGAATGACAAGTTAGAATTAATACAGAAAAGTCATGATCTTGAAGAAGAGAAAGCAAGGAACTGGAGGGAAAAGGAAATCTTAGTTGCCAAACTAAAACTTGCAGAAGAAGCTCACCAGAAGGAAGAAGAAGAAGAAAGTTTAAGGAAGAAAAAGGATGTTGAGGAGTTGGTTGAAAACCAGCAAGTAGAAAAAGAAAGGGAAAAAGTAGAAAAACTTAAGGCCTTAGAGGCGGAGAGATTAGAAAAAGAAAGGCTACAGGCTTTGGAAAAAGAGAAACTAGAAAGGGGAGCTCTAGAAAGAGAAAGAAAAGAGAAGGAAAAAGTGGAAAGGATCGGTTGGAAGAAGAGAGTTTGAGGAAAGAAGAATAAGACAAGAAAATACAAGAACAAAAGGACAGAGAAGAGGTTGAAAAGTTGGTGCAGATGCATATAGTGCAAGAGCAACAAGAGAAATCAAGGGTTGGCTCCCAATCTCAAGTGAGTATGCAGCCACCTTCTACTATTGTTCCCTCTTCCTCTGTGATGACTGCTGCTTCAAATGCTCCCACTTGGCTAAAATTGGACCTGCAAAAGAGGGCAGTAACACCTCCACAACCTCTCAATTGGGAGGATATGATGAAGGGGATTGAGCAAGAAAGGCCTAAAAAGAAGGCTAAGATTCTACATTCTACCCGACTCATAGACAAAGGAGAAATTGTTGTTGAATGTGCCATGCCAATGACAGAAAAGGAGGTAGGCGACATGCAGCTAACAGATTATCAGTTGAGTACTGTCAACTTGGGAAGGCCCACTAGGAATCAACAGATGAACTTAATTGATGTGGTGGCTTCAACGACCAAGTCAAGAATGATCAAGGATAAGCAAAAGAAGGATGAGCTTAAAGTTGAATTAGATCGACTACATTCATTCTTGAAGAGTGTCTCCTCTCCAAGATCACAATAGGTAACAGGCATTGAGACTCCTATTTTATTAAGAAAAAAGGAGGTAGATGATTTGGTGCAAGTTAGAGGCAAGGGAGAGATGGTAGACCGATGGGTAGACAAATTGAACTGAGAGGTGGGTGAAGTTTTAGTTAAAGGTTTTGAAGCCTACAAGGACACAAAAGTGTTAATAAAAGAGATGCATCAATATATTGAGGCATCAGAAAAATAAGAAGACTACAAAGAGTACAGTTAGAAATTGGGAAGAGTGAGTGCATTGTCTTTAACTACTCTGTTGGAGCAATCAATACTTGAGGAGGATAATAAGGATTTTGTGGAGAAAACCTCTCATATACTCCGGTTTAGAACTGACTTTTTGTGTAAGCAAAGGAATGAAATTCAAGAGACTGTTAATAATTTGACTGAGCAATTGGAAGAGCTAGAGGCAATCATTGCCATTATTGTAGATGTAAATGTGTTGACAAAAGAAGGCATGCCTTTGAGTCAAATTAAAGAGAAGTGGGATGAAAGGTTCAAAGGACTCATGCAGAAAGAGGATGATGGAGAAGAGTTGGTAATAGATTGACTAGTGGATGTAAAGGAAGAAATAAAAGCTATTGGGAGAGAGTTGATAAAAATAAGAAGTATGAGAGAGTTTGCTGTAGTAGAATTGGATCGGATCAAATTTGAAGATAGTTGGATTGATGGGCTAGAAATAGATACCTTACAGCAAGTCTTCACAAGCTATGATGAGTTCATTGCAGATCAAGCTTCGCATGCATGAATCCTTGCATGCATAATTTTCCTCTTCTTTGCATGTTGCATGCATACAACACTGACAACTTTTGAGCGCATGACTTCTTCTTTTCTTCTATCTTCTATTTTTAGTTAAACTGAATGTCTAAATGTAAGAACTCAAGATCCAATTGATCTAGTTCGTAAAAAGGTGGATAGCCTAAAATAGAAGTGGAGTTCGAGGTTTTTTATATCTATAAATACCCGATGGGTATCATATTGTAAAGGTCTGCTAATTGAGAATAGAATTGGCTTACCTAAGATTAGGAAATAGAACTTTGTAGAGTTTTACAGAGATACTTTGTACTTGATCTTTTTACAGTTAATAGAATTACAGGTTTACGCAATATGGAGTTAGCATTGAGTTGTTTTGTTTGATAAGGCTGATAAGTTATAATCTATCTAAATGCCAGTAATTGTGCTAAAGCATGATAGTTTCTTATGTGATGAAATTCATTAGAAGAAACCATATTTAATGATTATCTTATTAGATTGTCATTGAATTGAAGTTATTAAAATCTATTGATCTATGCTCTTGGCAATGAATGGATGTTTTTATTTTTTTGAAATCTTGAAGATAGTTGTTATAAGCAAAAAGTGGTATTGAATTAAGCACCTTAGATGCATGCAATGGTATAGTTTATGCTGTAGATTGTGTCGTGCTTTGGTTTTATGATCTGTTAGGAAACATTCATTGTTGAAGGTATATGTCCAGGTGTTAGATAAATTTGATTCAAATTTACTGGTTACCCCCTTTGTTCCATATTTTTTCTTTTGTTTGAAACCCCATTGATTTACCAAAATAGTTTCATAAAATGAGTCATCGCTTGAATCTTTTACCAACACAGGCCCCTTGAATATTACAGTTGCATGAACTAATTGAGTGACAACAGACAGTTGAGAACCAACTACCAAGACCTTGGGAGTTAGGCCACTACATGTTTTCTTTCTTTTTTAGGAGAAATAGAGTAGAAATATTCCGTTTTAATGTTGTTTGTGTCATTTTAACCGTCAACAACTCAGTTTGTCTCTCAAAAATTGATACTTGATAGATATATGTTTTGTCTTTGAATGTAGCACCGAATTATTGGAAATGTGTATGGCACTTGAATTATCACAAAATATAGCAATAGGCTCATCATACTCAATTCGGATATCTCTCAGCATCTGTTTCATCCATATTACTTGAGTATAATTGTTTGCAACAACAATATATTTTGCCTCAGTAGTAGATATGGAAATGAAATTCTACTTTTTACTTAGCCAAGATACTAGCTTTGTCTTCAAGAAGAATGCACCACCACTTGTACTTTTCCTATCATCCACATCTCCTGCCCAATCTACATCTGTAAAGGAATTCAAAGTTAGATCATCTTTCTTAGGATACCATAGGCCAAAATCAACTATCCCTTTCAAGTATCTAAAAATTCTCTTTATTACAATCACATGTGATTCCTTTCGATCAGCTTGATATCTAGCAACCATGTATACAAAATTCATGATGTTTGGTCTAGTCTGAGTCAAATAGAGTAATCCACCAATCATTGACATATACCTTGTTTGATTAGCTTTAGGAGAATCATCATTTTGTGTTAACTTGCATCCAGTTACCATGGGTGTACCTATAGGCTTTGAGTCTTCCATGCCAAACTTTTTTAGTAGATCTCTTACATATTTGGATTGAGATATAAATATTCCATCATCTAACTAAGTAATTTTCAATACTTAAAAGAATTTCAGCTCTCCAATCATTGACATCTCAAATTCACTTTTCATTTCATCAAGAAACTTCATACACAATTCATCATCACCTTCAAAAATAATGTCATCAACAAAGACTTCAATAATCAACTCTTTATCCTTATCCAATTTGAAATACAGATTGTTGTGAGAAGTACCTTTATTGAATCCAAGCTTCAACAAGTATTTATCCAATCTAGCGTACCAAGCTCTAGGGGCTTGTTTGAGTCCATACAATGCATTTTTCAATCAAAAAACCATGTTTTTTTATCAGTCAGTTGAAATCCATCTGATTTCTCAACATAAACTTCTTCTTCTAACTCACCATTTAGAAATGTTGACTTTACATCCATTTGATAGACTTTGTAGTTCTTGAAAGTAGCATAGGCAAGAAATAACCTTACAACTTCAATTCTAGCAACATGGGCAAAGGTTTCTTCAAAATCAATACCTTCCATCTGTGAGTACCCTTTACATACCATTCTTGCTTTATTTTTTACCACTTCACCTTATTCATTCATCTTATTTCGAAAGACCCATTTGGTTCCAATCACATTTTTATCTTGAGGTATAGGAACAAGAATCCATGTATCATTTTTCTCTATCTGCATCAGTCTTTCCTTCATTGCCTCCATCCAATATTCATCTTTCCATGCTTCATTGACATTGTTGGGTTCAATTTTGGAAATCAGACAATATCTTCTGCAATTCTTCTTCTAGTCTGCACACCTTTTCTCTTGTCTCCTATAATCTAACTTTCAAAATGATTTAGCTTTACATACCTTGGGACTTTGGGATTCTCTCTAACTTCTGTTTCTTTTGTTCTCTCTTATGCACTTCCACTAGCTTCTCCTTCATGTTTCTCTTGATTCACCAGAACAATTTGAACTTGACTATGTTTCTGAGTATTCATTCCTTTCTTAGTACTATGATGTTGATCATCTAAATCATATCCACAATATCTGGATGATCTGTCAATATCCTCATCAACTATGGAATTTGCACACTCAACCATTTTCTTCAATATTCTATTGTAGCATCGGTAGGCTTTTCTCTTAGTAGAGTAACCTATAAAAATTCCTTCATCACTCCTAGCATCAAAATTACCAATATCTTCATCTCTCTTGATATAACATCTACTTCCAAAGATTTTGAAATATTTAATAGTAGGCTTATGACCAAACCATAGATCAAAAGGAGTCTTACCAAAATTACCATTGACATTTACTCGATTGATAGTATATACAACATTGCTTACAACTTCTCTCTAGTAGGTATGAGGAACATTACCTTCCAACATCATAGTTCTGGCAACATCTAGAACTATTTTGTTCTTTCTCTCAACAACTATGTTCTATTGAGGAGTCTTGGGGGCAGATAACTGTCTTTTGATTCCATTCTCTTCACAAAATTAGTTAAACTCTCGGGAAGTGAATTCACCACCTTTGTTTGATCTTAAGCATTTAACCTTCAGACCTATCTCATTCTCTGCCATAGATTTGAAACATTTGAAATTTTCTAGTGCTTCATGTTTTTCTCTCAAGAAAGCAACCCATATCATCCTACAGTAATCATCAATAAGCAACATAAAGTACCTTTCTCCTTGTAGAATTTTGATTCTGGATGGACCACATAGATCAATATGTACCAATTCCAATACTCCATTAGAATGATGTTGTTTTCTCCAAAAAAAATTCTAGCTCGCTTTCCCATCTGACATTCCTTGCATATGGTGATACTAAGCTTTACTAACTTAGGTAGATCTCTGACTGCTTGTGTGGAGCTTACTTTGACAATGTTATCAAAATTGACATGAAACAACCTCCTATGCCATAACTAGCTTACATCAACTTAAGCAATTAAACAAATTTCACTAGCAGCACTCAGGTGAAAAATATTACCTCTTGTCTTTGTTCTTGAAGCAATTACATTTCTAAAGCTTCCCAATATCCTGCATTTTCCATCTTTGAACTAAAGATTGTATCCCTTATCGAACATCTATCCAACAGTCAACAAATTATGCTTCAATCCTTCAACATATAGTATATCATCAGTATTATATTTACCACCAAGAGAAATAGTGCCTCTACCACAAATCACACCAGCATTGTTATCTCCAAATCTTACAACACCACCATCATATTTCTCCAAGCTTATAAAATTTCTTTTGTCACTATTCAAATGATGTGAGAATCCATTGTCAATCACCCACTCATCATTTTCATCAATTTTGGCTGTAAGAGCTTTCTCAATATTCTGATTATTAGCAAATTCAGTGGACACCAGACCATTTTCCTTGATAGCAATAAATACCCATCCATCTTCATTTCCATTTTCTTTATTAGATTCATCATCAGTAACACCTTTTTCAGCATAATAACATTTCTTTTGAAATCTAGACTTGTTTGGTTTATACTTAAAAACTCTTTCAAGAAACCTTGATGCAAAATGACCTATCTTACTACAAGAGGAACATTTAATAGGAAGTTTTCCTTTATACCTACCTTGACCTCTGGCTTCTCTTTTCACAATTAATGCTTCCAGCTCTTCTAGCTCTCTTTCTTCATCTTCAATCTATTTCATCTCATCTTCATATTTGAATGTCTTTTTGGAACTTTCTCCTGGATCATATCTCTATTGGCTTTTTCTAGATATAGTAGCTTTGAATGCAGATTATGTTCTAGGAGTAGACTCACCAAATTCACTCAATTCAAAGGCAACTAGTTTTCCAATCAACATATATCTTGTCACATTTGTTACTATCCTAAGATCTTCAATAGCATGAGCTTTTGTTTTGTAAGAAGTAGGCACTCATATGAGCACTTTAGCCATAATCTCATCTTCTTCCAAAATTCCACCGACACATCTATTACCTATAACTAGTTCATTTACTTTCTGCATGAAAGCAACAATGTTTTCATCTTCACTCATCTTCATGTTTTCCCATTTACCTTTCAGACTTTGTAGCTTAGAAATTTTTACTTTTGCATCCTCTTCATACAATGTTTCCAACTTCTTCCAGATCTCATGTGTTGTCTTTAGACCTATCACATTTGTCATCTCTAAATATGTCAAAGCACTCAGTAATGCATCTATAGCCATGATATTGGTTTCAACTTCTTTGATCTAATCAGGAGTAGAGGGACCATTTTGAGGAATAGTATATGTGTTCTTTGTAATCTTCCAAAAGGGTTCACTAATGCACTTCAAATGACACTCCATTCTGACATTCCATAAAGAGTACTTTTTACCATCAAATCTGGGACTATCCTTCTTGTATGATGCCATCTCGGATCACCTCAAGCTATTAAAATTCTTTAGAGGAACCAACTTTGATACCAATTGTTGGAAAAACAAGGATAGACAACTGAGAGGGGGGGTAAAATAGTTGTTATAGAATTTAAACTTATTTAACCTTTATCAACCTTTAATCTCAGATTTGATAATTAACAGTGAAAGCAAGAATCAACAACACATGAGAAGCATGCAACACCAAGATTTTTGTGTGGAAACCCTATTAGGGGAAAAACCACGGTGGAGGTTAATCCACAATTATACCTTGTTAAAATTATAAGTGAAATGAATAAGGAATGCACATACATTCAAGCACACTGCCTAGAGCTCACTGCTCAGAAGGGAAGGCTCGCTGCCTTACATAAAACAATTAGATTAAATCCATTTGATGAGGTTGAACTAAGAAATTAGATTCTTAAAAAGCCTGATGAGAGTTCCGATTAGGCACAAAAATACTTCTTCACACTTTGCTCTACAATTGAATGATCTAATCTTTATTCACACATATCTCGCACACACTTTGTATACACTCACCGAGCACACTTCAAAATAAGGAAACAATCACTCTTATATATCCACTACATCAAATTACATCAACTCTATCAGCCACAAATAAAGAATAAATTAATTACAAACTGTCAGCCCAATTCATGAACAAATCTCAATGTGTACCAACCTAAGTCAGCCATATCATAATGAAGACCTAAATCAACATCCTCAAACACACCAAGCATTCAAAAATTAATCCAAAATGATCTGTAACATGCTACCACCATCATGTCGGCCAAGAACATGAAAAATTGAGCACACAAAGGAAAAATCTTCGATCATGAACACACCAATCAATGTGGACGTACCACAATGATAGAGCACGATGTAGAAAAATCACTGAACATCTCAAGAATGTATGCAACAACTTAATTAACTAGAATTGCATTCTCTTCTTCCAAAAACATCTGCTACAGTAATAGAATAACAGTAGGAACTCATAAACTCATAACTTTCTCCAAATTTGATGTGCACCTCTTAAACTTCTAAAGAACATACTAGATAGGATCAACAACAAACCTTTTAATGCATGAATTTTGAATACCAACTTACTTAACTTTCCACCACTCTGATCTTCACAACTTCATAGACTACCTGCAACATATTTATTATAATTTTCTCAATATCCTCAAAATATACAGTCTTCAAGGCACCAGTGCTAATAGTTTTGACATAAATGACAACCACATATCAGCAACACAACCACAACATCCAAAAGAATCATTTCCTAAAGCAAGTTGATAGTTGACTATTTCTAATGGCAAGGAAAACTACGCCAACAGTGAAGAGTGTGAATGAATTTGACACCAGCTCTAGAAACCCAATTGTTGTAGATGTCTATCTCATGTGATAATTCAAATTGAGCATATGCAGATTTGAATAAGTCTTTGAATGCTATCAATATTGCAAGTTGACTTGTAGGTGATTTTGCTAAGTATGAACTTAGGAAGTCACCACCTTTCTATTGTGCTTCATGTTTTGTTTTGTATGGAGCGTGATGTCCATTATCATGCCTAAATTGTAGGCTATGAAGTTACCAAGCTTCTCTATAAATATTTGAGCCATTTCATTTGAAGGGATGCATTCTTTCACAAGATTATGCATCTTTTGAATTCTTCTTGCAATTCTTTATACTACATCATTTACAGCCATACTCTATTTCATATTGTGAGTGAGAAAGGGAGATAGTTCTATTTTTTTGTGAGGAAGATTGTTGTTGAGATAAGTAAGCTATCAACTTGAGAGATATAGTTTCTTTATTACATTCTAGAGAAGTCGATTACCAAGCTTGTTGTTGTTGGAAAGAGTTGCATTGTTGTCATTTATTTTGGATAAGCGATAACATGAATGAGGATGTCTTCTTATTTGTTAGTTTACTTATGAATTATGTGTCTTCCATGTATACTTGAGTTGTCTTTTCTAGTGTGTGTATTAGAGAAATTAGAGTGTCTTTGAAAAGGAAAATGATTTTTTTATGTCATAATTTTCATGTTATGCTTTTAAGTACTCCATAATAGGAGATGGGTTTTTATCATAGGTATTATATACTAGGTATGATTGAACATGAGATTCACATATGATACACTTAGCTAAGTTATTTATTTAACTAGGAAAGCTTGTGTTTACTCCTAAGATAGTTAATCCAATATGGGAGAGAGCTTGTGTACTTACTTGTTTAGTAGGTTTATTCCAAGTATGTAAAATGGTGATAGGTTATCTTTGGGATGATACATTATCCATTGAAGGAAATACCTAGCTTGTGTACTTACTTGTTTAGTAGGTTTATTCCAAGTAGATTAAAATGGTGATAGGTTATCTCTAGGTTGATAAATTATCCATTGAAGGAAATACCTATGCATAGCTTAAGATGGCCTTAAGACAAATCAGCCCTGAGTAGTATATGTGATAGATGACCTTCCTTCAAATTAGTGAATGAGAACACTTTGGCCAAATTAGAAAGAATGTCTGAAACTCCACTATAGATAGTGTGATTACGAAGACTCTTCTTATCAGTTCACCGTGATCCAGTATTACATGCTATTTTGAGATTATGGGATTACAAGTTCTAGTTATATATGACACAACACTATTCTTAGTTGGTTGTAGTTATCAGTTACTCTAACAATCCATTCATCAAAGGGAAGGGTCATCTATCAAATGATAGATGTGTAGGGGACCGCATTAAGAGTCTGTGGTTGGCAAAAAAGTTCTTGAGTGATGCTTCTCCTCCACAACAGGTGACAAAAGAACCAATATTTGAAAGGAAGGATCCTAGACCATCTATAAGATATTTGTTCTAAATCTCATTGGATCTATGTATATAAATGTATGCATTCTTGTATTGTTGTAACTTGTGAAGTTATTGTAATGAAATGGAATCTTTATTGTTATTTATTATGGTATCTTGTTCATATATTCTCAATAAAGAAAAGAATATTTTTATTACAATGGGTTGTTACTTAGTTTATTTACTCACAAGATGGAAATTTAAGAATTTTTTACTGCATTGAAGGGTTGGCATGTTACATGTGGTATCAAAGCTATCAGGTTCAAGACTAAAACCTATGAGCTCATTACACAAACAATGCATAAACCCTATCAAAAGATAATGGTTTAAATTTTCTTATGCCACAATGGCCAAAGAAAACAACTAGGGTAAAAGAGAAAGGAAAATGAGAATTCTTGGGAATTTATTTAAATTTAGGACTAGTTAAGAGTCATCCCTAGAGTTAGGAACTCCTAAACCAACAACTTATTATAATATTACCTTGGATTGGGGAAGATTATGCAATCAGGTTATGTAGGAAGGTTAGGAAGAATAACAAATATATATACCTTATCCTACAAAATAGTTAAATGTCTCTAAAGGGATGGTAAGATATGAGATAATTCCCTATTAGTAGCTAACTATAGTTGCAAAGAGTCAAGAATTATTGGATTTAATAAAAACAATACGAATCTATGTGTATGTAATGTCAACATAAATTAGATCGAAGTAGAGAGTCAACAAAGGAGATATCCACAAGGTGGGAGAACTCTTAACATAAATCTAATTCTTGTATAAGGAGAGGATCTTGCAGGAAAAGAGTTAGTACCTACGAAAAAGGAAAAAGACCAGAATGGTCAAAAATGAAGTAATCAACACAGTGGACATGTTTCCACTAACCAAAATCAATGAAATCAATTCAGAAGTTTTGATTAAGATAGTAAAAAGAGATCAAACAACTTTGGTATCTCTAAAGGTTATGAGAGAATAAGATTCCAAGCATTGGGGTAAAGTCACTTGGAAATGTTTATATGAGAAAGAAACCTAACAAAGGTAAATCAGGTTATCTTGACAAAGGTTTGGATAGAAAATAGATAGGTTGGAGTATAAGTTGAACTCACCAACATGTTTGAAAAAACCAACATATGTTTAGAAGTTCCAAAAGGAAATGGAGTACAATATGAAACTAGGTGTCAAATCAATAGAAATTGTAAGGAAAAAATTCTCTAAGTTGAAAGGCATGTCAACCAAAGAGGCTTTGTGGGTAAGGATATTCTTCCACAAAAGGGATATTGGAAAGAGAATTAGAATATTAGTGTGCCTCTTAATTTATAATTTGTTGATTATTCATTAGATCTCCTATTAGACGATCCAAAATGTTGAATCTTGTTGGAAAGAGACACTGCACAAGTCATCTAGTGTTGTCATTGATGGAAACCCTAGTCAGTAATCCCATCTACATATCAGTAATTTATTATACCGAAAGTTAGATTGAAGATATGTGTTATTTGTCAAAGCTAAAACATAGAATCTGACAGAGTTGTGTACATTCACTCATACGTAATTTATTGTTATCATTTTGTGTTTTGGATCTTAGGGAATGTATTTTGATGTATGAACTATCTTATCTTTGAATCATTGGGGTTCACACTGATTGGTGTGCAATTTAGAATATCCTGTTTACTGATTTTCAGTCTAACAATACAAAAAGGTTGACTAGATGAGTGTAGCATGTGTTGGATATTTCAGGCATAATTTTTTAAGGTAGTTTGTGTTCGAGACATGTTTTTTTGGAACCTTAATATGTTTTGGCCAATATTATTTGATTCGTATTGATAATTGTTTATGGATTGGGCTAACAGTTTGTGCATGTTTCATATTTTGTTAAAGTCAACATGTAGTTCTAATCTCTAGTTGTGGATATATATAATCGATTGTTCATATCATTTTGATACATGGTGTGAGAATAAGAAGGAATATATATAAATTGTGCATAGTTTCACTTGAGAAGAACAAAGATTGGTGATTTGAATTAAAGTAGACAGAGTTTCAAGAGCATAATCAAAAATAATGTGAAGAATGCGACCAATGTGCTTAATTGGAACTATAATCAGACATTAGCAAATGCTATTTCATAGTTCTTCCACTCCAGTTGTCTTTTGGATGTGATTATAAGATAGTGAGTCTTGTTTTGGACATAAAGCCTTTTGAATTTGAGTAGTTAGCTCTAGGTAGTGTGCCTAAATGCATGTGCATTCCATTTATAAACACTTATTTTGAGTATACTCAAATTGTGGATTAACCTCCACCATGGTTTTTCCCCTAACAGGTTTTCCACACAAAAATCCTTATGTTATGGTTGATTGCCTTATTTTCTTGCATATTTCTTTTGGTTCAATGTTATACATGGTTTAAAGATCAAGTTAATAAAGTTAAATTTTGTAGAACACTGATTCACCCCTCCCCTCTCAGTGTTTCTTGATTCCAATAATTGGTATCAAAGCCTAGTTCCTTAGAAGAAATTTAATAGCTTGGGGAAGATCTTGGAAGGTGATTCAATGGATTATGGCATTCTTCATCAACAAATTTTGGTGGCACTAGATGATCTTGATCAATCCAAATCTTAAGTCCGAGAATTGCAAGCAAGTCTCATAAATGTTGAGAAATTCATTCAATCATTGAAAGATCAAATCAATAAGTCCAAGGAAAAGAGAAAGGAACTTTGTGATTAGATCAAGAAAAAAGAGAGTAAAATAATGGAAGATGAACACTTAAGTCAAACCTTGAAGGAAAAGACAAAATAATGTGAAAAGATCACCAGAGATAATATTTTCCTAAAGCATGAGATGGAATCTATTGTGATGAGGATGACCAAGGAAATTGAAGAGAGAAAGAAGAGTGATGAGAATCTTACTCAGTCCTTGAAAGAAAGATCTGATGAATGCAACATATTCAATTAGATGGAGCTTGAATTGCAACAATCCAAAGACAATGAAGAACAACTTGAAAGACATATTGTTATTCTCAAGGGGATAAACTTGCTACTACAAATGGATACAAGGAGAAGTTTAAGATTATCTCAGCTAAGCTTGATGAACTGATTCAAAGTCAAAATATTGGAAGTGACAAGTAGGGTCTTGGATATGAGAAAGGAAAAATCTTCAGATCTGGTCAAAGGAAATTTAGGTCAAGTAATCAAACAAGAAAAGCTAGAAGGTATCTAGTAAGACAACCCAATGCTAAAATTTTCAATGGATACTATTTTGTTTGCAATAAATTTGGTCATATGGAAACTCAATGTAGAAGTAGAATCAATCCAAGTGGTCCATCATTCTCTGGTCAATGTTTCAATTGCAATAAGTATGGTCATAAGTCAATTGAATGCATAATTATGAAAAACAAATTTTTCAATAAAAATGTCAGATGTTATGCCCATTAGATTTGGCCATATTGCTAACCAGTGCAAATCAAGATAAAATCAATGGAATAATTGGTTTGGACATGGAAATGTCATGTGCTATAATTGTAACAAATCTTATCACATTGCAAGATTATGTAGACGCAAGAAGGGTTTGGTAAACAAAGGGAAAAATATGCAAAAGGATGACAAGGGAAAAGGAAATGTTACTATAGATGAGATCAACAATCAAATAAAGAAGACATGGGTGAAGAAGAGTGTTTCTGATGTAGGAAATGAATCAGCACCTGAATTTGATACTGAAAATTCCCCCAAGAATTAGTCTAAGGCCTCTAGCCTAGGGGGAGTTCTCAAGAAAATATTTTACCCCCCTTGCCCATAGTTGGTACTAGAATGTGGAAACTTGCAATGATTGCATTAATGATCTACAGATCTTTTGGGAACACTTGTGAAGGAAATTTATGCAAAATTGAAGGTTCACAGAAGAATTTTCTTTCACAGACTATGAAAATAGGGTATACAAAAGACCTAGGGAAAAAAATTTAATTCGATAAAATGTTAGGTGTGTGAATGATAAAAGCTTACTTCTATTCCCCATTCGTCACTTTGCATTTTGAGAAGAAGAAGTTTGGAGAGCTTTGCAAGCAAATTTTGGTGAGATACAAGTCTAAAGGTGATTCGGCGAACAAACCCTAATCCGATGAAAGGTATTTATCTAAAAAACTTGTGAGCTTGAAATTTATGTAAATGGTCTCTTCGTTAGTCATTGATATTAAGGATATACCCCGCCCAAAATTCAAATGGCTCCCATTCAAATCCATTGAGACATAACCATTAGGTGCATTTTCTTTTGTTTCATATGGTGTTTTTCACATTGAAGATATTAGGGCATACATTCATGTGAATGTTGAGGAGTTAGGAAGCTCCCAATTATTAAATTTGTACACAAATCACATTGTGGGAGAAGATTTATGTGTAAGGCCTGAATTTAAGACTCTAGAGGAGAAAAGTTCACACAAATTGTGAAGTTTCCTATGTTTGATGAAAATGAATGGGTTTGGTAAATAGTAATTTGAGTGGATGTCGAGTTCATGTGGTTAAATCAGCCCTTCAAGATCATAAGAGAAGCTATAAGAATTGTTACTGGTCTGAATTCAACCGGTGGGTTGCCCACATTGAAATCTATGAAGAACCAAATAGTCACTGAGGCAACCGGTTCCAATTTTGACAAAAGAGCCATGAAAATTACTAACATCATTGAATTGGATGTAAAATTTTCTTCTATGGTTATTGGATATAAAATCTATCACTCCAGTCAGGATAACTCTATATCTGGTACTGCAATCTATGCATCTTATCAAATGATCAAGGAAAATACAAAATATGACTTATGTGAATTACTCTAGAGCCAACCAATTGAAAACCTTGGTAAAATCAAGAAGGACAAGAAGAACTCTTTCAAGTATGGAAATCTGTTGTTGTGTCTATTCTTCTACTTCATGAATGAAGTTCTCAAAGTTGGTAAAGTGCAATTGGAAAGTGGTTGTGTGAGGGGGAATGAGGACGTTAGATTAATGATCCAAGAGGGACATTAGAGAATTCTGATCAAGAAATCTAATCTACATCCAAAAATCTCAAAATCTAAAATCTAGAAACCTACACATACGAAATTGAACTATACTAAATCAAAGATGATAAGGAATCCACTAATTACCAAAATGAGAACAAAAGATAGCTCTTACCATCTCGTAGTGGAGTGTATTCACTTGATGTTGGATTTTTCTTATCACAACTAAGCCTCCAAAGTTTGTGTGCAAAGTGTGGATGAGTGCTTGTTGTGTTTGGTTAATCGAAGACAATGTATGAATCTCTCTCTCAAGGATGACCTTGACAACACTTTATTGCTCAATGTATATGAATTCTCTGATCCTTATTTGTGAGGAAAGGGGTTTGTTATATATAAAATGAGATTTGAAATGAATGCTCAAGATTGTTTTGAAGAATATCCAGATCAACAATCAGAGTGTGTTGAGAGGATTTAGACATGAGATAATTGTGCAAAGTTGATTGCATAATTTGTGTGATTGGGAAATAGATAGGCTAGTTAAGACTCTGATTGATCAGTCAACTTTGTGATGGCTTAGTTAGGAATGTGATGTTTCAGTGAACTGGATAGATGGATTAGTTAACAAATTAGATTGCTTAGTCAACAATCATAATTTTCTTAATCAGAAAGTGGGTGAGGAATATGAATTAATTGATTTAATTAATTAATTCTTTTTTGGGGTTTCAATGTGCAAATCAAGTTTGACTTTTGCAAATAAAGTTGCATTAGTTTGATTTATTTTTTGATAATTGATTTGAATAGTTTGATTCAATTAAAAAAATTGGAGGGAAAGTGTTGTAATTAAATTATTATTTAATAATTTAATCCACTTAGGGGAATAAGGTGATTTAGCGACATAATTAAATAATTTTCATTATTTAATTAATCAAGATGAAATAAGGTGGGATTAGAACTTTATTAAATAAATGAGATTTATTTAATTTGTCAAAATGATGAAACGTGAATTAATTAAAAAATGTTGTATTATTCGATTAACAGAGGATTGAGGGTCTCTAGGACTTTATTAAATAAATGAAATTTATTAAATTTGTCTGAAATGATGAAAAAGTGAATTAATTAAATAATGTATTATTCAATTAATAAAGGAATTAGGGTTTTTAATGTCATTTTGATGGGATGCGTTGTGGTGTGATGCGAGAACATAGTGATATGATTCTGAGTATTTCGGGATGATTCTGAGATGATGCGGGATATTACGAGATGATTTTGAACTGTTTTGGGGTGATTTTGAGATGATCTGAGACATTATAAGATGATTCTAACCTATTTTGGGGTGATTCCAAGATGATCCAAGATGTTATGTGATTATTTTGAGTTATTATGAAGTGTTATGGGATCATTTTGAGTCATTCTGAGGTGTTATGGGATGATTCTGAGTCATTTCAAAGTGTTGCGAGATGATTTCAAGTCATTTTGAAGTGTTACGGGATGACTGAGTCATTATGAAGTTTTACAGGATGATTCTAAGTCATTCTGAAGTGTTACAAGATGATTTCGTGTCATTCTAAGGTGTTACAGGATGATTCAGAGTCATTCCAAGATGATGTGAAATGATGTTTCATATCGTTTGACGTTGCTTGAGACTATTCGATGTTGTTCAGTTCTATTTTGATGTCGTTCAGTTTTGTTTGATGTCATTGAGTGTTGTTTAGTTTTGTGTGATAGGTTTCAAGTCAATTTTACATGTCTACATTTTTCCCATCTTTGATACAAAGTATTGGTTGCTTTTTTTCAAAGATTCTATTTTTATGATTAAGTTTTTGAAAAAAATTATGCCTCACTATGCCCCAATGTTTAGTGGAATGATGGTAGGTGATCCGGTGGATATTTTCAGTGGAAATTGAAGTGTTCCTAATGCTCCAAATTTTAGCACCATCAGAAAGAGAATGACGTCCTGATTCCAAAGCAACTTGAACGGGGCGAACAGGACTCCGTTTGTGCAAGTTATGGCCAGTCAAACTGGCTTCAAGGGCGTCCAGAAGGAAAAAAAAAGATCATCTCAGAAATCAACGGAACCAGCGTCATCGCGAAGAGCTCGTCAAGATGATTCTGATGGCATTCATTTCATCGAAATCGGACGTCATATGCTCGAGTTAGAAGCAGTCAAACGTCAATCAACTTGAAGGTACAGATGATGACATCATCATGCTGACATGTCAGTTCGTACAGTACGGAATCCATATGGACGAATCTAGGAAAGACACGTGGCAGATGAGCCAGATTGTATGGACCAATGAGAGTGTGACACATGGCATCCGTACGACACATCATCGGACACGTGGCGGCATTGTCGGCAACACAGTCAGCACCTGGTCGGCATACACATCGGATTGTTCGGTGAATTAAAGGATGAAATGTGTCCTCTTATCGGCGGATGGGTTTGTTAAATAGACTGGTAAAATTTTTGGATAGGTTTGAACCCACAACCTCCGCTCAGTGCGTCGGGCCATTAGACGCACCCGCGGCCGGTGTTTTCACTATACTTGGACAGCGGTTGGTTTTATTGTTTAAATGTTTGGTATTAGTTTTAAAACGGCCGGCGGAGGTTGGAATCCTTGACCTCATAGTGAGTAAAATCAATACTCACCGATAGACCACCAACGACTCCTAAGATATGATGGGAGTTCGTTTAGTTTTGTTAATTTTTTGTTGGCTGAGCCTTAACCAAAAGGCATTTTAAGCCATAACCCAACAAAAACCCACTTAAAACTCTCAACAAAAAGATTGTACAAGACAAAATAGTTGTTGCACGAATCGTTAAGGGGGGTTAAGCATTTATTTTGATGGTTAGGCCCAATTAGGCAAATTCCATGTATAAAAAGGGGTGTGAGGTGAGAGTGGAAAGGAAGTTTTTTTTTCAGGTGATGAAGTATTGAAACAGGTGATACGAAGAGAGGTGCTGGAGACTTTTTCAAGCCATTGTTGTACGTCGGAGCCTTGTCATGCTGCCGAAATACTTGAAGCTTATGGTCTTGGTGCATTGTAATTGATTTTTGGAGTTAATCGGATCGGTCTCTCTATTGGAGTGGACCCGAAGACGTAGTCACATTTGTGACGAACTCCGTAATCAAACGCTATTTGCATCTCTTTCTCCATTCTTTTCTCTCATTCTGTTGTTATCACCTTGTCATTTTAATTATTTCCATAAGTTAATTTTGATGTTATTAACTTGGAATAATCATTGTAAAAGTTAAGCATTTCAATACTGCAAATAGTCTAGATCCGTATACAGATCAGTAGGACTTTTTGCTACCCCCTCGAGAGGTTGACCAAAAATTTCAAGGTTTGAGGTTAGGCTCTTGACACTATTGTATTTGTCATTTCGATGTTTTCAAATGGAATATTCTATATTATTGTGCACCGTTTCTTGTTCAAAACTTCTAATTTGTAAGTAGGAAGGTTTCCTAAGTGTATTTAGGGTTTCCTAGATAAAATTAGGGTTTCCTTGAGGTGTTATATAGGCAATTTGTCTTCAAATTGGTTAATTTGTTCTTGGTTTTGTTTACTAATTCTTATCTCTGGATGCCACATTTTCTCATTTGTTGAGGGAGAACGTCGAGATTCAAGGTTGCCCCACATTGTTCTGAGCTCATTCAAGAGTATAGCCAGCCTTTAGACATCGATGCCCCGGTATGTACCTTTTTGCACTTCACTTTTGTTGTGTTTTTGTTCTTGTTTTGTGTGTGCGAAGTCTTGTCAGACAAATGCACTGGTCTTGAGGTTTTGGCACATTTGTCTTAGTTTTGGTGCATTTTTCAGGTGTTTTTGGTGTTTCTATCCAAGATTGGCACATTTTTCCAAAACTAGCACCTTTGTTCTGAGCACTTGTTCAAGAACTGTGCATTTGTCCCATAATCAAGTAATTGAGTCTTTGTCCATCATTTTTCTCTTAGCTTTGTCCAAACCCTAGTATGTGTCTGCTTTTCATCATGAATTTTGTTCTTCAGCATGTTTGCATTATAAAACCTTGTCTTGTGTTTTTTTACCATCTAAACTGTAGTTTGTTACCTAGCAAGTGTCATTTTATGTTGCTTTGCTTGTTTTAGAGTGAAACCCTAACTTGTGTTCATTTTTTGTTTAAGCATCATTTTGTCATCCTGCTTACATTCAAAACCCTAGCTTTTGTTCCTTTAGCGTCATACATGTTTTTTTTCATCTTGCATGTGTTTTTTATAGTGCTTCACTTTTTTTTAGAGTGAAACCCTAACTTGCATTCATTTTTTGTTTAAGCATCATTTTTTTTGTCTTGCTTCCATTCAAAACGCTAGCTTGTGTTTGTTTTCCGTTAAGCATCATTTTGTTACCATGCCTATGTTGAAAACCCTATCTTGTGTCCATTTAGCATCATGCATGTCATTTGTCTCCTAGCATGTGTCGTTCTATTTTTTTCATTGTTTTAGAGCAAAACCATAACATCTTGGATTCATGTCGCTTGCAGGCGAATCTTCGACTGCTTATGACGAAAGTGAGATGTCCTCACCACCTATTTGATCCTATTTCCTAGTTCGGTGTATTGGAGCAATAATTTATTGATGCAATGGGTTTATATCATATCTTTTATATGTCTCCTATCAAGACCCATATGAAAATTTTGACCGCTCTTGTAGAGATGTGGCACTTTGAGACATCCTATTTTCATTTTCCTGGTGGGGAGGCAACCATTACTCTAGAGGTCATGTAGAGAATTCTTCGCCTTCCTATTCATGGTGAGCTTGTTACGTACTAGATTCATTGAGGTGCCCATGCTATGCAACGATTGTTAGGTGTGGATGTTCGTAATGTGGAGATTGATTTATCTAATTTTATAGATAGAATGAACCCTATTGTTCTTGTCCTTTATGGCTTAGTATTGGGATTAGTTGTTCTTGATAGATGAGGTTGATAGTTGCAGTAGGCTGGGGTGTTTGTATTGAGAGTATGCACGCACATGGTACGAGATATGCCTGGGGTGCCTGTTTGCTTTCCCACCTTTACCAAGATATTCACAAGGTGTTGTATCAAGGTAGGAGGTCATTGTCTGTAGGTGTATCCCTTTTGCATGTTTGGGTGAGGGAGCATATTGCAGTTACTCATCCTGACAAGATTCGAGATCGTTCTTTGGGTGATCCGTATTGCTATCATTATGGGGATTTTATGCACTACACTTTGCCTAGATATCTACCTTATTGGCATCATGTATTTTATGAGATGTCTTGTTTTGTATGGAGACCCTACATGAGCTATGAGGTTTGGCCAGAGGATGCAAATCAGCTTATGTATTGTCGACAAACCTATTGGATTCTTGGTCATTCATCATCCATCATAGAGTGTTATCTACTTGATCATTTTTGTTGTCAGTTTCGTGAGAGACAAGAGAAGATTCCTAATGCTTATGAGGCTTGGTTTGGTCAGACTTGTCGGGAGGTCCATATATGGGGTATCTAGGTTGATGTAGATACTGTTACTGCCGATTTTTCAACACTTGCCCTATTTGATTGGGGTTGGTCAATTGGAGTGGCAGATCCTAGTACTACTTCTGATTATGAGGAATGTTGGACACAGCATAGTCCTTTGAGGCTTATTGATCCTAGAGGTGATTATATTGTGGGTAGATCTGGAATCACAAGTCATCACAGTGAGTGATAGCATGTTGAGGTTATGGCAAATTAGTTGGGTTGAGCTCGACATGATGAGGCAGAGGATATTCAGGTAGAGTGAGTACCTCATGCATAGGGTTAGAGACAAGCTCCAAATCCTCCTCTACCAGCTAGGGATGTTGATTTTTTGCTAGCTCAGATGAATTTGGACAAAGATGCAAAGGTTGCATGATGACAAGCCATAGAGGCTTTGGTAGATACTTTGAGGGTGGAATGAGATACTATGAGGGTTGAGAGAGATAGTTATTTTGGTACACTACATACGATAGAGGCTTAAGTAGTTTTATTGACAGCGGAGATAGATTCTCTTCAAGTAGATCAGGAGAGTGATATTGGTAGAAAACATGATGCAAAGGCTTAAGTATTGTTATTGACAGTAGAGAGATACTCTTTGGATAGATTATGATGGTATGCAAGTAGAGCGAGATAGGTATATACATGCATCTACCTATTATCATAATTTGCATGATGCTACCATTCTTAGGGCCTCCTGGCGTCCGCAGTTTGGGGAGCCTAGTGATGGTGATGGTGGTAGTGGTGCTGGTATAGGTGATCATTCTATGAGATAGCCCGATCATTTTGGATTTCAATAGTGTTATATTTGTCCTACTAGGGCTTTACCATTTTTGATACCTAATCTTCATGCTTTTTTATGGTGCAGAGGCATTTTGTAGATATGTTATGATTTATGTGCTTTCCTATCACACTTGTGGCATTATGGATGTACTTATGACATAATCCTTTTTTTGATGATGATTTTTATATATAAGATGTACTATCTTTGTTTCAACCTCATTTGTATGATGATGTATGTTTATCTATGTTTTTGTTCTTTTTTGATGTATGGAAATGATGTATATGTAGGAATTATATTATGTCTCTTTTATGATGATGGATGTTTATAGATGAATGCCTCATATATGATACATGATGTTTTTAATTGGTTTATTATCATTGTGATATGTATTGTCATCATTTGTGGATATAGAATGGATATGGTACTGATGACATGCTATGCAGGATGATTGTTAATTTAGAAGAATTATGATGATAGATAGATAAAAAAAATTATGTTAATTAGAAGAAGTATGATGATGGTGTGTTAGTTAGTATAAACATGATGATGGATAGAATTGATGATGTGAATTTTCTTTGCTTTAGATACTTCACTATTTGAACAATCCCATTTGATGTAGCAAAGAAATATGATGCACCAGGGTATGAATTACCAAGGTGAATTTGTATCCATTGCATGGACTTTGACTACAAACAAAGAGTATCTTTTTTCATACCAGACATATGGAAACTTTGTTTAAAGTATAGGGGGATTGCATGAAAAATATTTTGGACCAATCACACAAAGATGTATAGAACACCTAACATGTAACTGCTTCATGAATTGTTTTAATACAACTTCCATACTCAATAAAGCAAGTATTCACCATGGTAATATTACAAACATATCTTACAAATAGAAAATTGAAAATGACACTCAATTTCCCCCATTCCTTCTTCTCTAAATCCGTATGGACATCTTTGAGAGATCCTAGGAATGAGTCAATAGAATAAATCACAAAAAGTAAGACCACAAAAAGATTAAAAACATAGTTGCAGTATCACTTGCCATATCTATTTAGGGTGGGGCTATTATCCATTATTGGTCATGTTTGTCATAGGAATGGATCCATTAAGGCATATCTCAAGGTGTTAGTGGGACTTTATTTAAAAGATAGGTAGTTGATACTTTGGATTTTTTGTTTGTTTTATAGTAAACTCTTGTGTGATCATTTTTGTTTAAACGATCTAGCTATTGATTTTTTCTTTGTTTGCTTTTCTTTTTTTTGTCAAAGAGTAATTGGGAAGGTTTGTTCATTATGGTTGAAATGTTTATTGTGGATGTTGATGATGGGATGAGCCTTTTGTTTTTTTTCTAAATTTTTATGATGCTATTTTTGTTTTATTTTTACGGGACTAACTTAGGGCCTCGAGGGCTCATCAAAGATAAGCCTTCCCTACGTTGTCCATGCAGAGGCTCGTAGTTCGCTTGGAATCACCTTTTCTCTTTTGTGAATGTTTTTGGGATTTTGTAATGTTGGATTTGTTTGGATTTTGTAGTTTTGACTAAGTAAAATAAAGCATGTAGAAAACCTAAGGGGACTAACCTAGGGTCTTAGGGATTGAAATCCTTGCCTATGTTGTACATGCAAAGACCATGTAGTTTGACCATTGGAATCAAAGCATGAACTATTTTGGGTAAACAACATTGATAGGATGGATAATATCCTGTTTCTATGTCTAGAGGATATGTTGTGGGAAATTCACTTGAACTAGTTGTGAGGTTCAAGAAAATGTTGATATCTTACACTATTTCAGTGAAGGAATAACCCAACGATGTTGTTTGTTTTGATATTTTCTATATTTTTTGAACTTTTTTGTTTTGTGACCTTGATTTTTTTTACCAAATCTAAATCATGATTAGCTTTGGGAAGTTTCCCCCAATAAAACAACTTACCTTCACCAATGACAAGCCATGATTGGACATATGATTCATGAAATGGATGGGTGAATGTTGTGAAAGAGTGTTGATAGATAATAATGTGTATTTTATTCATACATAGTGCCTACATACCAGGGTTTTACTATGGTACATATTCTAGGAGTGCCACAAAGTGGTTTTCACTCAAAGAACAATTTATTTCTCTTTAATATTTTTCTTGCTTTTCTTTTTTTGTATATATATTTTTTTCTTTCTTTTATTTCTATTTTTTTTATTTTTAACCTTTTTCTTGGGGTATTCTGATGTGTTTCATGTATATAACTTTTTGAGGTGGTTGTTGTTCAGTTGTTCGACTAGAGGTTCTCCTTTGGGAGTAGCCAAATGATATGCCCCAGAGCCATAACTTGTTGTTATGATGAATGGACCTAGCCAATTAGGTTAAAATTTACCCTTTCCATCTTGATTCAATTCTATCTTATGATTCTCCTTGAGGACCAAGTCACCAACCTGAAAATTTCTATCTTTGATTCTCTTTTCATAGCTTCGTTTGAGCCAATTTTGATAAACCTATAGATGGTTTAACACACTCAAACACCTTTCATCTAGGAGCTCTAATTCGTTCAATCTGGATACCCTATATTCTTCATTACTTACCATGCCTTTTAGTGATAATCACAATGAGGGGATTTCAACTTCAATAGTTAACAAAAATTTTGATCCGTAGACCAAGGAAAAAGGTATGGCACCAGTAGGTGTGTGGATGTTGGTTCTATAAGCCTGTAAGGTTGGATTTAGCTGCAAATTTCAATCACGACCGACATTATTGACAGCCTTTTTCAATATTTTCAAGATTGCTTTATTGGATGCCTTTGCCTGACCATTTCCTTAAGGATAGTAGGGCGTAGAAAATCTATGTTGGATAGAGAATTCAGAATAGAGTTCTTGGAAATCCTTATTCTTGAATGGGGTGTCATTATCAGTTACAATTACTTGTGGGATTTCAAACCTACAAATGAGATAATTCAAAATTAATGTTGATATTTGTTTTCCAGTGATATAAGTCAATGGAATTTCCTCTATCCATTTTGTGAAATATTATGTTGTGGTGATAATGAATTAATGCTCGTTGGATGAAGCAGGTGATATCTTACGTACCAAGTCTAATCCCCATTGTGAAAAATTCGATGGTGTTGTGATTGGTCTCAACTCTTGTGCTGGTTCATGAACTAGATCACTGTGTTGCTGACATTGTTGACACCTTCTAGAATGTTGAATGCAGTCTTCCTCCATGGAAGGCCAATAGTATCCTACTTTGAGTATCATTTGGACTAGGTTAGGTCTGCTAGAGTGGGATCCACAAATGCCTACATGAACCTCTTCTAAGGTTGTTTTTACTTCTTCTACATTAAGGAACTGGAGTAACATACCATCTAGGCTATGACAATATAGGGTTTCTCCTAAGATCATGAAACGGGAGGTCCTACGGGTAAAGGTTTTCTTCTGAGTAGTCATTAAATCAAGTGGTATGATACCATTCTGGATATAGTCAAATGTATCTTGGCACCATGGTGAGTTAGGATCAACAACAACACATACCATTTCTATTTTTGGGATGTCAAAATTCGGCACCAGTAGTTGTTCCACGAGGAATTCATATTTAGGTACGTTCTGAGGAATATCTAGCAGTGATCCTTTGGTGGCCATTGCATTTGCAACTCTGTTATTAACCTAAGGAACCTGTTCAAAGGTTCTTTTTATGAAGTACTCCTTGAAACTATCCACCATTCTTTTGTATGGTAGTAATTTGTCATATTTTTTTTGGTACTCGTCATTCACCTGCCTGATTATTAGTTGGGATCCTTTGAATACATGTAGCTCTTTTATCCTCCATTCGATCACCATTTTGAGCCTTGTGATACGAGCTTCATATTCTAAAATATTGTTCGTACAGGGGAATGCAATTCTATAGGCTTTGGGTATACTATCTCCATGTGGTGTGAGAAATAATATTCCTGCTCTTGACCCATGTTGAGTAGGGGACCCATCAATGTATAGAGTCCACTAGCCTATCTATTCTATCATCAAAATGGTCTCATCTAGAAAATCCAATGTGAGAGGTTTGTGATCATCTATGGGTGCTTCAACCAATTGGTCTGCTATGACTTGTCCCTTTATATCTCTCATGTCTATGTAATCTATATCAAATTCACTTAGGATCATCACCCATTTGGCTATCCATCTTGTTAAGGCTTCTTTTACTAGTAAATATTTTAGTGGATCCACCTTCGATATCAGTTTGAATTTTCTATTTAAGATGTAATGTCTCAACTTTTGTGTAGAAAACGTGATTGAGAGACAATCTCTTTCAATGGGTGAATAGTTTAGTTCATATCTCACCATTGTTCTTCTGATATAGTATACTGCCCTTTCATTATTGTTTTCATCTAGTTGTGTTAGGAAAGCTCCCAATGCTGCTTGTATGGTAGACACATAAAATATCATCACTTTTTCTAGAATTGGTGGCATGAGTACCGAAGGAGTAAGTAGGTACTCCTTAACTTGATTAAATTCTTGGTCACATCTCCCATCCCATTTGAAGGTGATGTCTTTGTGTAAGAGATGAGTGAAAGGATGACATTTGTCTGCCAATTGTGTGATAAATCACCTAATTGACTACAACTTCCCTTGTAGGCTCCTCGGTTGTTTAAGTGTCTTTGGTGGAGGCATCTCCATTATAGCTTTTACTTTTGTAGGATCCACATCTATCCCTCTTCTTGACACTATATATCCTAATATTTTTCCCGAGGTTACCCCAAACACACATTTCTTAGGGTTTAATCTTAGATTGTACTATTCTAATCAATCAAATACCTTTGCTAGGTTTGTCAAGTGATTTTCCCTTTTCATTGACTTTGCTAGGATTTCATCCACATAGTCTTCCATGATTGTGTGTAGCATGTCATGGAATATGGTCATCATCACTCTTTGATAGGTTGCTCTTGCATTCTTTAGCCCAAAAGGCATTACATTCCAACAGAAAATTCCCCAAGCACAAGTGAATGCCATTTTGTGTTGATCATCTGGAGAGATCTTTATCTAGTTGTATCTTGAGAAACTATCCATTAAGAAAATCATCTCATGGCCTACTATGAGATCTACTATCATGTCAATGCTTGGTAATGGAAATTCATCTTTCAGACAAGCTTTATTCAAGTCCCTGAAGTTTGTACATATCCTTATGCCCCTAGTCGGTTTGGACACTAGTACTAGGCTCGATATCCATTGTGGATAGTCGATGGGTCTAATGAAACCTACATCCAATATTTTATTTAGTTCTACCTTCACCAATAATGCTATTTGGGGATGCATCTTTCTAATTTTTTGTTTGATAGGCTTCGCTCTAGGGATGACTTGTAGACGATGTACTACTAATGTTGGATCTAGTCCAGGAAAAGTTTATATTTCTCTCATCAATGAATGTTGTGAAGTTTGGTTTCTCCTTAGGATCAAGTGATTCTGCATGGTATGTTATATTTGGGTCCTCAATTGTACCAAAATTTAAGGATTTTTTTTCTTCTACGAGGAATGTTGATCTTTCTTGATATTCGGATATGGGGAGATTGAATCCTCCATCTTTGGGTACCTCTAGGAGGTTTTCACCTTTGGATGCATCCTTTATTTTTCTCTTTTCTGGATCCAATACAGCCACAATGTGCTTTTCTCTAGGGGATCATATCTTTATGTTTTTCTTTCATTTTTGCGACTAGAAAATTCAATCTCTCCACCGAAGTATGCCTCTTGTTCTAGTTCCATGATAAACCCTGCTTTGTGATCTCTTGTTGGTATGTCTGTTCGAAGTCCCATGAACTCTGTGATGGCCTCATCATTCTGGAATTGATCTAAAATAGGCTCATGTTGTTGTCTATCTCAATCTATTATTTGAGGATAACAGAGTGGGAGACTATCATCTTGTTTAGCAAAACTTACAGAAGTAAGTGAAAGGGTCAATATGGCTCTGGTGTCTTTTCCCCACTGGGTATCTAGGTCATCATTACTAGAGTTGGTGGAATCATATCCTGTGATGAAGGAAAGTGAATCCCATTCATATTCATTAGAGTCTATTTTAGAATGGTAATAGATGTTGGGAATGGTTTCCATGTACGTGAGAGGGAACCTATCAATTCTAAAGTTGTCAAATAAATCTTCAATGGATAATTTGTTGTCCATTACATGGTAGATATATAGTGCCTTAACGCTAGCAGAAGTTTCTCATTTCTTCCAAAATGTGTGAGGGGGAATGAGGATGTTAGATTAATGATCCAAGAGGGAAATTAGAGAAATCTAATGAAGAAATCTAATCTACAACCAAAAAGCTCAAAATCTAAAATCTAGAAACCTACACATACGAAATTGAACTATACTAATGCAAACATGATAAGGAATCTACTAATTACCAAAATGAGAACAAAAGATAGCTTTTACCATCACGTAGCAGAGTGTATTCGCTTGATGTTGGATTGTTCTTATCACAACAAAGCCTCCAAAGTTTATATGCAAAGTGTGGATGAGTGCTTGTTTTGTTTGGTTGATCAAAGACAATGGATGAATCTCTCTCTCAAGGATGATCTTGATAGCACTTTATTGCTCAATGTATATGAATTCTTCGATCCTTATTTGTGAGGAAAGGGGTTTTTTATATAGAAAATGAGATTTGAAATGGACGATCAAGATCATTTTGAAGAATATCCAGATCAACAGTCGGAGTGTGTTGAGAGGATTTAGACATGAGATAATTGTGCAAAGTTAATTTCCCAATTTGTGTGATTGGGAAATAGATTGGCTAGTCAAGACTCTGATTGATCAGTCATCTTTGTGATGGCTTAGTTAGGAATGTGATGTTTTAGTTAAAAAATTAGATTGCTTAGTCAACAACCGTAACTTTCTCAATCAGAAAGTCGATGAGGAATATGAATTAATTAATTCCTTTTTGGGGTTTGAATGTGAAAATCAAGTTTGACTTTTGCAAAAAAAGTTGCATTAGTTTGATTTGATTTTTGATAATTGATTTGAATAGTTTGATTTAATTCAAATTTTTGGAGGGAAAGTGTCGTAATTAAATTATTATAATTTAATCCGCTTAGGGGAATAAGGTGATTTAGTGATGTAATTAAATAATTGGTGTTATTTAATTAATCAAGATGAAATAAGGTGGGATTAGGACTTTATTAAATAAATGAGATTTTTTTAATTTTTCGAAATGATGAAATGTGAATTAATTAAATAATTTTGTATTATTCAATTAATAGAAGAATTAGGGTTTCTAGGAATTTATTAAATAAATGAAATTTATTAAATTTGTCTAAAATGATGAAAAAGTGAATTAATTAAATAATGTTGTATTATTCAATTAATAGAGGAATTAGGGTTTTTGATATCATTTTGATGTGATGTGATGTGATGTGGTGCGATGTGGTGTGATGCGAGAACGTTACGGTATGATTTTGAGAATTCCAAGATGATTTTGAGATGATGCAAGATATTACGAGATGATTCTGAACTATTTCAAGGTGATTTCAAGATGATCTAAGACATTATAGGATGATTCCAATCTATTTGAGGGTGATTCTGAGATGATCTGAGATGTTATGTGATGATTATGAGTTATTATGAAGTGTTACAGGATGATTCTGAGTCATTTTGAAGTGTTACGGGATGATTTTGAGTCATTCTGAAGTGTTACGGGATGATTACGAGTCATTCCAAAGTGTTACGGGATGATTACAAGTCATTTTGAAGTGTTACAAGATGATTTTGAGCCATTTTGAAGTGTTACAAGATGATTTTGAGTCATTGTGAAGTGTTACGGGATGATTCTGAGTCAGTCTGAAGTGTTACAGGATGATTTTGATTCATTATGAAGTGTTATAGGATGATTCTAAGTCATTATGAAGTGTTACTGGATGATTCTGAGTCATTCTGAAGTGTTATGGGATGATTCTGAGTCATTCTAAAGTGTTATGGGATGATTTTGAGTCATTCTAAAGTGTTATGGGATGATTTTGAGTCATTTTGAGATGATGTGAGATGATGTTCCATATTGTTTGATGTTGCTTGAGGCTATCTAATATCGTTCAGTGTTGTTTTGATATTGTTCAGTGTTGTTTTGATGTCATTCAGTGTTGTTTGATGTCATTCAGTGTTGTTTTGATGTCGTTCAGTGTTGTGTGATAGGTATCAAGTCAATTTTACATGTCTATAGTGACAGACCGGTAGTTGTTCAGATCAGAGACATTTTATACAAAATTGGAGATGGCAAGGCAAGGAAAAATGCTATCTAGGGCTACTTCAAAAGCTTTCAGAGTGCGATGCAAGCTAGGGAAAGGATTCTTAAATATATTGTGGAAAATTATAAGGACACTATTTTCTTCATGGTTGACATTGATCAGTGTTTGATGGAAGCAACATAACCTAGAATAGTTTGGATAATGCCTATGGGATATGAGGTTGAAGAACACATTTTAGAGTTGTATGTTGAACACATGTTGAGTAAACCTCGGGATCCGATTGAAGAAAGGTTTGGTACCTTTGCAGAGAATGATATACAAGTGCATGAACAATTGAGGAAATCTATGATAGTCTAGAAGGTGAGAAAGGAAGTTGAAGCTTTTGCAGAAAGCATCAACATATCAGTTGAAGAAATGAGGGAAGCTAGGAAGAAAAAAGAACAAGCTAAAAAAGGGGATCCTACTAGAACTGAGTTAGCATCCTCTGCTAGATCTAGATCTACAAGGAGCTCTGCACCCTCATCCGGTCCTACAAATAAATCAAGTCAAGAAATCCAGAAGAGAAGGAAAGAGGAAGAAGGATAAAAGCACAAGATTCTATGTTGTTGTTGAAGATGAAGAAATTGAATCGGATGAAGAAGTAAGATAAATCAAGCATAAGGGCTCAAAGACATCAAAATTATTTTAAGTACAAGCCCTCTGGTGAAGAAAAAGTTGAAAATTGATAGATTAGGTATGACTATAGAGGAAGTGGAAAAATGTTTAATTGAGGATCATAGTCTCAAATAACTTTCTAAATGGTGTGATACTTTTGATAGTTCCAATCAGAGAACTCTTGAAGAAGCCACAATAAAATATTTAAACATTTTCAATATGACTCTCATAGAAATAATGTCAGGGTTATCCAAAGGGTTATGTGAAGTCTTAGAAATGAGGGGAGTAAATACAAGAGTTGAAGATGAACGAATGAGAGAACTCGTACTTTCCAATCTATGTCTGGTAATGGCAATAGAGGAAATGAAGAAAAACCTCAACGATGCTAAAATGGATCTTAAGAGAAAATCAAGGGTGAATAAGCTTATGATCAAGAAGATTGAAGAAGTAGAAAAAGACACTGAGAAAATTCTTAAGGCAGTTTTGTTGAAGAAAAAATATAATGTTGTCTTTCAAGGAACTCATGATGAAGATGTTCCATCTGGTCCAAAAGTTCAATATGTTCGGGCTAACATTGAAAAATTGAAATAAGACACAATTAAGGACACTCAAAATCCTCTAGATATGGAAGATAATGAAATTCACATGGAGACTGAAGCTCCTAAAGATATGTCAGCTGAAGAAATAGAGATTCCCAAAGTCAAGCAAGAATCTAAGATTGAAGGAAAGAAGGTTGAGGCAAAGGAGGTTGCTATGAAAGAAAGAGACACTGCAAAGGCAGTAAAGAGGTTTTTAGAAGAACAACAGGAGGATTTTGACCTTGAATTGGTTGAAGGTCCTGTCAATTTGGCCACTCTATCTCCTATTCATAAGTTGAAGGTGGCATCATTTTCTCAAACCAAGGCAAGGGAGGAGTTATTGAAATCTCACATTGAGGATAGTGACCTGCTAAGTCTTGCATCTAATATCTTGGAGAAGATCATTCCCACACATGTCAAGGAATCATTTGATTCTCCCTTTGGTCAACTGATGAAACTTATCAACTTTGTAAGTACTCACTTTGAGTCTCTTGAAAAGTCAGTTGAGGATAAGATCTATAAAGAATTTGATGCAAATAGGTTCAGTAGATTGAAGTGTATGATTGCTAATGATAAATCATTATTAGTAACCTATAAAAAGAACATTCAAGGTGCATTATCTAAGGGTGGAAATATTTACAAGTCGTTCTTATCCTTGTCAAAATTCACTAAGGTCACTGAGAAGAAAATTAAGGAATATGAGAAATAGTTAGCAGATATTTCTCAAACCTTTGATCCTCTAACCATTTTTGTGAGTAAGCACGAAGGTCAAATCATATCCCTACTTGAAAAAATTAAAATTTTGAAGCATGAAAGAGACACAATTGTTGAAAGGGTATGTGAGCTCAGAGGACTAATTGGTCCTAAAATGGAGATAATGTTGGGTGCATTGAATGAAGCATGGGATTCTATGGTTGTCAATGATCAGACAAATCTTGAGTTAGCAAAGATGTAATCCTACCTATTCTTTGGTCACATGACTATTTTGGAGAGTCTCAAAAAGGGTTGGAACACTATTTTAAGCCTATTAAAGAACAATTTTTCAAACATATTCAAGTCCATGTAAGTTAGAAAAGCATGTTTGTACATATACAGTTTTCTATGATTTTTGGTATGTGGGTTCGTGTCTTTTCCATTGAAGTCAAAGGGGGAGTGTGGGACAGTGAAAAATGTCATATTCATATCAAATGGGCTTGTGAATAAATTTTTTTTTTATGTTTTGAGGATTGCAGTGTATTTATGTTGATACTGAATCTAACACTTAGTCATTTTTCACTAAGTGTTGCCATCGATGCCAAAGGGGGAGATTGTTGGCAAGAGACATTGCACAAGTCATCTGGTGTTTTCATTGATGGAAAGCCTAGTCAGTAATCCCATCCACATCTCAGTAATTTCTTATACTGAAAGTTAGATTGAAGATATGTGTTATCTATCAAAGCTAAAACAGGGCATCCGACAAAGTTGTGTACATTGACTCATATATAATTTCCTATTATAATTTTGTGTTGTGGATCTCAAGGAAGGTCTTTTGATGTATGACCTATCGTATCTTTCAATCATCAGGTTTTTGCATTGATTGGTGTACAAGTTAGAAGATCTAGTTTACTGATTTTCAGTCTAACTGTACAGAAAGGCTGGCTAGATGAATGTAGCATGTTGCGAATATTCAAGGCATACTTTTTTAAGGTGTTTCATGTTTGAGACATGTTGTTTTGGGTCCTAACTATGTTTTAGCCAAATTTATTTGATTTGCATTCATAATTTTCTATGGATTGGGCCGATCGTTTGTGCACATTTCATATTTTGTTAAAGCCGACATGCAGTTGTTCTAATCTCTAGTTGTGGATATATATAATCGATTATTCATATCATTTAGATACATGGTGTGAGATTAAGAAGGAATATAGATTGAGTGTGAGTAGTTTATCTTGAGTAGAACAAAGATTAGCGATTCAAATTAAAGTAGATAAAGTTTCAAGAGAAAAAACAAACAGAATGTGAAGAATGGGACCAATGTGCTTAATTGGAACTATAATCAAGCATTGGAAAATGTTATCTCATAATTCATCCACTCCAGTTTTCTTCTGGATGTGACTATAAGATAGTAAGTCTTATTTTAGGTAGAAAGACTTTTATATTTGAGAAGTGAGCTCTAGGCAATGTGCCTGAATGCATGTGCATTCCATTTGTAAACACTTATTTTGAGTATACTCAAATTATGGATTAACCTCCACCATGGTTTTTCCCCTAACAGGGTTTCCACACAAAAATCCTTGTGTTATGGTGTTGTGGTTGATTGCCTTATGTTCTTGCATCTTTATTTTGGTTCAATTCTATAAGTGGTTTAAAGATCAAGTTAATAAAGTTAAATTTCACAAAACATTGGTTCACCCCCTCTCAATGTTCCTTGATTCCAAAAAATCTACGGGATTAGAAATCAATGACGAATATAACTTTGGAAAAATTATATTCAAGGTATACCATTGAGGCAAGAAAAGGCAATAGAAATCCAACAACAAGGAATGTTTAATCATTTCATGAAATAAAATATTTGCTAGGAGTTCAACTTTGAGTAGAATGAATGTTGTGGAAACCACTAAGGAGGGGGGAAAGAGAGTAGGTTGACTCAGATAAATTACCCCACCCAATGAAAATTGAAAATATATTTATGATTTAGAAGAAATTTTAACTTCTTCGCAAGTCATGATGTCAAATTAAGTCATGTACTTCATGACCACAAGGATAAGGTATTGAAATTTTGGAGAAAAAATAGTAGAAAGGTCAAGAGTTGTGACCTATTATCACACCATACCTTATATATACTGATTGTAAAATTAATTGATATTATCATTAAGGAAAGGATAGGTGAATTAATTGGTCATGAAAGGGATGATCATTGTTTATGGGATAGACAAGGGAAGATCTATATTCCTCGTGATTGGAAGAAAGTGTCTCTACACTCCTATATATCTTATATAGGGGATTTAGATAACGATGCTATTTATATACATAGGTAGTAATACTGCATATTATGAAATATATCCATGTCATGAAGTAACTTGACACTATAGTTTATAGTGCTAAGAGACCTGGGAATCGTAAGGTTTAGCTATTAAGCCTTAGAGAAGGTATGAAAGATAAGGCAGGGTGTGATGCTATGCAACCACATCAATTATCTTTACTTGATTGATCATTTGATCATACCTTGTACTCAAATGAAACCCTAGGTTTGGAATAACCTATTTGGGACGTACTCAAATGAAACCATAGGTTTGGAATAACCTATTTGGGATGAGAAGTTCATTTGAATAAAGAGAAAAACCTTAGGTTAAGTTTTACCTATTGGGTTGGAATATGTACTGGACTACCCATTGACACCTATAGGTTTAAAATAACTTACTTGGTTGGGTTTTAAATTGGTCTTGACTGGGACATATAGGGTTAGATTAACGTATAACATCATATTAGTCATTGATAGATGACTCTATCCTAGAATTAGGATGTACCGAGATTAGGACTCGCCTATGTGATTAAGTGAATAAATGGAGCTAATGAGAAACATTTGTTCTTAGTAATTAGGTATATAATTAAATTTGATATCTTTTAGGGACCAACATGATTGAATGAGGATTAATACTCAAAATTAGTACCAATTCTAATCGAAAAAATTAGATTGAGTTAAAAGATGAATTACATCTTTGGAAATAATCCAAGGATGGAAGAAATCCAAGTTGTGGATGTCCTAAGATAAGGGAGATTTATCCCCAAAAAAATCCTAACCATTATTACTTGGAAATTAAATTTGGCATGAGATCACAAAATAGGTTTTCATTTAGTCAAAGAATATACTATTATTGGATATAAAAGAACCTATGTACCTATTACCATATTTTTACTCATAGGTTGAATCAAGTGGAGTCATTTGTTTTTTACTTGAAAAAGATGAGGTACATTTTAAAATTTTCTTCTTTACATTCAATTGTATAAACAAAAAAATCAGAAAAAGATTAAAAATTTTGTAATAGATTATTGCATTCATACAAGTGCATATAACAGAGAAAAGTAGTCTTTATTGAATGTAAAAATATCCATTATCTCACACAAGCCATGACATTAACTTTTTCTTATTTAATACAAATTGAAAAAAAAAGCATATACATGAATAAGTAATGGAAATAAATGAAGGGACATAGGATGAGGGTAACCAATCATTGCCTGAATGGCTGGTCCATTCTGGTATGTTGTAGGTTGTCTTGAAACTCAGTTGTCTTTGCTCCCATTCCTTGCAAGAGATGAGAAAATATGTTAGAGAAATTCTCTAAGAAATGGCTAATTACATTCATCCTATACATGTATAAACTATTCTTCAAGATGCATAAAATCAGTCTTGCATGCCTTAGATATACTTGAAAAACTACCAAGCCATCTAATGTATCTAGGGTATGCATTTGTTTTTTCTAACATTGTTTGCCTCATGTGCAGATCTAGGAGAGATAGTGTTTCTAAGTGATTCATCAGATTAATCAAGTTATATTATGAGTGGGGTAAATGTGGCTCCCACAAGGATTGAGCCCAACTCATTATATATGCACAACCTTTTAGGTATTTGGTGCATTCAAAATATATTACTATGTTAGAAACCTTTTTTGCTCATAGTAGCTATTTGGGAAAACTAGAGACTATACTTAGAGCATAATCTATGCATAGGCAATGAACATATCAAGAGAGGAGAAAATGAAAGTCACAACTTGTATATATGCATATAATAATTTCATTTGACATTATCCTTTGAAGAGAAAAGAAGCATATGTGCATAGATAGAAAGGTGTTTAAAGAGTTTCACATTCTACATTTTGTTCACAAGAAATCTACAGAGAATGCATGAAGATGCAATGCATAGTCCACAATAATTCCATTCAAAGGGTATCAAATCAAGGTAGCAACTTGCTTAGAATCCGATTAGTCACATGATAGGTCATGTTCAAATAGAAGGAGTGTTCATCTAGTCTCAATGTGGGTCTCAAAGGTTATGGAACAACAAGAGAGGTATCCTCGCCTGATGAAATTTGAGGAAAACATAGAGAGTAATATTTCATGACTAAGATAGCTCTTATTCAGTGGAGGGTTGTTGATCATAGTTTCCAATGATAGTTGTAGGTAAACATAACAATACAATGAATATGAGATCATATGTAGAGCTATCATTCTAAATTTTGCATTATCAATGCCAATAAAATAAAAGACCATATCTTATGAACATGTGACCATGCTGATATAGAAAAATATACAATAGCAATGTGGAGTCATGACATGCACCTACAGGAGATATCATAATACATAAAACACTCATCCAGGTTGTTTCTCAGAAGTAACTCAAGTACAAAAGAAAGAAGTATCTTGAGTTATAAAAATAATTTGTAGGTGGACAATATTTTCCTCATATATTTAATGGGGACTTATGATCAAGTTATGACATTAGGTTGATAAGAGGAGAATAGTGCAATATAGGTCAATCAGCCATGATAAGTAGAGTTCACATAAATGAACCTTCTTTAAATAACTTAATACAGAGAAAACCCTTGTGGGTTTTTGTGGAAATTGGAGATAGGGTTTCATACCCTATAGCTTGTGGCCATGACTGCACTGTTATAGAGAAAGAAAAAAATAAAAGCAAAAAACCCATTACTTGTGAAAGCATATATGGCCGCAGCCCAGAATAATTGAGTTTTATGTAGATTTTTGTCTACTGAATCTACAGGAGAGGAGAAAATGATAGTCAAAACTTGTATATATGTGCAAGAACCCATTTTGATTAGGGTTTGAACCAAGTAGTGAAGTGAAAGCATGAGCTTCATGGATTCCATGTCGAGTTTTCTACAAAAAATATCAAAAGGAAGTTGATAGAATGAAAACAAAGTGTGTGAAGCCGTAGCCATGGAAATACAAAGCTTCTCTATTCAAAGGAGAGTAAATATTTCCTATCTTTTTCCACTCAATAGTGCTAAAAAATAAGCATTTTTTTTGTTCACACACAATGAAATAAAGGACAGATTATTTGCATAGGAGCCTGAACACTATAATGCAAACCCGATATGAGGGGAATGAGGCCGAAGCAATGAAGGGACAAAGCCCTCAATTTCTAACAAAGATGAGTGATATGGTCGTGGCCATGGCAAGGCTACATGTGTTTCTTCAAAAGAATTATTCCATTATGCAATAGACAAATGTGAGGCCAATGACAATAAAAGTAGAGAAACTGAATAAATTTATATGTCTACAGGAGTGGCTCATTTTCGAGCAATTTTACCTTGAAAAGATGGCAGGAAAAGATCAAAATGTGCCAAGAAATTCTTACCTAAGAATAAAAATCCTTTATCTATCAGAAATCGTGAAGGTCGATGTCTCTATACAACCATGAAATCCATCGCAGAGCTTCAAGTTCCTGAGAAGCCCTTGTCGGCCAGCAAGCTTCTTCAAGAATTTTCACAACAAACGAAATGCCTTAACACTTTTTCTAGCTTGATTTTAGGTTTTCATTTTACCCTAATTCGAAAGCATGTGATTTTTATCACATCTTTTAAAACTTTTCATTGCTTTGATTAATACTTTCATGGTATTATCAAATGCTTAAGGTTGTAAAATGTTACCTATCTTTTACTAGATGCTTAGGACTAAGTCCTTGTGACTTATGTTTTTCCATTAAATATGTATGGTCGACTTGACCTTTTTCCTTGTATTTGTGCATTGAACCAAATATGTAAATATGTGATTTCTATGATAATTCTATAAATCATTAAAATCATGTATTTTTTTATGCAAAGATATGGTACATTCTCTTTATGGTCTTGATGAAGAATTCTTCGAGGTTATGGTTGTGAGGAGGTTATCAATTAGAGGGAAAATAGGAGCACATTCCTTCAAGACCAAGTCATGGAGGGAGGTAGTTTCATTTGAGTTTATGGTTATGGAGAGAATCTAGGGGTGGTTGTGAGAGGTTGGGAGACATTTGGAGCAGATTTAGGATTTTGACATAGTGTGGAGTATTTTTAGAGGTGTTTATGGTTTGACTAAGTCTTGCATGACTTTTTCAACCATTTTGAGCTCTTTTGGAGATGGATTCTTTTGCTAAATTTTAAGGTTTTGAGGGCATATGATTTCATGAAGGTTATAGAACCTATTTTGGAGGAGCTTGGCTACTTAGCCACATGTGTAACTCATTTGACAGTTAGTTCTTCACATGCAGATAGAGACTTTATTAATTTGAGAGTCCTTTGTCATACTTTTGCAGGTTTTTGTAACTCATTTGGAGCATGATATGCAGAATTTACCTTGTTTTCCATTGATGTTTTAATTTGCCTTATTATTCTTGCAAAACATTGTGCATTTTTAGGTGATTGATCAAGTTACTTTGTGAAAAATTTCTATTTCCTTATAGCTTTGTCTCATGTTTGCATACCTTTCTTTTCAAAAGTAGCATTATGCAGGTTACAAATTGTGTTTATAGAATTGCACATGAACTTTTAATTTGTGAAAATTACTTTCCTTCTTGAAAGTGTGTGCAAGACAAACCTGTTTGTGAAATATTTATGCATGAACCTATAGTAAATTGTTGTGCAGCTTCATATCCATCATCAGTATTCAAGTGTAATCTAAGTGTCTCATAGCTCTTGTCAATTTGTTGTATCACCTAGTTTATTTTACATTTTTAGTGTTCTCCATTTTATGCAATTGTATCCTTACCCTTTTCCCATCATGTTAATATTTTAGATGATATGACCAGCTAGGAAGTTGGCCTATCCGGAGATTCATTTCACCTTTAGGTGACCCATAGCCTTGAAATGATCCCGTATTTCTCCAGAAAGCTTAGTTTCATAACTTTGCATAGGGTGTATTTCTAGGAGATAACCGTACCCAAAATTCTGGAACATTCAACAATGAATTGAGGAAATTGATGTCAGAGTTAGAACACTAGAATGACAAGTTGTTTGTTAGATAAGGAACCACTATAACCCGAGAAAAGATAGAGTAAGAGGTTGCACAAAATGTGGCAAGATGATGTCTAGTATGCTAGGAAATGAAGACCGTATTTCATCATAGGTAGGACATGTGTACTCTCTTGTGATTCCAGGGGGAGAGTGGTAGAACACAAGATAAATAAATCTATCCATGTTGGTAAAACTAACATAATGTTCTAGTGGACAGACTCACCAAAGTAACCAATGCTATTTGGAAACTTGATTTATACGATTTTGGTCCTAAATAATATATTTCGAGAAGTAGTTGCTTAGTATTATTGGGAAGGTTGTCTCAATTATGAACAGAAAATAATGATAGAGTTGTGTAAACCATGATCATACTATGAAACATTCAATTGAGTGAATGCACAATATTTATTATAGTCAAATGGGAAAAAGTGGTAAACCAAATCATTCATAAACTTCTAACATTGAGGTTGGAAATTCTAGAGAAGCTGATTATCAAGCTTGTTGTTGTTGGAAAGGGTTGCATTACTATCATTTATTTTGGATAAGTGATAACATGCATGATGACCTCTTCTTCTTTGTTATTTTACTTGTGAATGATGTGTCTTCCATGTATGCTTGAGTTGTCGTTTCTAATGTGTGCATTAGAGAAATTAGAGTATCTTTGAAAAGGAAATTGAAGCTTCTATGATGTTTTCATGTTGTTCTTTTAAGTACTCCATAATAGGAGATGGGTGTTTATCATAGGTATTATATACTAGGTATGATTGAACATGAGATGCACATGTGATACACTTAGCTAAGTTATTGACTTAACTAGGAAATCTTGTGTTTACTCCTAGGATAGTTAATCCATTATGGGAGAGAGATTTTGTACTTATTTAGTAGGTTTATTACAAGTATGTAAAATGGTGATAGGTTATCTCTGGGATGATACATTATCCATTAAATGAAATACCTAGCTTGTGTATTTACTTTTTTAGTAGGTTTATTCCAAGTAGATTAAAATGGTGATAGGTTATCTTTGGGGTGATAGATTATCCATTGAAGGAAATACCTATGCATAGTTTAAGATGGCCTTAAGTCAAATTGACCCTGAGTAGTGTATGTGATGAATTACCTTGATTTAAAGTACTGAATGAGAACACTTTGTCCAAAGTAGTGGGAATGTATGAGAGTCCACTATAGATAATGTGATTGTTGAGACTCCACTGTCAGTTCACCATGATCCAGTATTACATGCTAGTCCAAGATTGTGGGATTACCAGTTCTAGTTATGTAGGACATAACACTATGCTCAGTTGGTTGTCATTATCAGTTAATATACCAATCTCTTCATCGAAGGGAAGGGCCATCCATCAAATGATATATGTGTGGGGGACCGCATTAAGAGTCTTTGGATGGCGAAAAAGTGCTTGAGTGATGCTTCTCCTCCACAATAGGTGATAGAAGAACCAAGATTTGAAAGAAAGGACCCTGGACCATCTATAAGCTATGTGTTCTAAAGCTCATTAGAGCTATGTATATAAATGCATACATTCTTGTATTGTTGTAATTGGTGAAGTTATTGTAATGAAATGGAATCTTTATTGTAATTTGTTATGGTATCTTGTTCATATATTCTCAATAAATAAAATAAAATTTTATTGGAATGGATTTTTACTTAGTTTATTCACTCTCAAGGTGTAAATTTAGGAAATTTTTATTGCATTGAAGGGTTGGAATGTTACACTAAGAATTGAATTTTGTTTTCCAACTAACTTTGCATGATCTATGAAACTAATTAACATGGTGCAGATTGGAAATCATTGAGAGAAAGAATATAATTTTTTAATTTTCTTGTGTATGCTCTCTCCTTGAACTTATTATGAGCTTATAGATCAAAAAAATATTATATTTTTCTTATTTATTATATGTTTACCCAAGGTTGTACTAGCTTATGTATGTTCTCTCCTTGTGCTTCATGTGAAGCTAGAGATCAAAAGCACTAATATCAATCTCTCTTTATAGGAGGCCTGCTTGTGGATTTCATCACCTCAAGGATGACCTCAATCACATTCTTTACTGGGGTATGTAAAATGGGGGGAGAAAAATTTATACCTCAAGAGTGAGTTATTATCGTATTTGGCTAAGCCATGGGACCTCGGTCTTCCTAGAATTTTTTGGTGAAAAGGATACAAAAGACCCTCCTATAATCAAGCATTTGTAGATGGTCCATTAGTTCATATATACCACTAAGATCCTTTTATTTAGTAATCTTAAGTCATTCAATTGTCAAACTAGTGTGGTGCAATTCTTAGTATCAAATGTCAAGCTACTCAACATGTATTACTCTGAATAGAGATAGAAACACTTTGGGTTAAAGGTTTTAAAACCTCCAAAGTAAGGGGAAAGATGAATCCTTGTGCCATTGGACCCATAACTATCAATTTCTTGAGGTATTTTATGGTTGGGCCTACACTTGGGAGACACACCTACTTGAGTAATTAGGGTTATTCATGTGTTTGGCATATATTATTGTGCTAGACAAGTAAATTCCCTTCAACCTTAATACCTTGAAATTAATCAACCATCTTGTTTGTTGTTTTGTCTCTTTCCAAAGAAAATAAAGTAATACATTTTTACACAAAGTTGCACTTTTGAGATACATACAGGTATTCTTTTGAACTATTATGTGGTGCTTTTGAGCTATTTTCTTGCACATTTGTCTGACAAGTTTCTCTTAAGAGTTACAAACCTACGCTTCTGAGAACTAGAAATGCACTTCTAATATATCATATAACCCTTTTCACCTATAGCCTAGTGCATTTTTTTGATAGAGTCACACTTTTGATTAGTTTTGTGACACATTTGACCTATTGTTTTATACATCTCTCTAAAAGAAGTTATGATTTTGAGTCACTATATTGTTCTTTTGAGTAATATTTTTGTGCATATAATCAGTATAGTGATACTTTTGAATAATCTCTAAGATTATAGAACATTATTGTAGACACCTAAAATTGTCTGAATGTGTCACACATTTATAATTCATCATTTTTAATTAAATAATTTCTAATTATTTGATTAAAATCACTATTTTTCTCTATTAGTTAAATAATTAATATTATTTGATTAATTCATCATTTTTCATCATTTTCCTCCAATTCGCCCTAATTAAATAATTTTGAATTATTGAATTAAATTCAAATTTATATCCTCCCACTTTAATTAAATAATTGTAATTATTTAATTAATTACTAGTTTTCTCCAAACCCACCTAATTAAATAATTTTTAATTATTTACTTATAAATCTCAATTTCATCTCATCTCAAATAATTAAATATTTTATTAATTATTTAATTAACTAGTTTTCCTCCAACTTGTACATGGCATATTCCATTTTCAAAAATGGAATATTCCTTTTTCAAAATATATTCCCTCCAAAATATCTTAAAATATCTTTCTTAAATTAGGGAACCATCTTCAGTTAACTAAACCTTTCAGTCAATCTCATCCATTGATCTTTGTCCTCCAATCTCCATTGTTGATCAAATATTCTAGAATTCTATAAAACAAACTTTTCTCTTCATAAAAAATCATTCAGAATTCTCATAAGGAATTCATGATCTTTTGTAATGTCCCCAATTTAGTCGTACACCCTTCAGTTGGATTTAGCCTATTTTCAAAAACTCGTAGGCTAAATTGAATTGAAAATTAGGGTTTCCACTTTCATAGGAAGTTTTGAAGGTTTGCATGTGAGAGTTTTTTATGCATGTCAGGTGGAGCTTTCGGGGTTTTTGGAGAGCTCAAGATGAGGTAACATGCATGTTGAGAAAATGACATGCATTTTTGGTAGATACCTTGTATGCAAGAAAGGTTTCTAGGTTTTTTGGGTTTCTAGAGATCTCCAAGGTGGTGTGACATGCATCTGAATCTGAAAAACTTTCCAAGAACTTACTATTTATAGTAAGTCATGATGGCTGCCCAGTTTGTTCTCATAAGGAATTTGGGAACACTTACCATTTATAGTAATTCATGTTTATTGCTCAGTTGGTGTTCATATGGACTTTTGCAAACTTACTAATTTTAGCTTTTTCTATTTTTAGTAAGTCTATTTTTTGCAGTAGCATCATCAGCAGCTCAGCTCATATCATCATGCTATTTCTAGTAGTCTGGAAAATTCAGTTTTGGGCATTGGTTTTGGCTTTTGTTTCTATCTCTCCTTTGGACTGAGTTTCAACACTTAGTCAAATTTATATTTTGAGTTTGTACCCCATGCCTAGTTAATAAACTTCAAGTTGTTTTAAAATTGGGCCATGAAGTGGACGCCTCATTAATACACTTTAATGTTTTATTAAAGCTTTTATATTTCCTCAAGATGGGACAACTTGGGAAAAATATTAAGATTTTTAAATATTTTTAAAATGCTCTTTGAATTGGACGTCTCTTGGAGAATTTGGAGAGTTTCTTGGCTAGAGTTACAGATTGATTCATTTGCCCAATTGAGATTATATATTGATGCTTTGTGAAGATTTGGGGATCTTTTAGAAATTTGATAATGTTATGTTGTTGAACCGAGTTCGGACATTTCTACGAGGGTTGTGTGCCTTCTACCTTTCTGATACCTTTCTTTGGGCCTAAAACTATGGCTTCTAGAAGGTGACTGAAGACCATGCTTCACTCAAGAGTGTGGATAGTGCTCAAATTTTGATTATTAATTACAAGAAGGTTGTTGGTTTTATAATCTGTTTGTATTGTTGATGTCTATGGTCGAAGTGAATTTATTTTCATAGCATCACCTCTGAATTTTATCTAGTTCTAGGTACTATCCCATGTTGTGCAGCTGTGGAGGGCACCCAAGTTTGTAAGTTTGACAATTTTATTACTAAGGATTGGATTTTTGGTAGCAAGTTGACCTCCTTAAGGGGGTTGTACCATTTTTGGCTTACTTTAAAATTCATGCCTTTTGTTGATTGTTATTTTTGGCTCAAATTTCCTATTGGAGTTTGGACACCTAGATTGGATACTTCTATTGTCTGTTGAGAAAAGTCTTTTTGAGCTATTTTTAAAGAGTTGCGTCCATTTTGGTGAACTCTCACCTTACTGGTCTAATTTTTTGTTCATGTTGTTTCTGATCAGACTTTTTTACTTTCATAATAATGTTGGTTCAAGATTCATTTCTATATAATTTCATATTTTAAATGTTAGAGGTTTATTACTCTAACTCTTGGTGGGATTTGGAAGCATATTTCTATGTATTTGCAGCTAAAAACTATTTCTTTGTAAAGCTGGTTTAGTAGTACTAACAACTATTTATTCATTGCTGCAATTTAGTTTAGTTTTACTCCCACTCAGAATTGGTTGAGTCAATATTTTATTATGAACACTTGTTAAATAATTCCCCCCACTGAATTAGTGGCAAAGGAGAATAGTTCCCCCCCACTGAATAAGTGGTAGAGCGAAATTCATGGTTAGTTATTTGCCTACTTTGTATTTACTTCATTCATGGTCAGCTAGCCACCTACAATAGCTTTGCACTTCTCTTCCAACTTCTAATGATCCCTGGCACCATATGCTATTACCTCGCCCACATTAGGATCTTGGTGAACATTCTTGGTGAAGAGTTACTTTTCCAAGCTGGTTATCTTTGGAGCTAACGCTAATCAATGGTTTTGGGTTGACAATGTGCTGATTAAAATCAAAAAAAAAGGAGGAATATTAGAGTGGTATCAGAGCTTATTTTCCTACCAAATTGTGAGTTCAAAGCTTCATATTTTAGATGTCTATCAATGAAAACCGATACTACATCAGAGGGAAAAATAGAGTTTAGTTTCAACTTCCATAAGTTTCTTGAAGTTGACACTTTTCAAAGGTTTTAAGAAATCATGTCTTGCTAGTTTAAGCCATGATGTCTAATGAAGAGATAATTTTGGCAAGGTCACTTTACATTTTAGGCAAAAGGTTGAATGAGTATTGTCAATCAATGGAAGAATAAGTAGATGTTCTTCATACACTAGAACAATTTTTGAGTCGGGTGAACCAGTCACCTTCTAAGATGATTAAAAAATCATTAATACCTGCAATTATTTCTATGAATCAACCTTATTGGATGAAGCATTCTGACAAAGAAGTTAATCTATTGATCACTTCTTGTCATTGTGAAATGATGAGGATCCTGGCACCATTGATGCCCTTTGATGATGATACTATGAAGAAAGTGTTGCATATGATTGTTGAAAGTTTCCAGGATCTTGATGAAACAAGAATCAGTCTTTACCCAAGAAGAGCTACCATATTAAATACATTCTCAAATATCAAAACAAGTATACTATTAATAGACTTGGACATGCAAAATCAGATATATCATTTATTCCATTATCTCTTCAATTCAACTTGGAGTGAGCAAGAGGAGGATGTATATTTTTCTGTCAAAAATATCCTTGTTCTGACAATTAATGAAGTTGATGTCATTCCTCAAAACATCCAATCTCTTCTTTTGGATGCATATGAGCAAGAAGAACAATTTTCTCCTACTAGTGAAATATTGATTAAAGAATTGTTTCATCAATGTGAAGATAAATTGAAGCCTTTTTGATGAAGACAATATAGAATAATGAGGAGAATTTAAATTTTGAAGAGAGGAATGAAATTTGAGAACCCATTGAGTCTGTAACAGAATCTCAGGAGACATCTATAGATATGCTTTGGTCCATGTATTTTATAGAAGAACACAAATATACAATATCTACCTTGGAGACACAAGAAGTGTCCATGCATTCTATAGAAGAATGAAATAAGACCACAATAGTCTCAGAGATGAATGAATAATTTAAGCATTCTATAGAAGAATGTAATGTGGTAACAAGAGTTTTAGAGTTTCACAAGGTATCAATACTTTCTACAGAGGAAAGAAGTGCTTCAACACTAGTTAAGGAGATTCATGATGAAACTTCAAGAACTAAACCTACAAAATATGAGAGTACATCTTTAGTTGATGGTATCCTATCATCTGATGAATTTCTTCTTCATCTTTGTAATTCAGGAGGGTTCTAGTTAGAACAAAAAGAAAAAACTAAGAATAAAGAAGTGGAAAATTCTTCTATTAAAAATTTTGATTCATGCATTACGGACAAGAATTAGGAAGCTCCTTCTAGTGATCACAAAACATAATTCTCTTCTCTTGAAGCCAAGCTAAGGTAGAAAGCAAATGAATTGGAAGGTACCATGGATGAGATGATGAAAAGTGTACATCTAATTTGTGACAATTTGAGGCGTACAACTGAAAGGATTTTTGAAATCTTTGTACATCATAGCAACACTACACTAGCTCAACCAATTCATGAATATTGCAGTCAAAATTCATTAACTGTTGAAAAATAAATTCAAGTCTTATCCAAACTTGATCATATACATCAACAAATAGAAAATATGATTAATGATGTTCCCAAAAGTCTAGATATATGATATATTTCTATTTCTAATATGAAATAAATAAAAAATGCCTTGCAAGAATTCAAATCAAGTCTTTTTCTCAACATTCATGATAAAGGTAGAGCTGCTAAAATTGTTGATAAGGCATTAGAGTGGAATGAACAAACTTAATCCAAATTGCAAGAAGTGCATGAGGCTTTATTAGAAGTAGAGAATCAGATTTCTGATGTACAGTTTTCATGGGTGCAAGAAAACAAAGAGAGAGATGAAGAGATTTTGAAAGTTCTTGATGAGCTTGATCTCATACAAGAAACATTTAATTTCAAACATTGTCCTGAAAGAACAGAGCATCCAAATTCTCATTAGTAATTTTTTCATGCCTTTGATAATCCTATGTATGAAGAAGGTGCTAGTGGGATTTATGAAAATCCTCTCTTTGAGAATGATGAGGGTAGTTCTTTAGGAAATATTGATGGAAGGAGAAACTCCAGCACACTCTCCAGTAGTGGGAAATTGATGCATAAAGATGAACCTACTACTACTACTAGTTCATCCTTTTTGCAGGAAATGAAAAACCTAGAATCTAGAAGGGATGAAGAAATTATTCTTGATCAACAACAAAGAATGGCCTTGAATTTAGATGAAGAATTTATCTAGTTTTTCATGAGGATGTTGGATAGGTTTATATAAAATTTTATGACTGCACTAGCTTCCTTAAGAGTAACTAATTTTAGAATTGAGATTGATGAAGGGTTCATTGAATCTTTCTAGCAATTCATGACTCTTGATTTTGAATTCAAATTTGTTGAATACTTCTTGGAGTTTCAAGAGGTAATCATTTAGATGGAACATGTAGATTAGAGAATTCAAGTTAGAGTTGTTATCCATCTAAGAAATGGTTCTTCAATGCTGATGGTTTGGTATCAGAGGTGTTGCTACCTTATTTATCAACAATTAGATGGTAATTTCTGATCATAAAATGATGGTTTGGATGGGTAATGTGACCAGAAATTATTTTATTATGGCAATGAGAACTTTGATAAGGGTTCCACCAGCCTTGTTCATGAGTATTTATGCCTATTTTATTGAATAATTTTCATGTAACAACTCTTGCTTACATTCTAGGATGTTGATTTTCCATAAGTCAGATCTCAACATGACTAAATCAGACCTGATATGTAGTTGGTGTATTCATTTTCAGACCTTCCAGTCTACTATTAGGACTGATTGTGGGCCTCAAATGAGAAAGGGAATGATTTAGTGCAGCCAAAATTCATATATGGGATGTTATCCAACATTAGTCAATAGCCTTCTCTGCATTTTTTCCTATACTAATGTTTGGGGCAGCAATTTTGTAACTGATTTGGTTCACCATTTGGAGACTCTTGAGGTGAAATTTATAAGTTTTTCTTGGAGTCTTCTCAATTATATCAGTTTCTTTTAAAGAAGGCATTATACATCTTCATGGAATTTTGAGGATGTGATGGAGGAAATTTTACAAAGAGTTGCTTTCCTCTTTGCAAGAAGTGTTGGAAGAGTCACATATGTTGCTATGACTCTGTTTGATGCTATGAGGAGTTATGATGAAGAGCATGTTTTTGAGTTGAGAAGATTATTTTTCTTTTTTCTCAAGAATGTGTTAGATTTTGGTATTGCATATTTTGACTCCTAGAAGTTTACAAGACATGGGATGCTGCAGGATTATGATTTCAGTTCTTGCAAGACTGTTAATTTAAGCCACATGTTTGGAAGAAGGATAGAGAAATCTTGGAATATTGGATATGTTTGTGTGATCAATGTGGTGCAACATCAACATGGTCGGTCTTTATAGAGATGGATTTGGGACCTTGGGATCCTACTTGGCATAGTAAGGATCAAACTATTTTTTTGGAGTGTGGTGGTATTGCTTGAGGACAAGCAATTTTAGGAAGAGTGCATTGTAATGTCCCCAATTTAGCCCTACACTCTTCAGTTGGATTTAGCCTATTTCTGAAAACTCATAGGCTAAGCAGAATTGGAAATTAGAGTTTCCATTTTCATGGGAATTTTTGAAGGTTTGCATGCGAGAGTTTTTTATGCATGTTGGGTGGAGCTTTTTGGGTTTTTGGAGAGCTTTAGGATGAGGTAACATGCATGTTGAGAAAATTATATGCATTTCTGGAAGATACCTTGCATGCATGAAAGGTTTTTTGGCTTTTCTAGGTTTTTGGAGATCTCCAAGGTGGTGTGACATGCATCTGAATCTGACAAACTTTCCAAGCACTTACTATTTATAGTAAGTCATGATGGATGTTTGGTTTGTGCTCAAAAGGTGTTTGGGAACACTTACTATTTATAGTAAGTCATGTTTACTATTCAGTTGGTGTTCAGATGGAGTTTTGCAAACTTACTATTTTTAGATATATCTATTTTTAGTAAGTCTATTTTTGGCAGTAGCATCATCAACAGTTCAGCTCAAATCATCATACTATTTCTGGCAGTCTGGCAAAATTAGTTTTGGGTATTGGTTTTGGCTTTGGTTTCTACCTCTCGTTTGGACTGAATTTCAACACTTAGTCAAATTTATATTTTGAGTTTGTACCCCATGCCTAGTCAATGAACTTCAAGTTGTTCTAAAATGGGGCTATGAAGTGGACACCTCATTAATACACTTTAATGTTTTATTAAAGTTTTTATATTTCCTCAAGATGGGTCGACTTGGGAAAAATATTAAGAGTTTTAAATATCTAAAAATGCTCTTGAAGTGGATGTCCCTTGGAGAAGTTGGAGAGTTTCTTGACTAGAGTTATTGATTGATTCATTCGCCCAATTCATCTTATATATTGATGTTTTGTGAAAAGTTGAGGATCTTTTGGAAATTTGATAATGTTAAGCTACTAAACTGAGTTCAAACATTGTTATGGGGGTTGCATGCCTTCTAGCTTTTTGATACCTTTCTTCAGGCTTGAAATTATGGCTTCCTAGAAGGTGACTGAAGACCATGCTTCACTCAAAACTGTGGATAGTGCTCAATTTCTTATTATTAATTTAGGAAAGTTACTTGTTTTATAATATATTTGTAATACCTATGTCTATGGCTGAAACGAATTTCTATTTGTAGCTTTGCCTCTAAATTTTATCTAGCTTTGGATACTAGAAATGCATTTATGTCAGATACATTGCATGCAGGAAAGGTTTTGGGTTTTTATGGGTTTTCAAATATCTCCAGGGTGGTGTGACATGCATCTAAATTTGACAACCTTTCCAAGCACTTACTATTTATAGTAAGTCATGATGGCTGCCCAGTTTGTGCTCAAAAGGTGTTTGGAAACACTTACTATTTATAGAAAGTCATGTTTACTACTCAATTGTTGTTGAGGTGGATTTTTACAAACATACTATTTTTAGTAAGTCTATTTTTGGTAGTAGCATCATCAACAACTAATCTCAGATCATCATGTTATTTCTAGCAGTTTGGCATAAATAGTTTTGGGCATTGGTTTTGGCTTTGGTTTCTATCTCTCCTTTGGAGTGAGTTTCAACACTTAGTCAAATTTATATTTTGAATTTGTACCCCATGCCTAGTCAATGAACTTCAATTTGTTTTAAAATGGGGCCATGAAGTGGATGCCTCATTAATGCACTTTAATGTTTTATTAAAGTTTTTATATTTCCTCAACATGGGATGACTTGGGAAAAATATTAAGATTTTAAAATATTTTTAAAATTCTCTTTGAAGTGGACCTCCCTTGGAGAAGTTGGAGAGTTTCTTGGCTAGAGTTATAGATTGATTCATTCACCCAATTGAGCTTATATATTGATGCTTTGTGAAGAGTTGGGGATCTTTTGAAAATTTCATAATTTTATGTTGTTGAACTGAGTTCAGACATTGCTACGGGGGTCGCGTTCCTTCTAGATTTTTGATACCTTTCTTCGAGCTTGAAACTATGGCTTTCTAGAAGGTGATTGAAAACCATGCTTCACTCAAGAGTGTGGATAGTGCTAAATTTTTTACTATTAATTGCAGGCAAGTTGTTGGTTTTATAATCTATTTCTACTAATGATGTCTATGGCTGAAGAAATTTTTTGTTTGTAGCTTTGCCTTTGAATTTAATCTAGTTTTGGCTACTGGACCATGCTATGCAAGTGTGGAGGGCACCCAATTTTGTAAGTTTGCAGATTTTATTTCTAAGGATTGGATTTTTGGTAGCAAGTCAACCTCCTTGAGGGGGTTGTACCATTTCCAGCTTGCTTTGGAATTTATGCCTAATGTTGATTTTTATTTTTGGCTTGAATTTCCTATTGGAATTTGGATGCCTAGATTGGAGACTTCTATTGTCCGCTGAACAGAGTCTTTTTGAGCTGTTTTTGAAGAGTTGTGTACATTTTGGTGAATTCTCACCTCGTTGGTCTAATTTTTTGTTCATGTTGTTTCTAATCAGACTTGTTTAGTTTCAGATAGTGTTGGTTTGAGCTTCATTTCTATTGCATTTCATATTGTAAATGTTAAATTTTTATTACTCTAACTCTTGGTGGGCTTTGGAAGCATATTTCTATGTATTTGCAGCTGAAAACTATTTCTTTGTAAAGATTGTTTAGTAGTACTAACAATTTTTATTCATTGCTGCAATTTAGTTTTGTTTTACCCCCACTGAGAAGTGGTTGAGTCAATATTTTATTATCAACACTTGTTAAATAATTCCCCCCCCACTGAATAAGTAGCAGAGCAAAATAGTTTCCCCCCATTGAATAAGTGGTAGAGAAAAATTCATGGTCGGTTATTCGCCTACTTTCTATTTACTTCATTCATGGTTGGCCAGCCCCCTATAGTAGTTTTTTATTTCTCTTCTAGTTGCTAGTGATCCCCAACACCATATGCTATCAAATCACCCACATTGGGATCTTGGTGAAGATTCTTGGTGGAGGGTTACTTTTCCAAGTTGGTTATCTTTGGAGCTAACACTAATCAATGGTTTTATGTTGATATTGTGCTGATTAAAATCAGAAAAATTAAGGGGGAATATTACATCTTTTTGAGAGAATTATTCATTATGTTTTGAGATTTTGGCCACCATTTGTGAATCAAGATATTTATCAACTTGATCTTTTGCAATATGGGTTATGCACAATTTAGCAATCAACATACCAAATTGACATAATTCCAAGCAGTGGAGTACTAGGTTTGCATCTATCTTTTAATAATTTGATCGTAGTTTAATTTGTAATCTTGGTTTGTGTGTTATTCATTAATTCATTTGCATTCATCTTCTTTGGTTAATGGGTTTAAATGATCTTTCCTTTGTGGGTTCTTGATGTTTTCTAACCCTAATTGTTTTTCATTGCATCTTTATTCGTTTGGACCATTATTCTCATTGAACATTTTGGCATGCCCGGTAGGACCCACAACCTAGATTTTATGCCACTTGTAGTTTTTGTTGAGTTATAGGTTACAAAAATGTGGTTGAAGTAGATCAACACTTTTGATGTTTGCAACATGAAAAATTTGACAAAAAATGATGTTATTGATATGCACGATACTTTTGATAAATTTTGATGCTTTTGATACACTAACAGTTATTTGTTCTATGTGATTGTAGGTTACAATGAATTCTAATAGTTACAATGATGGTTGATGTGATGGTGCATTTGACACATCTCAATGCTTCTGATCAACTACAATGACATTTCTAATTTCATTTATAGTGATGCTTTTGACTATTACAATAGTACATTTGATTTATGTCTTTTAAATTTTATTTTACCCTAACCCTAATGTGATCTTGATCTTTTTAAACTAACATATCTATGTATTTTTGGTAGACATTGTGAGAATATAAGAAAAAAATAAACTACTAACAAATCTTCTTGCAGGATTTCTTTATGCTTTCAATTTCTTTAAAATGAACCACACATTTCAATTTGGGTTTTAATAAAGAATTTTTGTTCCCATGTTTGGTAAGTCTTTAGGTATGTATTCTCTCTCCTTGTTCCTAGTATGAAATTGGAGATCAAAAATACCTTAATATTTGTATTCTATCATGTTTACGTGAGGATATGATTGTATCTATATTCTCTTCCCTCATGACTACTAAGAATGATCTTGGGAATTAGAAACAATATCATCTATCTATTTAGTTTACTAGGAGGCCTACTTGGGGATTTCATTACCCCAAGGATGACCTCAACCATGTTTACCAATGGGGCATATAAAGGGGGAGAATTAAATTTGTACCCCAAGGTGTGACCAATGTCCTATAAGCCAAGCCAAAAGATCATCGGTATGTCAATACTTGTATATGTGAGGAGGAGAGGGGGGGACCCCCTTGACTTGAGCATCCTCAGATGGGTCCACTATTCATGGAAACACTATGAAATTTTTTTATTATAAGCCTTTAATACCATTGCTTATTGGATTAGTAGGGTGTAGGTTATAGTATCATTCTTGAATTTATTCAAAATATACTCTTCTCTTGTTGAGGTGACATAATTCCTTCTTGGGAGTTCAACCTTCAAAGAAAATTGGTAATAAGGTGGTACATGAACTTATCATACCCTTGTTACCCACTCATTTGAAGGTATTAAACTCTGACGGGTGAGCCTTTACTAAGTCAATACACCTATTATCACTAATTAGGTTGTACTTTTTGATGTGTATTCTTGTTCAAACTAGTATTCACCATATAGTATCTTTTCATTGAAAATACTCATGATTTTATCCTATTTTACACCTTAGATTTAGTCCTACATTTTATTCTCTATTGTATGATATCTCTTTCCAAATCAAACAAACCAAAATAAATCCTCAAAATAGTCAATTGCATTCAAAACTATAGAGAAATTTAGGTTTAACTTGTATAATCCTACCTTTGTGTTGCATTGTCACAATGATGCTTCTGTAGTTTATCACTACATTTTTTTACATCTCAATGCATTTGATTAAGCATATCGATGTATCTAATTTGTGTCTCAATCATTCTAAGAAGCATGATACTTTTGATAAAAAACCTACTCTTAGTTAGTCCAAAAATCCTAAATCTTACATGGTGATGCTTTTGACTATCACATAGTAGCACCTTTGAAAATTCATGATGCTATTTCCAAAACTATTCACTTTTGATAGGGGCAATGCCACACTTTTGATTAGTTAAAGTAATGATTTTAAAAGAGAGGCTTTTTACTATCAACAAAATTTCCCAGAATCCCTAAAATTTTAGATTAAAAAATTCAACAACTAGTCATTATAGGACTTTAGACTTGCATCAAATATACCTACAGCTATAATCAATCATCCAAAGTAGAAAAAAAAAATCATCCTCATCTCATATCATTATTTCATCTTGGGCTTTTAGAATCACATTCTTTTAGTTTTAAATCAAACATCAACCTTGTCAAACAACAATAAATAAATCATCTAATAGCAACCAATATTTTACATATATCTTTGGTTTAGATCTAATATCTTATCCTCTAGTTCAACTTTTTCTTGAAAAATAGTCATTTTCAAGCACCTAGTTAAAATAACATCAATATTTATGAAATAGCTCTCTTAGTAATCATTATCTACTCCTAGGTTTATAAACACATTATTGTCATCCTTTTCTTGGAATCATTAGTCTAGGACAAGAAATTCCTCAACACCCATCAAAGAAATATCTAGTCAATCTTAATATTTTAGCGGTTTCATATCCTTCATCCATCCAATCAACATCAACATCAAAATGTTGGTCCAAACCTACCTAGGTGTCCTTTTTTAAGTCCTATAATGATGGATTTCTGCAAAACAGATTGTTAGTCTAATAAAGCATGCAATATTAAATCAAATCCAACAAACAATAGAATGCATAAGAAAAAAAATGAAAGAATGAATAAGAAATCTCTCACCCAATCCTTTCTTCTCCATGACTCATTTCTATTGTACCTTCTAACTCTGTTGTGATAATGGATTCCCTCAGATATGTGTATGTGAGCAAATCCTATAATGTTTAGCCCTAAACAAAGCTTTGAAGGATTTATAAATAAACACTCTAATGCAAACTAGAAATTCAATCCTAATATGCAAGTTATTAAATAAGCCTAAGATGATATGACAATTGAAAATAATGAGATTACAAAAATGCTAAGAGATAATAATGATTGATCCCGAAAATGAGATCAAGATTGTCATTTTATAGAAAATGCAATCTTGAACAGACGGACGAGATGAGAAATTGAGAGATGCCCTAGAATCCACAGTCAAGATTCAAAGTGACAACTCTCAATTAGGGTTAGGGAAAAAATCCCCAAATGTGTGGATAAGATTTAATTTAAGTAATTAAATCAATGGTAGAGAATAAACGTGACAATGAGATGAAATTAATAAAAAACAGAAGATAAGGAGATGAGATTTTAGAAAATCAGTAATTTTAGCAATTACTTGATTTGTAGAAGAATAATTCTATTTTGAATTAAATTAATTCAAAATATGGATTCGTGAGATAATGAATAATTGATTTTTGCAATTAATTACTAAAAGAAGAATCAGTTAACTATGTGAGACATTTTTAAATGATTTGTTTTATTTAAAAATAAAGAAGTGTCACATACAACAATTAAATAATTAAAAATAATTATTTAATTTAGAAGAAGTAGTTAATTAATTAAATAAATTAGCAAATCTATTTAATTAAGAGGGTTTAGGGATTAGTGACATATTAAATGAATATATTTAAAATATATTTATTTAATAATCAAGAAAACATTAATGACGAGGATTAATTAAATAAATGAGACTTTATTTAATTGTAAGAAGACTTTGATAATTAGTGACATATTAAATAAATAAATAAGATTTATTTATTTAATAATCATGAAGAATGAGAGATCATGAATTAATTAAATAATTATAAATTATTTAATTAATAGTTGAATGTGGGTTAGAAACATAATTACAGAGTTATAATCATGTTATGATGAAAGGCGATAAAATAGTGGTCGTAGGCCTAAGTCATTTTTAGGTGTCTACATTTTCCCCTTTTTGTCATAATGCATCTTGTTGCATTGTGGCAAAGAAAACAAGTCCAGAATATGCCCCAGTGAAGGTACGGAGTGTCTATGCCCCCTTGGGAAATTTTTTGAATTTTGACTTGGGCTCAGAAAAATTTGGAAAATATCCCAACTAATTCAATTAATGACCAGAAAATTGTGGCATGATCCGATTCAAAAATGGAGGATGTTGAGCTAGCCAAAATATCAATCAAAGGTGGTCAAATGAGCTTCCAGAACAAGCTACTAGGTCAAAAACCTAATTTTCAGCCTATAAATAGGTTGAAAAGGTCAATCCAAGTGTCATTTACTCATTTGTTAAATAGAAAATTTAGAAATCAGAGCTCAGAGAGACAATGGTAATTCCAATGACTACCCACCGTGGATACCATGTGCAGACATTCTGACGACCCGAGGGCGTAGAGGCACCGGTAAGTACCCTATCCCCCTTGTCAAATTTTGAATTTAATGCATTTATTAGGATTTTAGGGGGGGTAATCAAATGCATTGCAATGCAAATGATGTAGCGTAAACCGCAAATGCCTTCGCATTCGACACATTTGCTTGCATTGCAATGCAAGTGCAATGGGTAGGATAGGGTAAGTTGTATGATTGCGCATCCGCAAGGGAAAATGACGCAATCGCTAGGTTGCGACGCAAGTGATGCTTTTGAGATGCATTTGCTAGTTTACAACGCAATTGACAAGTAAAATGATGCATTTTCCAAATCAAACTGCAAATGCCATGCAAAATGACACATTCATTTGTTAAATTGTGCATTTGCTAGCTATAACAATGCATTCACTATTAGGTCGCACATTTGCTAGCCAGAATGACGCATTTGCAATATTGTAATGCAATTGTCATGCGTAGAGCCGGAATTGACTAAGTGTGGCGCATTTGTAGTCAACTCGATGCAATTGCAGTTGACTTTGTTGACCTTGTGTCGAGATTAGTTTGGATACATCCTTGACTTCGCAGTAGTAATAACCTTTCACCAATGTTGCTCAATATGTGCTAATCCTTGGCCTTTCTTGTGCAGAGTCGGCTTGTGCCGACTTACACCCAAGAGTTCTGACTAACGACATATGCTTTTAGAGAGTGCTTGAGCAATAGACAGAAACAATGACTGATGGCACTAGGTCTATATCATATCACCTATATGCCCATTATTCGAGCAAACAGGGGTTTGCTGACAGCGCTTTGTGAGAGATGGCACTCAAAGACTTGCTCATTTCACCTGCCTACTGGAGAGGCGACAGTGACTTTGGAGGACGTCTACTATATTCTCTATATTCTTATTAGCGAAGAGAGAGTTACCTATGATCCGCACTGAGGAAGACAGGCCCTATCAGAGATGTACGAGGGTGTCGATGGTGCCCAGTTGGGCATGGATGGTTATGAGATTGGTTGGGATGTTGTAGCTGACCAGTTTCCCAAGTGGAATGCCATGCTAATGACACTGATTGTTGGATTACTGAATCTAGATCATCATGGTCATGGATTTCCCATTTGATGGGGAGATGTACTAGTCCGTATGTGAGCACATAGGATATTTTTCACCCAGGGGCCCTGCTTGTTGGCCATGCTTTATCATCAGCTGCATGAGGTTGTTTATCATCAAGGTCACAGTATTAGTTGGAGAACTACCTTACTCATGATCTGGGTGTGGAAGCGCATTCCCATTTTTTGACCACCAGTACAGATGCAGCAGTTAGGCGATGGGATGCCATACGTCTACCTATATGCGGGGTCAGTTAGTCAGACTCATGTGGGAGATACTGAGTACTGGTGTCATCGGATTGATACAATGATCAGTATTGTTTGGAGACCTTACAAAGATTGTGCCTAGTGGCCAGATGAAGATGACCATTTATCTTTTTGCAGGCAGTTCTAATATTTGATTGGCCACATGGTATAGACCCAGGCGATTATTGAGATGTACCTACCCCAGCGGGTACTATGACAATTTGGAGAGAAGCAGGTTGTGCTAGTAGGCACAAAAAAGTATGCTCAGTCTTCCAGGGAGACCATGTGGGGGCTGCCCATATCAATGACAATGGTCGAGTAGCAGGTTGATGGTTTAGTTGCAGTTCAGTGGGTGTCGAGAGGGGGTCCGACAGATCTAGGGATATCTGCCTAGTTCGATGCCTGGTGGTAGATTCATAAGCCTATTCCTTTGACAGATCCATATGGTCTTCCACCTATAGATCGGAGGTCCATTATTCCACAAGTACCGAGGAGAGGCCAGGGTGGCATGGATGGAGGTAGAGATGGCAGAGGTGGAGGAGACGGAGGGAGAGATGGAGGTAGGGGAGACAAAGGCCGAAGTGGGGGAGATGATGGGAGTGGTGGAGGGGGATGGGATGGAGGAGATGGGAGGGATGGTGGAGGGTAGAGGCAGCCCAGGAGAGTCAGGCAAAGAGTGGGTGGTGTACCATTGTCACCCATCCGAGAGGAGGGGGAGGAGAGAGAGGTGCCTACTAAGCCAAAGGAAGAGGAGGAGATCAGAGGGGGTGAGGAGGAGGTGGAGGTGAGGGTTGAGGAGGAGGTGAGGGGTGGAGATGAGGAGACAGAGGTGAAGGCAGAGGAGAGAGCAGAGGAGGATCCATTTTTTGGGGGACATCCTCTTGATATAGATGTGGAGGAGGTCTAGGTAGAGGAGGAGAGAGACAAGGAGGAGGAGGAGGAGGATGAGGCAAACTAGAGACTATGGGAGCATATAATTTTTGGGGATGATGAGGGTGACAGATCACCCATTTTTCTTGCCGATGCCACCATTGATCAATGGATCATAGATTTGCAAAGCAAACTTGATACGCCCTTGGCAGCGGAGTTAGAGGTCACCCGGGTGGAGAGAGATCAGGTTGTTCTCTAATGGCAGGAGTTAGATCAGTGGGTGACAAAGTTTGTTAAGTTATGTTCAGGGCCGACAGGAGACATGGCCAGAGAGTTGGCCAAGATGGCCGAGAGCAGGGGGCGGTACAGATTATTATATGAGTAGGTGGTTCCCCCAGAGAGACAAGATCCAGGATTGTCCTGATCTTACAGTAGGGCAGGCAGTGGTAGTCAGACACATAGCAGTAGTAGATCACATAGCAATAGTCATACTAGTGTTGGGGGGTCCACTACATCAGGTCAGTCATCAGGCCACAGGTCACACAGCTCACATAGGCATTCATCCGGCCATAGCCACAGGTCTGAGCATGGGCACATATCAGTGTCATCAGGACATCAGGCAGAGCAGAGCCAACCTCCTGTTACTGATCCTACGGGATCTCAGAGTGAGACACAAGAGAGGACACCTATTCAAGTCACATTTCACTTGATGGGTTAGCCACAGTCACCTCGCAATTCACCTCCACGAGATGGAGGAGGGCCATCCTAGGACTTGCTTTTAGACAATTGTATATTTTGATATTCAAGCTTGCGAGCTCCATTTTTGGGATATCATATGACTCTATCCTATGACATGACATTTTTTAGAGATTATATATATATGCGATGCAGTTTTGATGTGGCCTATATGATGTTATGTGTTATGGTATTCTAATTTTTTATCATATGCTTATGTGATGTTTTTATGATGCTATGAGGTGTATGGATATTATGCTTATGTTTATGAATGCAATTATGGATGTGGTTACATATGTATGCATTGTGCCATGTGATGATGATGTGATTTTTATATGCTAATGCAACTGTTTATTTATGATGCTTATATGTTAATGCAAATGATGGTTTTATGAATGGATGTAAATGGAAATGATAGCGTTTATGAAATGTGAATTATGGTATTTGATTTATGCAAATGTGAGATGTTTTTATGAAATGCTCATGCAATTATGTATTCAACTTTGTTTTTTTGTATGTCATAGGATATCATCAGATAACGAGAGAAAAAGAAGGCAAAGATGGATGTTAGTGTGAAGAAAGATATGCATGTTAGTGTGGAAATTAAAATCCTTCAAAAAAATTCCATAGTACTATCCTAGTTATTGCTCTTTAACCATCATTGGGAAAAAATGTCATGATGGTCGACAAACACTATGATATGACGTAGATCAATAGTGTGCAAGGTCGAACCATCACGTAGATCAACAGTCGCAGAAAAGGATGATCATGACTCATGCAAGGAACACAATTGCCCCTAGTCACTTTGTCATGAACAACTGCCAGAAAAACCAAATCAATCATGAAACATTGTTGCTTCTCTAAATCCTGACGTCAGGACATCCTTGAGAAACTAGCCACATGATAGTAACTAAAAACAGACAGTAAAAATCATCGTACTATGTCATTGCTTCTCTAAATCTTGAGGTCAGGACATCCTGGAGAAACTAATAGTAAAGTGATAAGAAGACAAGGATAATCATCATGATATGTTGTGGTTTCTAAGACATAAGGAACTAATATCATGATAATTGTCAAAAGATAGAAAAAAGTTTTCCAAGTGCTTGCCAAGTGTTTTAATGTCAAGTGTTTTAAAGTCACGCGATATCAACTTCAGGAAGGACACATCTTGAATGACGTTGATATCTAGGAGATCAATTCTCGAAGTTAGGAGAATCATCAAAATGCCAGATGAGGATGATGATTCTTAGGAAGGACACATCCACAAGCATAAAGAAATGACAAGATTTGTTCTTTAGAAGGACACATCTTGAAGAAGAACGCAAACATTTTGCCAGGGTCAGTTATCTTGATATAATTTGATTACATGTCATTGCTAACGTGTTGAATTGAATAAAGGTGTTGATGAAATAGATTTCTGATAGATTGATAGCTCAAGATTGACATAATATTCGCTTGATTTGAAGAGAATTTGACGTGCGTGAATGTGTAGTGTCATGAACCCTAATGGACTGACCTAGTGCGGCCTCGGGGGTCCATCGATTGATGGCCTTGCCTACATCGTGCACTTAGAGATGTCGTAGTTCAACACAACCAATGATGTTGTCCCAAGGACAGAGGATTGAATCATGATTTTATTGTGACAAACCTAGAATGACTGACCTAATGTCTCAGGGATTCAAAGATGAATCTTTCCTATGTAGCAAATGCACAGAGACAACGTAGTTCGAACATGGATAAAAGATTGATTGACAAGATCAATTGAATTGATCAGATTGAATTTGACTCTATTTTGGGTTTTCTCAAGACATTTTCAAATTTTTAAGACTTTTCTCAGGACATTTTTCAGATGCTTAGGATTTTTTTAGGACTTTTTCAGATTTTAAAGATTTTTTCAAGACTTTTTCAAATTTTTAGGATTTTTTTAGGACTTTTTAAGAATGCTGGATCATGTGCAATACCCACTGCAGTTGCACAATAAATTTCTTTCCCCCAGACAGATTGGGGATCATCTGAGTCAAATGATATAGAGATAGGTAGACAAAAGGTGAGGATATGCAAGGGATGATGTCAACTAAATGTTAACCATGGCCAGAATCGATAGGACTTAGGATGGATGTCATGAATGTGTCAGACCTTTGTGATTATGAAAAATGGATAAAGGTCAATTTGAGTAATAGTAGATGGAAAAGCAACGATCGACTACGCATGGCGCCTATTTGCCAGGTCTTCACCATGGTACTTATCCAAAGCGCCTATTTGTCAGGTTTTCACTATTGGATGAATTCATTTGTTTTTACTATTTTTGCCATTTTTTTATTTTTTTGATGTCACCAAGACACCTGTTTGCCAGGTTTTCATCAAGAACGTTTTTTCTATTTTTCAAAAAAAAAATTGTATTTTGTAGTTTTTAGCCAAGCTCTTTGATGTTATGTGTAGAACTTTCTTAGATGTAAGTTGTTGATGGGTTCTGTCAGCTATTCTCCATCAAGTGTGGCCAAGTGATAAGCTCCAAAACCAAATGCGATAGTAATGATATAAGGACCAAGCCAATTAGCCTCAAAATTGTCAGGATTTTCACGGTCCGCCTGATTTTTGGGGTTAGAGGAAGATGATGTAGTACCAATTCGGGATCAAGGCTTGACATGTTAGCATATGACCATGCGAAGTTAACTTTCATGTCTGTGAAGAATTTTTGAAATTTGGGTTTTTCTTCTTCTGACAATGATGCGGCCAAGAGAATCACTTCAGGATTCTCTAGTGTGGCTATGTTAACTTCCATTGTGTCTTCAATGAGCATAGCTGATTTTTCCTATGCCACGGGAAGAAAGTCCAATCCTCCATCCTTAGGCGCCTCAGAGAGGTTTTCACCTTTGGATACGTCCTTTATTTTTACTATTTTAATATTGGAAGGTGCATTTCGGTTTTCACCTAAAGACATTTCTTTTTCTTTTTTAATCTTTGTATTTTTGTGACTAGAGGGTTGCACAGTCTCCTCGAAGTAAGCTACACAATCTAGATCAATGGAGAACCCTATTTTGTGATCACCCCATGGAATAACTTCTCTTAGCCCCATGAATTATGCAACTACCTCGTCATTCTGAAATATGTCCATCACCAGCGAATCTTGTTGGTCCCGGTTGATCAATTGTTGATAAACAAGGGGGATCCCATCGTTAGTGTTGGTAAAGTATGGGGAAGATGCGAAAAGTGTGCAAATTGATGCCTCAAGTCTAAAGGCAAAGTTGTCAATTTCAACTTTTGTGTCTGATGCCATGGATGGTCCATACTCCAAGTCAGATGAATCGAATTCAAAATCATAATATTGGATAAAATTATCAACATCGTGACTAGTGGTTGGCATTTCAAAAGTATGGATAGTGGGCTCAGATAAGTTAGGCTCATGGGTGGGCTCAGGAATGGGGTAGGATGATTCAGGTGTTGTCGGCGACACCTTGTGTTCTTCTGGATTCCAAGAAATGCTTACCCATTCGTTATTTTTGGAAAGTCGATCAATAGGGTCAATGTTATATTCCTGGTGGAATCCTTCTTCAAAGGAAAGTTGGCCAGGTTCCAAGAATAGTTCATCAATGTCATAGTCACTGACGGTTTTGTCAGATCCCCATTCCCATTCATTTGAATCAGTTTTGATAAGGGATTCTTCGCATGTCTCGACACTTTCTGTAACCGTTATGCCCTTACTTGAAAGTTCATGGGTATGTTGAACATCAGTTCCGAATTGGTCAAAACCTAGCCCTATATTCCTTGGTCTTGCAATCATGATAATAGGTTCCCTTCTTTCACTGTTGTTCTTTCCAAGTCCGCTTGTGTCGTCGAAACCTAGGGCTTTGCATATATCATAGCCTTTGCCATAGAGATGCAATGGTAGTGGAGATAACTCTATTGGGTCTTTGTAGATCCATTTATCTATGTCGATAATGACTTCATTACCCATATCGCCCCACTGTGTAAAAACACTTTTCAGTGGAACCTTGAAAGTTGTTTTGGGCTCAACTGCAAAACATGGTCTACCATAGACTTTAGGCGGCTTTAGTATTGTGGTACAGTAAGCCGTATTCAATTTGAACTCTCCACAACCAAGGTCCTGGATATGAAATTCTTTATTTGGGATAGAGGTCGATGCAGATGGTGTGGTAGAAGGTAATGGAATGGATGATTTTTTGAGTGTCGATGGGTCAATATATTTGGATGAGGTGGAAGATGAGGCTTCCCGATTGATGGGTACCTGGTGCTCAGTCGTGGCTCGCAGGTTGGTATAGTATTGAAATGGATCAAGATCTCCTGGGATAGTGATCTCAGTACCATCAAGAGGGAATTTCAAGCATTGGTGGTATGTGGATGGAATAGCCTTTAGAGCATGAATCTAGGGCCGACCAAGTAAGATATTATAGTTGATGTCATGATCTAGGACCTAGCATGTTGTATCTATGATAACTGGTCCTACACAAAGTGGAATTGTAATGATGCCTTTAGAAGCATATTCTTCATCATCCTATGCCTTGATGACGATGCTTTTGCTAGCATCTACGCATGCATCAGAGAAACCAAGATCTTTAACCAATTTTAGAGAGTAGATGTTCAATCCTGCTCCACCATCTACTAAGACTCATCTAACCGTATTCTTGTGGACAAAAACCTTGATGTGAAGGGCATCATTATGCGATGGTTTGGGCGAGGAATAGTCACTATCTGAAAAGGTGATGTGATGAGGCAAATTCAGATATCCGACCACAGTCTCAAAGTGGTTGAAATCAATGTTGGTTGGGACAAAGGACTCTTGCAAGACTTTATCTAGGATGGCCTTATGTGTGGGTGAAATACAGAGTAGTTCGAAAATGGATATTTGAGCAAGTGTTTTGTTCAATTTCTCAATAATGTTGAACTTCGGTTTTGGATTTGACTGTTTGGCGGACGGACCAGGTATGGTGATTTTAGGTTGACGTGCAGAAGGACCTAGGATGGTGACCTTGCCTTTACGCATGGTTACATTGCATTCCGGGGCCTTTTTAATGGTAATGGTGTTAACACATTCATCTTCATCAGCAGCGCAAAGATTGTTAATAATGGTACCATCTGGATAGTTGTATGTAGGACTAATAGTATTGTAGGACGAACGGATGTGGTTGGCTTGATTGTTGGTATTCTTTGTGCCAGATGAGGAAGCTTTACCATGATCCTGCAGTGGGTTTTTTTTTTATAGTATGATCTGCATTGGATGCAAATGATTGACCACCTAACTCAATGGTGTGGTTCTCTATGAGGTCTTGCACTAGATTTTACAATTGATGACAAGAGGAAGTTTTGTGCCCTTTGGCACGATGGTAATCACAAAATGCACTATCATCCCACCATGATGGCTTGAACTAGCTAGGGTCATACAGCTTTGGCTCTTCCAGTGTTATCATGTTGTTTTGAAGAATTTTCTTTAAGACAATTTCAATAGGTTCACCCAAAGGGGTGTATGTGCATTTTTGGAATTATCGGAGTTGACGCATCTGCCTTTGATTAGTTTGCGCATGATTACTTTGGATAGCATTGGTAGTTGGTGTCAGTGTAGTTACAGGTGCATTTTGATTTTTTACTCCTTTGATTCTGAGTACATGACCTGTTGCATTAACGGTTTTTGCATCAACTACACTGTCGCTTGTGATATGCTTGTTCTTAACCCAGTATTTGGTTTGATCATTTGAGCTACTTGGGTTATTATTTGTGGTGGTGTTGATGGGTTTTCCACCATATTTTTATTTGTCTTTGGTGATCAAGGCTTTCTCAAGTTGAACACCTTTTTCAACAAGGTCAACAAAGGTGGTGCAAGAATGGACTTGTAAGCCATACCTTAGTGGTCCTAGGAGAGTTTGCACAAACATGGTGACTTTCTCCTTTTCAGGTATTTCAACCAGACATCTGCTCCATCTTTGAAAGAATTGAATAAAAGTCTCTCATGCATCCTCTTGGGTAAGTTTGCATAAGGAGGCGATGTTGATATCCATGTCAATGTTATAGGCATATTTTTCAACAAACTTGTTTGCCAATTCATCACATGTTTTGATTCCCTTAGGCAATAGCGAGAACCATTCTAGTGCATGACCTGCAAGACTTCTAGAGAAAATTCTCATGAGATAGGTTTGCTCATATGCAATGTCCATGCAACTAGTGGTGAATTCTCTTATGTGTTCAATGGGGTTTGTTTTGCCTTTGTATTTGGGAAAATGAGGTACCACATATCCATGAGGAAAGGGTGGCATATACAAGGTTGTGTCAAATGGATATGGACACAAGTCATGTGACATGTATGACTTTTTATTAGATTGCTGCAAGGTCTCCAATTGTGTTTGAAGAGCAACGAGTTGGAGTGTGAGTGCTTCCACCATGGGATGGTTGGTAGCATCACTCATGTTGGTAATAGGGATAGCTTGAGTCCTCAATTGTTGTGATGATATGGGTTGATTTGGGATTGGTTGTTAGTGAGAAAAATGAGTGCTCTAATTAGGCGGTTGTTGGAAATGAGTGTTTTGATGAGGGATGTGCTGCTGTGTATGGACTTGAGAGGCATAAGTAGGGATGTGATATCCTGCCATGTTGGATTGAATTTGAGGACCTTGTTGGTTTTAATTTTTTTGATGTCCAAATGGAGTGAAGGATTGAGGGCCTTGTTGATTTTCAGCTTGTTGATGCCCAAATGGAGGGAAGGATTGAGTGCTTTGATTATTTTGAGCTTGTTGATTCCCAAATGGAGTGAAGGATTGAGTGCCCTGATTGCCTTGACCAAATAAGAGATTGTGGCCATGAGGAATGTTGGTATTAACCTATGAGGAAGTAGGTTGGGTGCCTTGTATGACAACTCTTCATTTATTTCTCCCAAAAGGGTTGGATGAGTTGCTTGCCATAGCATTTGAATAACCTAATAATAGGTTTTTTGATGTACTCATGGAACTAGATGAAGTTCCAAAGATATTTGAGGTGGTTGCACTCATTGTTTGTGAAGGGATGGTGGATGTTTGTTGGGGGATGGATTGTGATGCCGTGTTGGTTTGGGTAGATGATCCCCTAATAGATGTTGTGTTGGTTGTGGTGGTAGTATGACCAAGGGAAGTAGCATTGATGATGTTTATGACATTTTTTGAAGAGACTCCCATGGAAGGATTGTGTGATGAGGGATTGGGAGATGTTTCTCTAAGAGTTTCAAGATCGGATCCCTTTGGTAACTTAGCCCCTTGGTCAAGGAGCATAGATAGGAATCTAGAAGAGTCATTTAAGACTACTTCTTCCACAAAAGCAACAACTTCTAGATTTTGGGTAGCAGCTAATAAGTCTTCTTCAAAGACTTCCCCATTTTGATCCCATCGGATAACTGGTTCAAAAATATGTGATGGAGATGGTGGAATGTTCATTTCACTGAAAGGATTAATTTTGGAATTTCCCATGTCAAAAAAAGGATTTGTTTGTGGCATTAGGAAATGAATCCATGTCAGTTGTGAATTCAAGAAAGTTGGTGTCTTGTCTAAAGGAATCCATGAGTCTTTTCTTTTTCTATAATCTAGTTTCAACCATACAAGTTTTGCTCAACTTGGGATGATGGAGAGAATGATCTAAGTATGATACTATGTTTTTGGTTTCTTTGGATTTTTAAGGAATGCTATGAAATGCAAATGAGACCAAAATGAGGCTAAAGACTTGTGAATGCAATTGGTGTGATACTAAAATGGAGATGCTAAATGATATGCAACTAAAGGAGCCTAAGATGTACTTACTATTGAGGGATTTAAAGAGGACAACTTGAGCAAACAAAGTTTTTGCAATGATTCAAGTTTGGAAGACCAATGGACCATAAAAGGACTATAAAGAGGACAAAGTGAAGTTTCCACACTAGACTATTGAGTGGGAAATAATTCACCAAAGTTTTGAAAAATGACAAAGGGTAATTGGATCCAATGATAACCTAGTATTGAATGCAAAGTTTTGACAATGAATGGTAAGAGTCAACTCCTAAAATCTGAAAAATTAAGTGTCTAAGAAGATGGTGAAGTTACTAATGCAACTAATGGAAAGCCAAATGGAAACTTATTGTGAGCCTAAAATGGTTCCTATAATGCAATGTTTGATGAAATTTGAGCAATTCAGAGTCTGGTTTGAACTAAAACAGTGAAGGAAGACTTGATTGAATTAAAGACAAGTTGTGGAATTTCAGTTTTGACAATGAGAAGGTGATTTGAAATTCTTCGCAAATGTGTCGTAGCGAATGCAGTATGATAGAGAGAATGTGGCTTGCAGAGGCAAATGCAGTTCAGAAAGTGTCGATTGTGACACACTCTAGCAAATGCGGGTTGAAATTTCTCAAATGCAACTCAATATTCTAAATGCGGTTTGATACTGGAAAATGCGGCTCTATTTGTTTCAATTACAGCTCATCAGAGTGAATGCAGCTCAGGATGTTTCAAATGCAGCTCATCAGAGCGATTGCAGCTCAAAAGATGGCGATTGTGTTGCATGAAGCAATTTTTTGGAAAACAACTTTGCAAATTTGATAAGTTTTGGATCTAGATTGTTGATGTTCAGTTTGTTGAAGTTTCTTTTGAAAATAGTGGGCAAACACCTAGAAACTAAAACATTGAGTGTATGTTCAAGGATCAAGCATGACCCTTGTTTGTTTTCATTGGTTTTTTGAAAAAAAAGACACTTCAAGAAGACTTGCTCTTAATAGTCAAAGGGTCATCATAACAATCACAACCCACATCTTAAAATCATGTTGACTCACACATCCATGTCACCCCCTAGAGGGTGCCCGTGTTTTTGTCTTTTCCAGGTGCGTACTCAAGGTGACAAAAGTGGATACCGAATCCCTTGAGAAAATAATCTGTGGCAATTATATGGTGAGTGTCTTGGGGGGAGATTCTTCCCTCCCCTTGCACCATGATTGAAACAATGTCTGGATACTGACATGGCTGGCTTCTACACTATGGTTCTTAGTCAAGGTTTCCATTCAGCATGGCAATAGATAAACTCCCTCAGGAGACCTCCCAATCTTTAGAACAAAGACTTTGGGGATGGTTATCTTGCCTACTACTGTTGAATATGGGTTTCCCCAAAATTCACTTTTGATTATAGTGGGTTGGAAAACCTGGCTTTGGTTGTTCCCACTTAGGTCGTTCCCGTAGGGTGAGTACTTTTTCCCACTATGCCAGGCCTTCTAAAGGTTTTAAGAAAACAATAAAATGCATAAATATAAAATGGGTAAGTCTGGTTTTTGGGTCACCCAGTAAAAGAGAGAGCATATACCTATTACCCAATCAAGAACAGTAGACAAGTTGTTCAGTTTTAAACCCAAAGTGAAAATTTTCTACACTAAGTGAAGATGTTGCTTCACCACAAGCATGGGGTTTATTTTAACCAAACAAAATAAAAATATTTGGTGACTACCCTAGGATTGATGAATTCCAAATTAAATTTTCTATCCGAGGATTGATAAATTCTGAATTAAATGTCTATCCTAGGGTCAGTTCATTTTAATCCCATCAAAAAGAGTAACTGGTCGCGGTCGCATCGGATCCAAATAACAAAATTAAAAACATAATGCAACTAGTCATTTGCGGCTCAAGAACTGTCAAATGCGTCGCATTCTTGTGAATGCGTCATTAGCGATCTCGTATGCGGTGTGACAGAGTGTATGTGTCATTCACGATCGCAAATGCGGTGCAACAAAACACTTGCGTCGCATAGGCCTACGGTTGCATCATTCTGTACTCCTGCACCTGCAAAAAAAATCTGAGGCCATACGAGAACCTGTAAAAACATGTTAGATTGTCAGGTTCACCAATGTAATGATGGATTTCTGCAAAACAGATTGTTAGTCTAATAAAGCATGCAATATTAAATCAAATCTAACAAACAATAGAATGCATAAGAAAAAAAAATGAAAGAATGAATAAGAAAGCTCTCACCCAATCCTTTCTTCTCCATGACTCATTTCTATTGTACCTTCTAACTTTTTTGTGATAATGGATGCCCTTAGATATGTGTATGTGAGCAAATCCTATAATGTCTAGCCCTAAACAAAGCTTTGAAGGATTTATAAATAAAATCTCTAATGCAAACTAGAAATTCAATCCTAATATGCAAGTTATTAAATAAGCCTAAGATGATATGACAATTGAAAATAATGAGATTACAAAAATGCTAAGAGATAATAATGATTGATCCCGAAAATGAGATCAAGATTGTCATTTTATAGAAAATGCAATCTTGAATGGACGAACGAGATGAGAAATTGAGAGATGCCCTAGAATCCATGGTCAAGATTCAAAGTGATAACTCTCAATTAGGGTTAGGGAAACAATCTCCAAATGTGTGGACAAGATTTAATTTAAGTAATTAAATAAATGGTAGAGAATAAACGTGACAATGAGATGAAATTAGTAAAAAACAGAAGATAAGGAGATGAGATTTTAGAAAATCAGTTATTTTAGCAATTACTTGATTTGTAGAAGAATAATTCTATTTTGAATTAAATTAATTCAAAATATGGATTTGTGAGATAATGAGTAATTGATTTTTGCAATTAATTACTAAAAGAAGAATCAGTTAACTATGTGAGACATTTTTAAATGATTTGTTTTATTTAAAAATAAAGAAGTTTCACATACAACAATTAAATAATTAAAAATAATCATTTAATTTAGAAGTAGTTAATTAATTAAATAAATTAGCAAATCTATTTAATTAAGAGGGTTTAGGGATTAGTGACATATTAAATGAATATATTTAAAATATATTTATTTAATAATCAAGAGGACATTAATGACAAGGATTAATTAAATAAATGAGACTTTATTTAATTGTACAAGACTTTGATAATTAGTGACATATTAAATAAATAAATAAGATTTATTTATTTAATAATCATGAAGAATGAGAGATCATGAATTAATTAAATAATTATAAATTATTTAATTAATAGTTGAATGTGGGTTAGAAACATAATTACAGAGTTATACTCATGTTATGACGAAAGGTGATAAAATAGTGGTCGTAGGCCTAAGTCATTTTTAGGTGTCTACAGGTGCATCTTGAAACAAAAAAAATGCCTACTCACATCATCCTCATCCAACTTTATATCCCATATCTCATAGGGTCACCACAAGTTTTATGCCTATAAAAAGGTCTGAACACAAATGAATCATGGAATCCAACCCAAGTAGTTCAATTGGAATGACACCCATGAGTACTTCCAAAACAACCTTCAAAATTCCTAACGAACCATTTAACCCTAGACAGTAGAGAATTTCTAAGGGTTGGTGGAGTCGCAGTGATTCCTAACCTGGAATCTATGTTGTTCTTGGATCCGAAGTAGACTTGCTTGGTCAAGACAATGGATAAGAGACAAATTGGGAAGACTCAGGTGGTTTCAGCGATGAGCTTTAAGAAGTCAGCGAAGAGGAAGGATGAGGAACCCATTTTCCTAGCTGCACTACTTGGGGGTTGGGATGAGCTGGATGATGTGCAAGAGACACCAGTCCCACCAGAAGTAGGAGAGATCATCATTGAGTTTGAGGATGTGATGCCAGTGAAATTGCCTGCACAACTTCTGTAGAGGCGGGCCGTTGATCATAGAATTGAGCTAGAACCGGGGGCAAGGCCTCCAGCCCAGGCACCTTATAGGATGTCAGGACCAGAGATGGTCGAACTTAAGAAATAGTTAGAGGAGTTGTTGGAGGTGGGTTACATTAGGCCATCCCGTTCTCCATATGGGGTGCCAGTGTTGTTTCAGAAAAAGAAGGATGGAACATTGAGGTTATGTGTGGACTTCAGGGCCCTAAACAAGTTGACTATCAAAAATAAGTATCCCCTACTGTTGATTGCAGACTGCTTCGATCGTTTGTTTGGGGCAAAGGTTTTTAGTAAGCTAGATTTGAAGCAGGGGTACTATCAGGTGAGGATAGCGCCCGAGGATGAGGAGAAAGTTGCGTGTGTGACTCGGTATGGGTCATACGAGTTCATGGTGATGCCCTTTGGGCTCTGCAATGCACCAGCTACGTTTTGTACACTCATGAATGATGTGTTCAGGCCATTCTTGGATAAGTTTGTTGTGGTATACCTGGATGACATTTTGGTCTACAACAAAAACATGGAGGAGCACAAGCAACACTTGGCAGAAGTCTTTTAGATGCTCAGGGAGCATAAGCTATTTGTCAAGAAGGAAAAATGTGTATTTGCTCAGGAAGAGGTGCACTTCCTAGGTCATATCATAGGAAAAGGGAAGATCAGACCAGAGCCAGAGAAACTGCGGGCAATCAAGGATTGGGAGCCGTTGCAGAATGTTCACGAGGTGAGACAGTTCTTGGGCCTGGTTAACTATTATAGAAAGTTTGTTGAGGGGTACTCCAAGTGTGCTACACCTCTCATTGATCTCCTTAAGAAAGATAGAAAATGGAAGTGGTCGGACAAGTGTCATGCAGCATTCAATACATTGAAGGAGAGGTTGACTACCTCACCTGTGCTGGCATTGCCCGATTTCACAAGACCTTTTGAGGTGCAAAGCGATGCGTCTGATTATGCTATTGGGGGGGTGCTCATGTAGGATGGGCATCCGGTTGCTTATGAGTCGAGAAAGTTGAAGGATAGGGAGAAGAATTACCCTGCCCACGAGAAGGAGATGATCGAGATCATACATTGTCTCAGGGTTTGGAGACACTATCTTTTGGGTACTCAGTTTGTAGTGAAGACGGACAATGTATCCTCAACCTATTTCAAGACATAGGCTAAGGTGACTCCGAAGCAAGCCAAATGGCAGGAGTTCATCACGAAATTTGATTTTGAGATCCTTTACAACCCAAGTAAGACCAATGTTGTAGCGGATGCTCTTAGTAGGAAGGCTCAATTGGTGGCAATAGAGGAAGTGGTGTCAGATGCAGGTCCAGGGGAAAGCAAGGTGACACTATCTAATGAGGTATTGGAATCCATTAAGCAAGGCTATGAGATGGATCTTCAGGCAGTCGAGCTCTTCAAACAGGCAAAGGAGGGGAGAACTCGAAAGTTCAATGTGAAAGATGGAATGCTGGTATTTACCTAGGATCGATTTTACATCCCCAAATGGAGGAATTTGTGGAGGGAAATTCTACATGAGTGTCATGACAACATTTGGGCTGGGCACCCAGGTCAGAAGAGGACCCTCGCACTACTAGAGTGGGGCTTTTATTGGTCGAAAATGAGTCGAGATGTGGACGAGTATGTCAAGAGCTGTCTCATTTGTTAGCAAGATAAAGTGGTGACAAAGCCTCCAGGAGGTTTGTTGCAGCCCTTACCTATTCCAGTTAGACCATGGGCAAGTGTAAGTATGGATTTTATAACAGGATTGCCAGAGGTGAATGGGTATAGCAGCATCATGGTGGTGGTCGACAGGTTCTCAAAGTATGCCATCTTTGTTCCGTGCAAGGCACCGTGCAGGGCAGAGGATGTTGCTGAGTACTTTTTTAGAAATGTGATAAAGCATTGGGGTGTGCTGTTGAGTATCATTAGCGACAGGGATGCGAGGTTCACCAGTGCATTTTGGAAGGAGTTGTTCAAGCTGATAGGGATGAAGTTGCTAATGTCAACCAGTCATCATCCGGAGATAGATGGTCAGACTAAAAGGATACATGGGATTTTGGAGGATTATCTCAGGCACTTTGTTTGGTCGGACCAGTCCGATTGGCCAGGCTTATTGGACTCTGCTTAGTTTTGCTACAACCTGCAGAAGAGCGCATCGAGTCAGTTTTCTCCATTCGAGTTAGCTACGGGGCAGCAGCCACTGAATCCTCATACGGTTTTGAGTGGGCACATGAGCAAGTGTCCAGGTGCGATGGAAAGATTGAAAGATTGGTAGGATCGAGTTGATTTGGCTAGGCACAACTTGGTCAAGGCTGCTGAGCGAATGAAAAGGTATGCAGACTCTGGGAGGATGCACATAGAGTTTGATGTTGGTGATAGGGTCTTTTTGAAGATGGATCTGGTTCAGTTTAGGCCACCCAGGGGGTTGAGTCAAGCAATGACTCATAGGTTTGATGGGCCTTACCAAGTGACTCAGAGAGTGGGTAAGGTTGCATATAAGTTGAAGTTGCCAAATCACATGAGGGTTCATGACATTTTTCATGTCAGCCAACTCCATCTGTATCATCAGGAAAAGAAGGACGACAGTAGCAATGTGCCAACAAGGGGACCAACTAATGTCTTGGACAGGCCGGGTTTGGAGGTGCAGGAGGTGCTTGCTGTTAGGGAGAGGGGATTTGGAAATCAGAAGTGGAAGGAATTCTTGGTTCATTGGCAGGGCCAGTCCAGAGATGCAGCATCTTGGGAGCGAGCTGAGAGTTTGTGGAAATACGAGGACAAGGTGTTGGAGTTCTTTGAGAAGGACTCCACCACACCCTTCTGAGTGCTCAAGCTGAGTTGAGTGCCTTCGCGGTAGTGTCAGGGACAGTGTTGCCAGCGTCGAGGGCATCGCCTGATTTAGAGTGGGGGAGGATGTAAGGGGTTGTCATTAGCCAAGGGTGATTCCAGGGTTGGGCTCAGGGAGCTCACCCGTATCAAAGCAAAGCCAGGTTTGGAAGCGTGGAGCTCACCTGGGTCTGACACAAAGATGAGCCAGGGGTTGCATCCGAGTTGTATCGGGGGGTTCTGGGCTAGGCTAGAGCCAGGTTCCAAATGAGAGCCAAGGCGGGTGAACTGTTGCACCGAGTTCTTAGAGGGACCAGTGCGAGTGTTTTCATAATGCTAAGGGGAAGTTGGGCTCCTTTGTGCACAAGTATTGTGATGGTTCCTAAGGCTAAGTGTGGGGAGTCCGACTCAACAGTGGATTCCTTAGCCAAAAGCGGAAAGGTGGAAAGTGGGGAATCTGGCGGTTTTGGTGGCGCATCCTACAGAGGTCTGGGATTTGGCCGAAAAACTATTGTGGGGGAAATAGAGTACCCCAACCGCAAAGAGCAACCTTGCATTCTACAAAGTCTTCATATTCTCAAAGCGAAGTGTCATGGTGGGGAAACCCAAGGAGGCACAAAAAGGTGATCATTGAGCTGGGTGCGTTTGAAGGTGATTGAGCAGAGAGAGTGTGAATGGTGCATTGAGGAGTAGTGTTGTGTTCTGTGTGAGTGAAGCAGAGGCTATGAGCTTTGCAGAGTTGGACTTGGAGTTCCCAAGCAGGGACCTGGGTCTTGTGTGGGGAAGTCTTCTGGGAGCCACGAGAGGTCTTCTAGTTGTACTGAACTATGGGTAGTTTCGAAGTGATCAGATATCATAGGGTTTGGAATCAACGTGAAGAGCTACAGCCAGGGGCGAGATCAGTTGTGATCAGAGCTTGAAGAGTTGGTGCGAACCTAGGGGTGGGAATTGTATCAAGATGTCACTATAGAAGATATCACACATGAATCTAAAGGTTTTACAGAATTCACTAATGAAAAACTTATAGAGATGCAACAAGACCCATCTATAGCTAGAGCACTTGATGCTTTGCTAGCTACCGACCCTAACTTGTATTTTCTTAAAATTGTACAAGGTGGTTTTAAAATACACATCGACTATGAAGTTTTCACACTTAGGGAACAAGCCCTTACACATGCTATGACATCTAGTAATCATATGGATGAGAATGTGGGCCTATGGTACATATAGTCATTGAAAAAATACCACCACCCCCATAATGATAACACCAATTCAACCTATTATACATCCATTTTACACGGATTCATTTCCTTTTACTAAATGATTTTTTAGCCCATTATTTCACAATCCAAATGTAGGTGGTCAAACAAAACTAAAAATTCAAACCCAATCATTTACAAAAACTCCCAAAATATCCTCATTCACATCAAACCAAACAAATCCAAGCATACCAAACCCTCAAAATCCCAACATGATAAATTACATTAAAAATCCATTCATAGAACCTACTCCTCTACCTCACATGCATCCTAATGTATCTAATATTACACAAAAATTAGACATACCAAGGAGCACTAAAAATCAAACTACCCTCACAATTCACAAAATTCCTTTCTTAGTACCACAAAACAAGATCCCTCTTTAGGTATAGCAATAAAATAAAAACATTTTGCATATCTCACAAACACCACAACAACCAACACGTCAACAATAACAATACATCTCTCATCCACAACAATCATTACCTTAGCAACAACAATATATCTCCCATCAACAACAAAACAATTATACAACAATGACATATACCTCAATAACCACAACAAAAACAACATATATCCCATCCTCAACAACAAACCCCCCCAACAACAAGTATTTCAATAAAAACCTGCCCAACAAAAAACTTCTCAACATCAATTTCCTCCACAACAATATCCCCAACAACAAATCCAACTAGAACATCAATACGATCCATATGATACAACTCAAACACAACAAAATTTTACTCAATATCAAATAAGCCCTCAATAATACCTACCATATAACACATATGACATATCTTCTAGCATCTCATCAAATAAAAACCCATCATACAACTCATCTACCATACCCTAATATAACAAATACTTTCCACTCAACCAAGAACCAAATAATCCTCCTAACGACTTAGCTTCACAAATCGAAGATCTAAATTAAAAAATCAATGGAATGCAAATAAGACAAACAAAGAAAACATATGCTCTTGAGGACTTATGTCCTTATCCATTTGATAGAAACACAACCATGACACCCTTTCCTCACAACTTTGAGATGCCCAAGTTTGATAAATACAAAAGGATGTGGTGATCCATGTGAACATATAAGGTAATTGTATGTAGCTAGCTTAGAGGTTTCATAGAATGATGCATAAATAATGCACCTCTTTCCACAAAGCCTAGGTGGACAAGCAATCAAATGGTTCTCTCATCTACCCCCAAGTATCAAAATATTTCAAGACCTTGTTGACAAATTTGTAGTACACTTCTCCTACAACATATAATAAGAGGTTACTATGACCGAATTGTACATAACGAATCAAAACGAAGGAGAATCATTTTCATCCTTTCTACAAAGGTGGAGACATAAAGCTAGTAAATGTAAATCCATTTGAAGAGCTAATAGAAAAAGGTCTCACAATAGAAATGGATCTCATTGCTAAAGGGCTATTCAAAATCTACAAGTCTCAAGGATAACCCTTCAAGTTCTAATGATAAACCATGCCTATGGGCCAAATTTTTTTTTTTACCAATGACAGTGTTGCAAACACAAAGTTTGTGTAAAATATGTAACCTCAACTGAACAAGCAGCAAAACATCCAAAATAAAAATCCTCCATGAGGAAAACCACCAAGACGTAATAACACAACTTGACGTAAATACACTCCCTTAGGGGAACCTATTGAAGCGGTCTTAAGCAAATCGGTTCAATCATACCTCATCAAGCTTTCTAAGATTTGATAATATGACGAACTACAGTTCAAACCCACATGGTATAATGACAATAATTATTGTGAATACCATAGAACAAAGTGACATGGAACATCCAATTGTATGAGGCTTAAAAATCTCATCCAAGACCTCATTGATCAAGGGGAAGTGAATATTGACCAACATCTAGGAACATCTAGAAAAAATAATCTAGTGATATATGAGAATCCAATCCCTGACCATGGTTAGGGAGATGATGTTGGTAAGTCAAAATTTTATAACCAAGTTAACCATTCCTATGATAATGTCATAGGACATGCTCAACATGCAAAAAACCATATTTTTGTAAACACTATTCATGGTAAAAATATTGAGTGTGAATCCACCACACAAAGAGGGAGGGTCACTATCCAAGGATCTCCTCCATAATCCAAAGGTTTAACTAGAGTTTATCCAACCGATTATAGCTTAATCAAACATTGCAAGAAAACCCCCCCACAAATATCAATCTTATAGCTTCTAAGGATCTCCCTTGCACATAAGGAAGTCTTAGATAAGGCTCTCCTACAATCATTTTTACCTATTGATATAGATACAAAACAATTCCAAGTCATGGTAGGGCACATTCCATCTTCTCATTGCCTCTTATTTACCAAAAATGAGCTTGCATCCCATAATTCATAACCATGACTTAAATCTTGAAGTTTGCATCCATAACCACAAGAGAAAGAGAGTTTTGATAGATGGTGGTGTGGGCTTAAATATCTACACCTTGAAATTAGTTCAAAAACTAGGATACTTTGAAGGGATTATTGAGAGACAAAAGGGAATCACTATCAGAGCCTATGATTATAATGAAAGTGAATTTGAGGGAACTACAAAGTTACCTACCCAAGTTCGTCTTGCAATCGCTAAAACCACATGTCAAGTATTGGACCTTGATCTACCCTAAAAAATTCTCCTAGGATGTCCATGGATACGTTCCATGCAAGTCATCTGATCCACCTATCATCAATGCATAAAATTACCCTATAACGATACTAAGGTTATCATTCATGGTGACAAACCCTTCCATTATTACAAGAACTTGGAAGAAAAGTACTATAGATTACTCCAAGTTCCCAATAATGATGTGGATTTACATTCATCTTCCTAGTTGATCCATCAATGCTCAGCTCCTTATCTACATCTCATCAACCACCATTTAGAATTAAGGTCCAAGTATGAGATAATAGTTGTGGTGACTACAACCTTAAAGGCTCCTTATAGGTAGGAAAACTACCATCTTCTCCAAAGACATATGGTAAGTCTTCCATATAGATGAAACCTCTACTACAATCAGATTGAACCCATGGTCCTTTTAAAATGGGGTGAACATAATATAGAGGTTATATAAGAAGAATATTTCTATAAATGGGTGTACCAGGATGAACAAGAAGAAGATCCTCTTCCCATTGATTAAAATAGTAAAGGGTTTAAAATGATCACAAACATGGGATTCAGAGGTTATGGTGAACTTGGTCTACATCAATAAGGCATATGATAACCTATTCTTTTGGAAAGGAAAATAAATAAAGGCCTTGGGTATGGTTCACAAGACTGTTGGAATGTGATGATACTGGTTGTTGTCATTAATGGTTGTCATTGATGTCAACATATCTTGGCCGATTGATTAAGCTTCAACTTTGTTTCTTTGGTGATCCGGATTGGCGTACTTTGAATGTTGTGTTGTGATGATCTATGTTTAGTTGTGCTTGTCTCGGTCCCATACATCTTGCAACATAATGAGATACACTCTTTTGGGTCTTGACTTATCTGGAAAGTGGTTAGCATGTTCTGAAACATTGCTTGCATTGTAATATTATCCCTTGTTTCCAGATATCATGGTTAATATGTAGCATGTTTATTTGAGCGAGGAGGTTATGTGTGGTCCATGTTTCATTCCCTTCCACCGTGGGAATGTTTTTGTGGTGACCTAATTCAAATTATTCTCGGATGACTTAGGAGTTTATGGAAGCATGAAATGGAATTATTTCTAGCCGACTTGAAAATATTATGAAGGCACTGATTGGTATAAGTAGAAGTTGATCTCATTTGATGAAAGAAACTGTGGTGAATATGAATTTAAATATCCAATCATTGTGCAATTGTTGGAAATAGTTATCTTTGTGTGGATTCCCTTTTCATCATTCTTCTGGCAACGAGCCATTTTATTTAGGCAGCGAGCCTCTCTCTTTTGGTAGTGAGCCTTTTTTGTATCTTTGGCTATAATATCTAGGTAGTGAGCCCAACTAGCAGTGAGCCACCCTACAATGAGCAGCTTGGCAGTGATCCCTTGTAAAAATCACCTTAATCAGTGTCACCTTAACTGATGTTTTATAATTGAGAATTAACATTCTTTGTGGCTTTTCCCATCTTGGGTTTCCACATAAATTTTGATGTTCCTTGTGCATGGTGTTGTTAAGTGCTTTCATGTTCATATCTATTTAATTGCTATCTAATTGATTTGAGTTTGTTTCAGATTAATTAAGGATAAGAAAATTATTTTATGATAAATGATTCACCCCCCCTCTCAATTATCCAGACTGTTCTAAAATTGGTATTAGATCCTTGGTTCCTCAAAGGAGAGCTTAACTACCTGGGGTAGATCTGATGGCACACAAACTAACAATTCCAGTGTTTGATGGATCTGACTACAGCTTCTGGAGAGTGCAGATGAGAGGTTATCTAATTTCTCTAGGGTACACAACTTGGAAATTTGTTGAGACAAAATATGTTGAACAAACAAGTGGTCCTTCTAGTGTGGACGATATTTCAGCCTATGAAGAGAATGAGAAGGCAAGGTATGCAATCTACAATGTTGTATCTAAGACTAAGTTACCAAATTTTATTTCATTGGAAACTTCTTGTGATGTTTGGGAAAAGTTGTAATAAATATATGACGGAAATGATAAGAGTCAAATTATCAAAGAAGTTGACAACTAAGTGCAAATATGAAAACTTGAAGATGGAAAAAGGTGAGGATATAGCAAGCTACTTTTAGAGAGTTGTCAGTGCAGTAAATGAAGTCAAATATAAAGGATGCACTCTGACAATGAAGATGTTATGGAGAAGATTCTGATGACCCTAGCAGAGAGCTACAGTGACAAGATCTCATCTATTGAGGAATTTTATGATCCAAATAAATTCACCAAAGAGCAACTATTTGGCACCTTGGCCACATTTTAGATGAGAAATTTTGGAAAAGAAAAGGAGAAATTTGAAACAGCCTTCAAAGCCACAAAAACAAAAGATGACTCAGAAAGTGAAAGTTCAGATGAGTTGCAAGAAAACTAAAGAAAGGTGTTGGCAAGTACAAAGGTATGCTACCTCTTAAATGCTTTAGATGTGGAAATATTGATCATTTAGAAAATAAGTGTCCAGAGAAAAGAACAAGGAAAAAATTAAAAAGATAAATAAGAAGGCCTACTATGTTAATGAGAATGCCAGTATTTCAGATGATGAATCAGATCATGAGGATTTTTTGTTTCTGGTAGAAAAGGATGAACCTAGATTTGATCTCTAATATTTGTCTGGAATCTAATGATAATACTGAAGCTGCATTATTTGTCAAAAGAAATAGAGATGAATGGTTGATTGATAGTAGATGTTTGAATCATATGACCAATGATAAAAGTAAGTTTATAAAGCTTGATAAATATGATGGAGATTTTGTTAGATTTAGAGATGATAAAACAACATAAATTTTTGGAATTGGTTTTATTACCTTTGATGGAAAACATAACATTGAAAATGTTTACTATGTGAAGGGTTTATATCACAATATTTTGAGTGTTGGACAGATGTGCGAGAATGGCTATAATGTTGTATTTTAGGATGATGGTTGTGAAATCCATAAGAGTTCTGAAACTGTTATTACAACAGGAAAAATAACAAGTAGGAATATGTATCAACTGAAAGGAGCTACAAAGAGTTTCCTATTTTCTAAGATCAATGATAGTTGGCTCTGGCACTAGAGGATGTGTCATATCAACTTTGACAACTTGGTAAGAATAAGTTCAACAAGGGAATTCAAAGATTTTCCTAGACTGGCCAAACCAAAAAGCATTATCTATAAAGGATGTCAAGAAGGAAAACATACCAAAGGTACATTCCAAGGAAAAGAAGCATCATCTACCATATTGTTTGACCTTGTACACATTGACCTATGTGGTCCAACCAAAACAAGAAGCTTGGAAGGTGAGAAATATTTCATGCTATTAGTAGATGATTATTCTAGACTAACTTGGGTCACATTTTTAAGAGAAAAATTAGAGGCTCTAGAAAAATTCAAGATTTTCAAGGAAAAAGTTGAGAATGAAGTTAACAAGAGAATCAAGTTTTTAAGATTTGACAGAGGAGGTGAGTTCACTTTTGATGAATTCAACAAGTTCTGTGAGAAGCATGACAAATTAAAAGACAACTATCAGCCCCTAGAACACCACAACAAAATAGTGTAGTGGAAAGAATGAATCAGACAGTTCAAGAAGCAGCTAGAACAATGATCGTGGAAGCAGGTTTACCACAAGTCTACTGGAGAGAAGCAATACACACAATAGTATACACTCTTAATAGAGTACTATTCCAGAGGAAATATGGAAAGACATCAAATGAGCTATGGCATGGAATGGATCCAACAGTAAAGTACTTCAAAAAAACTAGAAGCAAATGCTACATCTGGAGAGATGAGGACAATTTTGGAAATTTCGACAGTAGAGCTGATGAAGGTATATTTTTGGGTTACTTTACAAGAAGCAAAGCGTATCAATGTTACAACAAGAGACTGAACAAGATAGTTGAAAGTGTGAATGTGAAAGTAGATGAATATGTTCAAATAAATTCTAACAGGCATATTGAATATGAAATCAAACAACTCAGATGACAACGAATAAAAGGATAAGAAAGTAGAAGAAGAGACAAAGGAGGCTCTGAAAACTTCAACCAAAAATCTAAGATATGTACAGAGAAGCCATTCAGAAAATCAGATTATTGGAGATAAGAATAGAGGAATCATCACAAGAAGCAAAGCACTAAGAAACACAAGAGCAAGTGTTACTATGTCTACTCTTGGAAACTGAGCCAAAGACTGTGGAACAAGAATGTAATGATAAGAATTAGGTAAAGGAAATATGAAGAGCTTGATCAGATGGAGAAGAATCAAACTAGGAACTTGTGCCTAGACCAACAAACAAAAATGTAATTGGAGCAAAGTGGTTATTCCAGAACAAGTTGAATAAAAATGGAAAGGTAATGAGAAACAAGGCAAGATTGGTTTGCAAGGGTTATACTCAAATCAAAGGTATTGAATTTGAAGAGTCATATGCCCCTATTCCCTGGATGGAAGCAATCTAGATATTCTTAGCTTTTGTAGCTTTTAAGGATTTCAAAGTCTATCAATTGGATGTAAAGTTTGCATTCTTTAATGGAGAATTGAAGGAAGAATTCTACATTGAGCAACCAGAGGGATTTAAGTCCGAAAACGATCTGGATGTTGTTTGTAGGTTAAAGAAAGCATTATAAGGATTGAGAAGGCTCCTAGAGCATGGTATGGTAGATTAGACAATTACTTAATTGGACAAGGATTTCAAAAGGGGTTTGATGATTGTAACTTATACTACATAATTCATTTAGATCAAATATTGATTGTTGTGGTTTATGTTGATGACATAATTTTTGGAGGAAATGATGATATGTGCAGAAAATTTGCAGATGAAATGAAAAAAGAATTTGAGATGTCTTTAATAGGTGAGTTGATTTTTTTTCTTGGATTGAAAGTAAACCAAAACAACAAAGGAATCTTCATTTCCCAATCCAAGTATACCAAAGAATTACTGAAGAACTTTGGGTTGGAGAACTCCAAACCGGTTTGTACACCTATTGTTACTAGATATAAGTTGACAAAAGAAGATGATTCACCTAAGGCTGATGCAAGTATGTATAGGTCAATGATTGGAGGATTGTTATACTTGATTGCTACTAGACCAAAAATTGTGTATGTTGTTTGTCTAGCAACTAGATTTTAGCAAGAACCAAAGGAATCACATGTTGCAAAAAAAAGGATCTTTAGGTATCTAAAGGGTACAAAAGATATGGGGTTATGGTATCCAAAGGATTTAGATTTTACTTTGACAACCTTTACTGATGTTGATTGGGTCAGTTGTGTTGATAACAGGCGAAGCACAAGTGGTGGAGCTTATTTCCTTGGCTCTCAGTTGGTTGCTTGGTCAAGTAAGAAACAATATTTTGTATCTTTATCTACTGCTGAAGCTGAATACATTGCAGCATCCTCATGTTCCACCCAGGTATTGTGGATGAAACAAGCATTGAAGGACATTGGCATATCATTTGATGAAGCGATCTCAATAATGCGTGATAATACCAGTGCAATAAGAATTTATAAGAATCTAGTACACCACTCCAAAACTAAGCATATATCCATCAGACGTCACTTCTTGAGAGAGAAGGTATTGGAGAATGAGGTAAGACTTGAATATGTACCCACAAAAGAGTAGATTGCAGATATTTTCACAAAACCATTGAGGAAAGATACTTTTGAGTATCTCCGGTAGAAGTTAGGGGTTTTTCCCCCTTCGGGTCTATAGTAATGTGCACCAAGGTGTGTATTGATCCAGGGTATTATATGCTCACTCTTATCTGGATCATTGCTTGGTGGATTCCTCATAGGGGGAGCAGAGTAAGTCTCTCAGGGGGAGTATTTTCCCTTTGTCCTTGATGTCAAAGGGGGAGAAGAAAAGAGGTTCCTTGATGATATTGATGTTGTTGATTGAGTTGTTTGGTCTGTTGTTGATGAATGTTTCTATCAATGACAAAGGGGAATATTGTTGGAATGTGATGATATTGATTGTTGTCATTGATGTCAACATATATTGGTTGATTGATTAAGGTTTGACTTTGTTGTTTTGGTTATCTGGATTGGCCTACTCTGGATTTTGTGCTATGATGATCTATCTCTGATCGTGCTTGTCCTAGTCCCATACATATTGCAACACAATGAGATACACTCTTTTGGTTTTGGACCTATCTGGAAAGTGGTTAGCATGTTCCAAAACATTACTTGCATTGTAATCATATCCCTTGCTTCCAGATATCATGGTTAATATGTAGCGTGTTGATTTGAGTGAGGAGGTTATGTGTGGTCCATGTTTCATTCCCTTCCACCGTGGGAATGTTTTTATGGTGACTTATTTCAAATTGTGCTCAGTCGACTTAGGAGTTTATGGAAGCATGAAATGGAATTATGTTTGGCTGACTTGAGAAGATTATGAAGGCATTGATTGGTATAAGTAGAATTTCGTCTTGTTCGATGAAAGCAAGTGTGGTGAATGTGAATCTAAATATACATTCATTGTGCAACTGTTGGTGACATTTATATCTATGGTGGATTCTCTTTTCATCATTCTTCTGGCAGTGAACCATTTTTTGTAGGTAGTGAGCCTCTATCTTTTGGCAGTGAGGCTTTTTGTATCTTTGGCTATAAGAGTCAAGAAATGAGCCCAACCAGTAGTGAGAAACTTGGTAGTGAGCCCTTATAAAATTCACCTTAACCAGTGTCACCTTAACCGGTGTTTTATAATTAAGAATTAGCATTCTCTGTGGTTTTTACCATCTTGGGTTTCCACGTAAATTTTGGTGTTCCTTGTGCATGGTGTTGTTAAGTACTTTCATGTTCATATATGTTTAATTTATATCTAATTGATTTGATTTTGTTTCGAATTAATTAAGGATAAGAAAAAAAAATTATGATAACTAATTCACACCCCCCCCCCTCTCAATTATCCATACTATTCTACAAAGACAATGTAACCCATCACATCGAAGGTAATGAGCACATGGTTATACTAAGAGGGGAGTTGAATTGGTATAACAACAATATTTACTTTTTAAAACTTAATACAATGAGCATATCAATTGCATAGTAACAACAACAAACGACGAAACAATTTAACAACACATGTAGAACACATGATTTACGTGGAAACCCTAATGGGAGAAAACCACGATAAAATATTGTTTTATATATAGAATTATCTCTTACAATATTTGTAGGTACCAACCTATGAGAGACACCAATTCCATAAATTTGTAGGCACCAACCTGCTAGACACACCAATCCCCACAACTAAGCACCAAACTAGCAAGATGCGTCAATTTCTCCTTAAGGAAGCACTAAATTCCAAAAAAAAATAGGTTCCACCTTCTTGGATGTTACACATTCAACAGATCATGGACAATTAGATCTCTTATTTCATTCAACTCTTCCTCTTGAATTTATCTTCCTAGTGTATCGTATTCATATTAGTGATGACATCAATTTTCTCCTTCACTCCTATGGAGTGCACAACCCCCTCTTACATTATTCTTGCACATTTTCTTTCTTACCTGATGGACCCTTCACTTCTCATGACCTGCCATCCATCCTTTTTCTTTTTGTCTTCATGCATTATGTTTTTATTAAACTCCCAAACTATCTTACTCCTAGTTGTGCCCCCTCCACTGGCAATTCCAATCTACGATTTATTTTTTATTCAAACCAAATGGTGCACTCCCTCCTTTTCATCATGCCCCTATCATAAGAAACTTTTTTTTGAAGTCACTCCTAACTCCACTACTTTCTTCTAAGTTTCATGTAGCTCTCCCCTTTTCTCATGTGTTGCCCCAATCTACACTTTAAAACTACAAATATGTTATTTTATTGGAACAACACCAATTCTCCCTTGTGCAACCCTTTCTCCCCTCCTCTCCTAGCACCATCCCCTATTATTGTTTTAAATCTATATAAAAAGGTATTTGATTGACCCTTCATATTCCTATCGATCCTTCTTCCCAAGCATCGAACCTCTCAAAAAGTCATCTCTTTTTTTTTTCTTTTCAAACAATGTTGCTCACTCATACTTGTTAAGTTATCATCATCCTATGCGAAAAAAATGTGATAAGACACAGATTTTAAGATGTATAGTATCTGCCAAGTGAAAAACAAGATTAATTTATTCCTTCAATTTAAATGTCTTAAGTCGATTTGGTTTTAAATGAAATTGCCTTTACATCTGTTGCTTTATATATATTTGAAAGTTTCCAAACCCTTTGACAAATATTTTATGCGTATAATCTGAAATCATTACATTTTATGGAGTCTCATCTTCTCCTTGTAATTGATAGCATTCAAATGGTCTTCCCTTCCAAATGATTTGATGGTCCTTGTAGGAACATTCGATGCTAGAAGAAATTAACATTAGTGTACATGTGTTGATCCATTCTTTCAAAAGATTCATGTGCCTGGTCTATGATTCACACTTCGCAAACATGTTTACAAGGTAGTTGCAAATACAACATTTGATAAAATTCCACCAAAGTTCTATATCTCGCTATAGCATCAAATTTAAGAGGTTTAGGCACTCATCGAAAAAGAGAAAACCAAACCAAAATAAATCAAAATTGCAGAAACAAAACCAAAAATATTTTTGGTTGGTGTTGATTACTCATTCACCCATGTGCTCTTGCACCACAAACTTATAGGTATTTCTATGAACAAAATCATTATCATGAAAAAAAGTCTTTCTTTATTTTTAATTCTACACAAGTAGTAGTCAATCACATACATAAACCTAATATTGTAGTTTCTTTGAAAAATGAAGCTTCTAGTTCTTTTTGTACTCCATTATAGTAAATAGTATGATAGCCTTTGGCTGATAGTTCTTCTACAAATTAAAATACTTATTGTGAATTTATTATTTAAGAAATCTCAAATGAATCTCAAACTATTGAAGATTTTCAAACTAAATAGCTCAATACCAAAATTGAGCTTTGTCCCAAATATAAATCAATAACTCCTTTAATAATATGAACAAAGCAATTCATTTACTAAAATAGTAGCTTAGTGAGAGATGACCAAGCATGTCAAAAGTTGAAAACAAATGAATGGAGTATCTAGATTAAACAATACTATTTTAATGGCACAAATATACAAAATTGCAGCCAAAAGTAATGCACCTATTTGATGTCAAAGCATAACAAGGATTCCAACAAGCAATTGAACAATGATGAGAAGCTCCAAAATATAGGAAGGAAGTTAACAATTCGGTAAGAATCTTGAAGCACATTTACCTTAAAATTCAGAGCAAGTGTTAAACCAGCTAGAATTCCTTTAACATAACACAATATAAAAGAATCCATAAATAGGGTTACTCATAAGATATGTTTGTTTCATCTAGAAAATCATTTATCAAAAGGAACTATCATATTTGCAAAGAAGTTAATAGGCCACAAAAAAGAAATAACAAATAAGAAGAAACTTATAAAACTCTCATACACAGAAAAAAAAAAAAACTTTGTAGAATTCTTTGAAAAATAAAGTAGCTCTTAACAGTGCTCAATACAAAGATATATAGTAGAGAAATATTATTACAAAGATGAAACAAACAATATTAGCCATTGTTTTTCACATCTAATAAAACTTATTTAAATAGGGAAACAATTAAAAAAAATAAGTAAAACTGAATAAAACAGAGAAACAACGTACTCAAAACTAACTAATAATAGCCATTGTTTTTTACATCTAATAAAACTTATTAAAATATGGAAACAATGAAAAATCCAATTAAAACTAAATAAAATAGAGAAACAACATATTGTAGTGAGGTGAAATAGCAGATTAGGTAGAGTGCCAACTTGTCGATAAAAAACTTAGTTATATTTTATATTGTAAGTATAAAATATAATAGTAAATATAATAATAATATAAATTTTCTATAAAGTACATATATAATTAAATAATAAATATATTTTAAAAATTTAATTTCGACATGGTGGTTGGCATTCTTACTCAAGGAAAATGTATACTTCGATAAGGTTTTGGTGCTCCAAGAAACAGTTTACATTTTTGGGTTTTATTTTAGATCAAAGGCTGAAGAAGATATGCCTCAATAAAGACATTCTCTGCCTCGAGGCGGTTAGGATGGTGCTTGGTAGGAATTTTTGTTTTTCTTCCAATAAAATAGGGAAAATTCTGATAAATTTCCTCCAGGTTCCTTGCCTCTCTCTTGGACCTAGAAATCCTTAAGGTGTGTTGCTTGTTGTTGCTCAGGGTGGTGTTCAAGGCGACCATTCTGGTCAATGATTTGGATGTGGTCACTGTCGTAGAGTTGGGTGTCGGGATACCCTGGCCAAATGACATTGATAAAATGTTTCGCCATGGGGTGGAGGTGGAATGCCATTCCTTTCTTGTGAACACGGGTGGGGGGTTGGCTAGAAATAAGCGTTGGGCCATGACTAGTTATAATTTTCTTTGCCGCAAGCTGGGACTGGACGTAGTCAAGGGCATCCAATGGTGTAGATATTTTTCCATGGTTGTGGAGGTAGGTAGTTTCTACGATGAAGTTGATTGATGGTTTTTTTGTGTGGTGTCTAGGGCTTAGCAAGTTGGCATTTCTAGTTTTTTGGGTGGCATTTTGGGTTCGTCGATAGTGTTTTTTGTTAACTGGGGCAAATTATATCTATCCTCTTATTGACCTAGATTTTGGGGTCCTATCTCGATGTACTAAATTTGATTATCAATATAATATATGCAACTTCAGTTGTGTTTTATGGATAAAAAATAATAATTTATTAAATATAATATAATATATAATATTTTTTAAATAGTATTTATTTGTAATATAATTATAGTTAATATTATAAATATAAAATAATAAAATTAAGCATAAACTATAATAGTAAAACATAGTAATAATATAATTTTATATAAAGTACATATATAATCAAATAATAAATATATAAAAATGTTAAAACATAATTGATTTTAAAAATACTAAAACATAACTGATTGGATGAAATAGGTGAGATTTTTGTGTTGAATGTAGTGTGCAACTTTTTTAATTCTTTATATATTATTAATAGTTATAATAATTTTATATTTGTATTTAATAGTTTTTATTATAGTACATAATATATAATAATAATGTAACTTATATTTGTAAAATATTATATACAATAATAAGTATCATTATATTATGTATAATTTAATTTATATTATATAAAATATAAATTAAATATTAATTCTATATTATCTTATATTTGTATTTAATAATTTTTAATATAAAATATAATATTTAATAAGTATAATTATAATAACATTTTAAATATAAATTTACATTATATAAAATATAACATATAAAAAATGTACTTAATTTTTTAAAGATAAATACAAATCTAATGTCTTTTTAGTCCATTATTTATATAATGTCTCGTCTTATCATTTTCCATCATTTTTAATAATTATATTTTGATTTTTTGAATTTATGTTTTCCCACTCAAATTTCATAAGATATTTGTAATATTCAATTGCTAATAGTAAGTATAACGAAAACAAAGTAGTAAATAGCAAAAAAAATCAAGTAATATCAATAAAAATGCACAAAAAAATACGAACAAAATTGCTTATAGCATGTGAAACATGTATAAAAGGCTACAAATATATATGCGAACAATGAAGATGAATTTAATGTCCTGCAACCTTTTTTAAGCAGTTTGAACCATTGAAAATGAATTTAATGTCCTGCAACCTTTTTTAAGTAGTTTGAATCATTGATCTAACAAATTAGCTTGTGCACTTCATATAGACTTTCTTTTGGTCTCGTGGAGGTTAAAAATCGTCTATTCTATTCTATAAGAAACACTTTAAGTATAATAAAAATTAAATATAAAAATTAAAAAAGAGGAGGAAAATGACTTAAAAATAAACAAATTCTAATAAAGTGGGGGAGACCATTGGTACATGAGGGGTCACTCTCGTTGAAAATTTGCCCGTTGCTTTTCTTGTGGGATGGAAACGTGAGGGCATTGATGATGGAGGGGGAGTGGGGACCTTTTCTTGCAATGAGATAAAAAGGAGGACTGCCACTCGTTCCACGCCAGCAAGGCAAATGCGTTGAGGATGACGACAAGCGCTAAAAATAACGAACGCTGCAATCAACAACGCTGAGCTGTCCACGTCAGCGTTAGCATCAGCAGCATTCATCCACGTCGCCCATTTGTCACCACCACCCTCCACTACACATGGATTCCTCGCCGACAGTTATCCGCCCGCCTTTTCCCCTGACGTTGATCCACCGCACACTTTTCTTCAATGCCGATTCCCACCCCCATATAATGGCGACTTGAATATCAGTTGACAAAATTATACAAACCAGTTCGCAATTTTCGGTACGACAGATATTTCCGACTATGGATGGCAGCGGCAAAGGCGAGGGTAAATGCATTGGGGACGACTGGAGCACGTTATTTATGCGAAATCCGGCAATCGATCCAGTAATGGGATATAATTGTTGCTCTGCGCCACCTCCATCGACGGGGAACAATTACTCATTCGATGGACTGCTCGGCCCTAATTCGCCTCAGGCTCTTCAGCTTTGCACGGAAGGGTTAGGGTTTGAGAGCTCAGATGAGACTGAAAGCCCCAAAATTCAAGCCATTTCCAGCAATGATAAGGCAGAGGACAATTTTGTGGAGGAAATGGAACAGGGGACACCCAGGCGGCAGAGAGCGCCCTGCAATAAATTTCCGCCACCGCTGCCATCGATAGCGCGCAACGGCCACGCAGGCTTTTTCATGAAATCTTGCAAAAAGGACGGGAGATTTCTATTGCAGGAAGTGAAGCTTCCTCCGCATGAAGTTCTCCATGCTTGGCGGGGCGAAGGACGCCTCCAGTTACACCTTGCGCATAATGACGACTTTGACGACGGGTAATACACAGGAGAAAGGCAACATGGAGCTATTTTTAGCGTTTCTTTTGCATTTTATCTGTCATTAAACAAAAATTATCTTTTTCCTTTCTGCATCATTTCTCTCCTCTTACTGCATTTGTACATCCAATCGAGAATTTTAGGCATATCGCTTACGTTTTTATTGTCGTCAACCTTGAGTTCTGCGATTCCTTCATTCTGAAACATTATTTCGACGACTTAATTGTCACACCATTAATGGCGCCTCTGGTTATTCAACTCTAATTTTGCTTGTTAACAGCTTCACAGTATTAAGCTGCATGAATCCATCACACTTTCCGCCATGTGGCGAGGAAGTGTTCATGCTTCCCACCATGCGGATGCTGTAAAGCTGTTCTTGTTATTTAGTTTGTTTATCGTTTTTTTTTTGGTAAAACTTTATATCTGACAAATTAGAGGAAACACTAAAATTTGTAGAGTAAAGTGGTAATTGGTATTAAATGCGTTTTGGAATATGGTCCAGATTATTCTTTCTGTACAAGGAGAGATTAGAAGTTACATATTGATAAAGCTTCACCGGTTAAATATTAATATTAATTTTACATCTATCTATCAATAAATAATTGTATTTCTAATTGTTGAATTGTATGATGTTAAAAATAATTTATTATTATTGTATAGGATGTGTAAGATGTAGATCAGAAAAATTGAGTGTGTGCATCTTTTATCATAAGGTTATTTTATTTTTCTCTTTTATAAAGACCTAAACACAAAATTAAATGAAAATTAAAAGTAAAACACACTTATCTATATGTACATGTAGAACATATATATATGTGTGTATTTACATGTGTACATGTAGAACATATATATGTGTGTATTTACATGTGCACATGTACATATATACATACATATGTACGTATGTATATGTTTATATGTATATATACATATAGGTGTGTATGTGTGTATGTGTATATATGTATGTATATGTGTATATGCATATTTACATGTGAAAAGTTGATATAATTTGCGGTAATTATGTATGGAAAATCTCACAACATCAATTTTAATAGAGGTAGAGTAGGTTAAAAATCAATATCATGATATTGTGATGTTATATTTGTAGGTTTATAATTCCATTGTAGAATACAAAAATATTACAGATAAACTTGAACATCTATTGGGCTTAGTTATTGCCATATGCATCTCATTCCTTATCAACTCTCTTTGGTGCCTTTTGACTAAGTGGAATACTAACATCATCAAAAGTGAATTACACTTCATCATAACTTGGAAATTGGAAATTGATTTTCATCCTAAGTTTGTAGTTAATAAACACTAAAAAAAGAAAAAAAATAACAATTACTATCAACATACTTTGATCTCTAATAGTTAATAACACAAGCAAAGAAAAAAAATGTTCATCTTGACATCATGCAAATGAGCATAAAATTGGGTTCCTACAATCACCATCCTTGCCATGATTGTACATTCTTTACAAACAAAATGAACTGAATAAAAAAGATAACCACTAAAATTGGTTGATAAAAATCATATAAAATATGACACACAACCAATGTTGTCTTCTTGTCTATAGTTATGTAATGTCAAGTGGTTCCTCCAAATTGATAGCCAAGTCCTAGAAGGCCAAATATGTCAAATTAGGGGGCAATGTAGTTTGATGCTCACATATACAACTTTCAAATGTGTGAGAAGCCTCCAAAGAAGGTTGACTTCTTGTACAATCTATAATAAAATATAAAAATGCATAGGATTTAGATGGAGAGGTAAGAGTTAGATAAACAAAATAAAAATAGTGGGCAAAGGAGCATCAAAAAGATTAGTCAACCACTCTTTATTACACAACTAATCCTCACCCATGAAATGCAGATGCCCCTGGTGGAGCTACTTCAACTTACATTGTATGAACCTACATATAAAAGCCACAAATAATCCATTTATATATCCATGGCATAAGAAAAAAAACATATTCAAAGAATCAAATAAGGGTGCACTCTTTTGGACGAGATATGAAAACAAAATCTTAAATATCATTTCATCAATCAAGAGTTAAAAGAGAAAACCATAACTAAAATTATAACCAAAGGATATGTGTATGAGGGTGGTGCCTAGGTTTATACAATGGAAAATCCGTGTATGATGCCACACAAGAGAGCCTAGGAAAAGCACTTAAATGAAGGAGGAGATAGAAAAATGGATAAATGTCAAGAAGGCCATAGCATCTACCAAATGGTCCTTACATAATACTAGATTATTAGTATAGAGAAGGAACATTCAATAAATTAGAAAATCAACCTAGAGGTAATCATAACCATGATGGTATAGACACCTAAATTTATGTCTTACATTCTTTTAATTCATCATTTTTCGCCATCATCACTATCACCCCTTTCATCACTATTAATTAAATATTTTTTAATTATTTGATTAAACGAATTCATTCAACACATTAATCATTTTCCTTCATCACCTTTAAGTAAATAATTTTAATTATTTAATTAAATCTTACATTACCCTCTTATTTTAATTATTTAATTAAAATCATGCATCCTCATACACATTTAATTAGCTAATTTTATTCCTTCAATTTATTTTGTTTGCACATTCCTCTAAAAATAAATAAAATTATTATTTTGTTTACTTCCTAACAATAGCATTTTCTATTTTATTCTTCTAAAACTAAGTTTAGTGAACTCCTTTAAATTTAGTGACCTTTGCTAAAATTAGTGATTGAACTAAACTTCACTCCACTTCATCTCTTCATGGAACCTCGTGCATGATCCTCTTGATCTCTCATCAATCCCCGTCCGTCAATCTCATTTTACATCTCACACCGTTGATCCATTATCCTAAAAACCTATAAATCATCCATCATTTGATCATTCAATCCCTCCTCAAATTTGTAGCCAAACTATGCTCAATCTTTATCATGCTTTTCCTGAATGTTAGAAAATGTAGGCATGAAGAAATGAATTGATTTCACTTGATTTTGAAGGAATCTAAGCATGTGATAAAAAGGGTTAGTGGAGTACTTTGCTAAGAAGATATCCTAAATTTTTTGTGCTTCTACCTACAAGTTATGTGTCTAGAAACAAATGCAAACTTTAAATTACTACATTTTGGTATAAAATGGTGAAATAGGGCATTATATAAGATAAAATTGAGTTTCTTGAGCATGAAGGAACTAGAAATGGACCAATGAAGATTTCATATTGATTTGATAAAATTTGACTCAATTTATTCCTTTTTTTGGAAAATGGTGGCCAAGTAAAAGGCTACCTAGCTAAGCCAAGACGAATAGGACGACCAAGTTAGTGACTAGGAAGGAGGCCTTATTGATAATGAATGATCTATTATTGGTAACACTTGAAAGGGAAAAAATTATACTTTTAGAAAAGTGTTTACAATTTGGTGAAGTTGAGATGATTGTATTGGTGATATTCTTCAATTATTTTCAAAGTAAGCCTGCAAAATAAAGCTTCTATGATACAAAACATGTAAAACCATGGATTAGAAAGGGATTTAACCTCAACTAGCTCCCTTATGGGAGTTAAAAATGCATCCAAATGATAGATAAATGCACTATTATGATAATAATAAAATAATGAGACTAAGTCTAAATCACATTCAATCCATTAAGCTTTCAAAACCTAATTCTAAGGTTCATGGGAACCATTTAAACAAACGAGGGTAGAAGAAAGGGTTTGGATAGTAAACTTTAAAGTTTTAATAAAAAAATATTTTGGTGGTCCTTAGATGACTATTATGATGTGTGGAAATTATACTCTAAATTATCTTTAATGGAGGTCTCTGACTTAGTTTTCACTAGGCTCTTCGATTGGGTCACGAAAACATTATGTACACTCATAAAGGGGTTTTAGGTAGCATGGGAAAATAGAAAAATGGAATCATTGAGATTATAGAAGGATTGAAGAGAAATATTTGATGATTTAACATATTATAAATAACTAGGTTTGAAAATTATCTTTGGATTGAAAACCTTTGGATCTAAGCTCACTAGCTTAGGATGCAATCTAGGTCGAGGGAGATGGTTTGTGATAAAATTCAATGCAAGTGTAATGAAAATGAATAGGTGGGGGAATGGAAGGGTGGTAGAATAGATGGAGAGAGAATATGTAAAATTAAATTCATAAAAATGGTCATTTTTATATAAAAACTTTTGGATAAATTCAAACCACACTTGAAAGCATGAAAAATTAGGACCATTTTATAAAAAGACTTAGTGGGTGAATTAATTGAGCTTTATATGAATACGATAATCAATGTAGGATGAATATGAATCTTTAAATAAAATTGAAATGATTTTGAATATTTTCACTCTTGTTAAAAATATAAATCTTAACTATTATTTGTTAAAAATTACTTTTTCTAAGTCAAAATGAGTTAAATGTTATGTCTTTTAAATATATTTTGTGTGAGATCTCAAAAATTCAAGGTTTTTTGTACTCTACTAAGGTTTGATTTTTTTTGCATTTTTGGTAGGATTCTTATTATGGAGAGTTATAGGGGGGAATCTTAGGCACTCCACAAGTCATAAGAATTGTTTTTGACACCTCACTAATTTTTTTGAATGATGGGATTGGTTAGTCAACATGGGTTTATAAAGTCATAAACTCTAGTATCTTTAAGAGTGATGGTGTAGATATTTCTATAGTTTAGGTTTTTGAGAAAGGTATTGCTATGAATATGTCAGATTCTCTAATGGATGAAGTTATCTCTACTTGTAGACATATAAAAATGCCTAACGCATATCGCACATCCTGAAACTATATTTTTTCATCATTGACATCATCTTCATTATCATTATTGAATTTACCATCATTTCACTTCATTTTCTTCACTAGTTCATCTCTACTTTCCCCTTTATCTACCTAGTTGAATTTTTTTAATTATTTAATTAGGCTCATCTAATATTTCTTTTAATCTCATATAATTAAATAATATTAATTATTTAATTATCCTTAATTATCCCACTTTCTAATCTTTTTCCTCCAATGGAATATTCTATTTTAGAAGAATGACATTTTATTTTCCTCCATAATTAAATAATTAAAAATTATTTAATTATCCTAATTTCCCTCAATATATCTTGACTTAACTTGTCTCAACCATTTATATCCCTTGATCTTCAAATCTATTTTCCACCCTTGAACTAAGAATATCCTAACCATTTTCCTAAAATGGTGGAGATATTTGAGTTCTAATTAATCTCCTTCATCTATCTTCCTTGATTCACTCTCTTTTGTGGGTGTTGAGGATCAATCTCAGCCATAGAATCTCAATCTTGACCCTTGATCTAATTTCCTAAAATCTATAAAAGCACCCTTCATCCTTCACATTCATCACCTAGATTTTCATAGCTAAGTTGAATTTCAAATTGATTCTTGAGAAATTGAGAGCATTTATCATATTATCTAGGTCATCTTTGCATCATATTCAATCAATCTTTTGCTAGCAATCATGGAGGCTTCAAGTGTTTGAGCAATCTGACACCATACAATACCAAGCTTTCCAACAATGGGATGGCGAGGTTGTATTTCTTGTTTTGAATCCATTGTGTTTTGATTTGATTATCTAGCCCTTGTGTTTGAATTCATGGCTTGATTGGAAATCCAATTTCATTGGTAACTAGGTTTGATCTTCATGTTGTTGAGTTCTTTGATTGAATTATTGTTTCTTAATTCCTCCAACTTTTACCCCTTACACTACTATGGAGAATACGATTTTTGGCAAGGTTTCTACTTTTAGCCCCAATATAGATTGTATTTGAAAATGGTTGTTTAAGGCTTGGAAACTAAAACGAAGTGTGTCAACAAGTGTGATGGTAAGTGGTTTATTTCTTTTTATATTTTGCAATAAGAAATATTTGATTAAGGTGCTTGTAGGAGGAACTTTTTTTTAATAAAGGCCACTAGAATAACCTTTCCCTCTATAAATAGAAACATGAGTTTGACCCTATAATTGACCTATGTGTTGTGGGTCCTAGTTGAACTATAGTGAATTATTTTTGGTAGATTTTGACCATTCATAAAGTCACATTGGAAAGAAAATGAATGACTTATTTTTACTAGGTTTTGTGTCAATGTGGAGAAAAATAAAGTTCTCCCTACCTAGATTATCCTCCAATCAAATTTTGGTAAATGGAATTAGTTGGTCATGTACGAAAATGATGGCCCTTTTTGTCAAAATTTAATATGATAGATAAATTCCAAAAACCTCTTCCAAGGAAGGAAAACCTAGAAATAATGAATTTTAACAAGAGAGGAAAAGGTTTTTTTATTGATAAGGACTTTCATTTTCAACAAGACATTATAAATCTTATTGATGATTATTTTTAGACAAAATAAAAACAAGATAAAAATATTGTTGAAGATTTTATTAATGCTCCTCAAGGAGAGAATTAGTGAAGAAGGATAAATCAAAGAGGAAATTAAAAAATTGGAGGATGCTAGTATGGATAATGAGGTCTATATTGAGAATTTGATTAAGGATAGATTTGGAATTGTTAGGGATAAAAAAATAATATGTTCCCAAAAGGACCAATCAAAAGGATAGAATAATCCTTCAACAAGTGAGAAGGAGAAAGATAATAGTATTGGTGTTGTGACTTATGCTTCCAACAATGGGAATCCTATGGAATCTATAACTAAAATATCTCTAGTATTCTTGAATGATTTCCCCCTTATTAATTTTGACTAGACTCTAATGGGGAAAGGAAGAAAAAAGAACACCATGAAAAAGGTTGATGTCAAGGGCATCCATATTTGAGGGAAACTACATCTAGAGAGGCTAATAAAGAGGTAGGAACGGGGAAACAAAGAACCTTGGAAAACCTTTCAAGTTCTAGGAAGTTCAAGGAATGATCACTATAATTTATATTGTGTGGTTTGTATGCCCTTTAAGATTACTTTTCTGGTTGATATTCTAGCTATTTAAGTTTGAAGTGTTTTTTTGTCATTTTAATCATGAGAATTATTTCTTAGAATGCTAGAGGACTTAATAGCCCTAATATATAAAATATTTTGAAGATTTGTATTCTTGACAAGAAGGTGGATATCATTCTTATTCATGAGGTTAAGATGGACAACTCCACTTTTTCTCAGATTGTCAATAAAATATAACATATTATTGATTACCGCATTAGTCATGTGGAAGGTTCCTTAGGTGGGTTAGTGTAGGATCATGGGGGTCCAAACTAGGCCCTTAAGTGGCAATGATAATTCAAAAAAATAGACTTAAAGTCAACTTGACATAAAATTTGAATAAGTTATTAACATAATTTGAAAATAATGTAAGAACAAAATTTGTAAACAATTGAATGTAGTTTCTAAGATACTATTCCTTTTTTCTAGAGAAAAGTAAATCTATTTGGTGAAAATTTGAAATTTCAATGTAGTAGTACTAAATTTTTAGGAAAAAATAAAAGTCGGGAGTATTTTGCAAATTATTTCTGGATTTGATTGTGTAATTTTTTTTACATGATCAATGTTTTGAATCACACACAATGATCCATCATCAAGATGAAGAGTTGAAAAAATATTTTCAACTCTATCCATCGTCTTTTTTCAACTCTTCATCTTGATGATGGATCACTGTGTGTGATCTGTAACGTTGGTGAAAAAAAAACTTACACAATCAAATCTAGAAATAATTTGTAGCATTCTTTATGGATTGTGGAAATATGATATCACAAGTCAGGAGTATGTTTGACCAACCTAAGACAAGAAAAAAATATATATTTATTTGAAACTTTCAATATAAGTAGAGGACACATGCCCGGATGTGCCACATTTTTTTGTATTTTTTTTGCAAGAAAATAACTAGTTATGAATTTTTTAATAATTTTTTTAAAATTAAAACTTGTTTTTCTAACCACCATAACTTGGTCTAAAATTTATGAAATTCATTTTTTAATTTTTTATCCTATAGTATGGGAAGCATATAATGTGCTACATCTTTCGGATTCAAAACATGTGATATCATTTAAGAATTATAGATTTTTTTCAATTAGGACTTTAGTTACAATGTATGTATAAAATCAATAATAATTATTTATTTAATTCCAAATAAGGCGTATCTTATATTTTTGGAAATCTGACAATTTTTTCAATAAACCCTTTTTGTTTCATCAATTTGGATACAAAAATGGTTGTCAGCCATTTTTGGTCATATTGCCACTTTTTGGACCCCCATGATCCTGCACTCACCTAGGTGGGATAGTTACCATGTGGAACTTGTTGATAGGTTTTTTTGCACTTCTCAACACAGACAACACACAAGTGTTCTGTCTCTCTTGAAAGGTGAAAATATGCAACTGAATTTCAAAAAATCACCTTTCAAGAGAGACGTCACACTTGTGTGTTGTCTGGGTTGAGAAGTGCAAAAACACTCATCAATAGAATTGGTGCTAGAAGGATGGCGCCTTGGACAAAACTAGATCGAATTGGGTCCTTCTCCCCTCAAAGATTTCACAGAGTAACCAAATCCACACTAGATAAGGGAGAATTTCAATATTTAAAGACCCCTACCAAGGCTAGAAGAGCCAAGAAAGGGAAAACTTCAGCATCAGCTCCACCCACTCAACTTCCATTCCCTCCATTTCCATCTTCTCTTTCACTTCAACCGGCCTTTTCTCCATTCACTTCCCACATTCAAAGTGTTGTTACAGTTGCCACAACCTATCCACAGGTTGTTGCAACCTAGCCATTACCACCCCCACCTCCACCAATGGCTTAGTTGGGCAATAATCCATCACCCTTGTCCTTCAACGATTACCATGACATGCCAAAGAATCTTGAAGGCTTCTGCTCAAAGTTCCATCCAAATGACCCATAGAGGACAGCGGAAGAACATATCAAGATTTTCCAAACATCCCTCAAGGATATGCAAATCGAACACGAAGACGTCGCATGTAGGTACTTCCCCTACTCATTAGGAGATGAAGCATTTTATTGGGATATACATTTTCCTATAGGCTCCATCACTTCTTGGACCTCATGAAGAACACATTTTTTGCAAAAATTTAAAGTCCCAATCAGCCCTATAGACTTGTATCCACAGTTCATGTCAGTAAGGAGGGAAGTTAATGACCCAATCAACTCAGTTAATAATAGATTTCATAGAGAACACATGAAGTTACAGCCTCCTTATGTAGTTGATGATGCTTCAGCTAGTTTAGTATATTATGTTGCCTTGGACAATCTCACATCTGCCTTAGTCAAGCATATGCATCAACCTCCTGCAAGTTTGGTGGAGGCTTATGTGGAAGTAGTAAAAGAAAGCATCGATTTGGGGTAGCATGTTGCATGTCTATTGCCTTCATTAGGACCTATCGCCAACCCTAGACAAATTCAGGGGCTCAGTCATGCCTTAGCTCATCAGATGCCCTTGACGAATCAAGTTCCTCAATTTCCCATCGTACCAAACCCCAAGCTTCCACTAAATCAATCTCCTCTAATGCCAAGTTATCTACAGGCTTCAAATCAACAAACTTATCCTCAGTAGTCCCAAGTGCATGTATACCTGCAGAACTCGAGAGTTCTAGCTGCCCAACAAAATCAGCTCATAGCACATCTGGTTTATCTTGAAAACTCAGTAACAATGTAGAGCAATGCAGATAAGGAGCAAATTGATGAGTTGTCTGAATTAGTGAAAAAGTTGTCCACTGAAGTAACTCATTTGAGGAACCAAAACAACCAGCTGCAAGAATATCAGAAGATCATTTAGGCTAGCTATCACAGGGACAACCGAGATTCCAGTCCATCTTCTGAGAAAAATTAGGAACGAGGCCAAAGATCAAGGAAAATTTTGAAAGAAGACATCCCCAGAGATAAAATAGAATGTGGAACACCAAACCCAACAACGGTAGGGTCCCTATGCCTCTTGATCCACCTAGTGGAACAAAAAAATCAACAAGTGGAGTCTACTTGGAGTTGAAGAAGTCCTCTCTAGATGGTGTAGGATTCACAAAATCAACAGTCATTCTGAGCTTGATTGTCTAGAGTTCCAAACTGCTGCAGAAATCTTTCAAGTAGATGTCCAAATTAATGTTGTTGATGGTTCAAGCTGTAGAGAGATAGTCCCATCAGAACCATATAATTCTTCAATCTTGGTGGTCAACCAGGCACCTTTCCCTTAAAGTGACAAGAACACACCTGAGAAAGAGAGCGAAACAAAAGAGGTAAGTAATGAGAACTCTTTATCTCAACTATTTGATTCAGTAGACAATGATCCTAAAGATGAGGAAGAGAAACATGAGGAAGAGGTTCATATCTTCCACCAACATGCAACCCCTTACAACTTAATAAATAGACAATTTGGTGGTCCCTTTACAACCTCCACCCCACCCAACAATTTCAATACGCCACCTTATCCAAATGTTAGCAATAACCCATCCTATCCTAAAGTGCCTACTCAATATTTTAATAGGAATAGGTAGCTTGATCTTACCAAAGAACAACTTATCAATTTTTCCCAAGGCGGTTCATCTGAGGCAAAAGTTGAGAAAATGGGTGAATATGTGGATAAGGAATTTAAGAAGGTGAAAATAAGCTTGAAAGCCTTTGAGCTGCTAAGAATACCGACCATTAAGAATGCTTTCTTCTGATCATTGAATAGAATTGCCCCATCAAAACTAGCTCAAGAGGTAGTTGCAAAGAGACTCTCATTTGACACCTCTAGTAGTGAGCCCGTGGTCAAGGAAGTTGTGGGAAAGAAACCAGATCAGCCACCTAGCAAAAATCGACAAGTAGAAAAGCAACCAACCAAAGAACAAAATGTGGTACAAACAAAGGATAAAAGAAATGACAAGGATAAGGATCAGGCAGCCCAGGTTGATGTATCTATAGGACTATTTCAAGGGAAATTGGAGACCCATCCTTTCTTGTTGACAATCTGTATATTTGGAAAAAAATTGCATAACTGTCTACTAGACTTAGGAGCCTCGACCAATTTCATGCCGCTCACAGTATGCCAACCACTAGGAATAACCCCAACCCCATCCAAATGTAAGGTGACCCAGCTTCAAAAGACCGAGGTAAACATTATGGGAGAATTAAACAAGATCCCTATATGGGTTGCGGTAGATCCAAGGGTACAATAGTTTATTAACATTCAAGTTGTGGACATTCTTGTTACGACATCATATTGGGGAGAGACTTTACCCGTGCCCTAAATGGCTATGTTGCAACTAATTATTCACATTTGTGGTTACCATGGAAGGGATTGTCTAATCAAATTTGTATTGAATGTGAGCCCAGAATGAAGTTTATGATCACTGAGTATAATAATATGAATGAGGTGTTGTTTGTAGAAACAGAGTTAGGAAATTACCTTCCTGTCACCTGTGAAGGTGAAAAAGAAGGAAGCGTCAAAGAAGTCCTTGTGCTATTTCATGCCCCTACCGATTTGACTACTCTTCCTAATAGAACAGAAGTACTAACTGAGTCTGATAATGAGGATATACCAAAAGACAAAAATTTGGGTTTGTTTGACGATTTTCAAGAGTTTATGCAAAAATGTGTGCAAGACCAGCTCATTTTAGGAGCTAGAATGGATTTCAAAGAGTTGTTGCAGCTAGTGTAGAATACATGATGCAACCCATTTTGAGTTTGATTGTTGCTTGTTCCAGATAGTCGTGGATCATATCAAAAGGTAGATCATTTTGAAGGAACAACATGACCAAGGTCAGTCTGAATGCAAATTACCCAAAGGGAAAAGAATGAATGTGTTTCTCACCAATGAAGTATGCTCTATCAACTCTCAAGGGAAATACCCTTCTAGGTTTTGGATGTTGCGATTTGATGGATTCAAATCTAAGCAAGGAGCAGGAGAAAGCTTCGATTTAATCAACCCCTCGAGTAAGACATACTTTGTTGCCCATTTATTACAATTTTATTACGCCAATAATGTAGCAGAGTATGAGGCATTAGTTCATGGATTTCTTATGGCATTAAGGAAGAAAGTTAAAATGTTGCAAGTATTTGAAGACTCTAAATTATTTGTCAAGAAATTTAGAAAGTTGTACTCATGTGTCATGATCAAATATTAGCTAACTATAGGCATAGACTATGGGACCTCATAGGACTAGATGCACTCAATATTAGCTAATTCCTTGTGGTAAAAACCAAACCGTTGATGCCTTAGCACAAGCAGCTAGCACCCTACAACCCTTATCACTGAATGGCTTGAAGAAATTTGTTGTAGAAATGACTTCTACCCCATCAGTTCCTGTTAATGTAACCAACTTCCAAGTGTTTGAGGATGAAAAGCATATCCTTGACTTCATTACTAGTTAAGACATATCTGCCTCTCAGATCATAGATGAAGTAGAACCTGAAGAAGTAGAGTTTGACATAGAAGGGGCTATCAATTTGAAAAAAAACACTATACCCAGGGGTATGGTTTAGTTGGAAAGGATATTTGACCTAGACACATAAGGGATCAAGATCAGTAGACTAAGAAAGACTCTATAATTAACCAATTTGATGCTCGTAATCTAGGTGTTGTAGAAGATGTAAAGAATCTATTTATTAGCAAAGTCTAAACCCCAGAAGAAAAGAAAGGAATTGTTCATGTGTTACATATTTTCCTTGATGTGATAGCTTGGGGATACAAGGACCTCAAAACATATGATACTTTGATTATCACTCATACCATTCCCCTCAAGCTGGATGTGAGACCCTTCGGCAGTGACAATGTCCAACCAATGTGCTACTAGAGCCCATTATCTTTAAGGAAGTACAAAATTTGTTGTCCGCCCGAATCATTTTCCCTAACCGACATTCTACTTGGGTGGCCAATTTAGTTAGGTAAGGAAGGAAATGGAGAAATCAGATTGTGCGTGGATTTTAGAAATCTGAACTGAGCTTCTGAGAAGGATAACTATCTGGTACCGTCATTAGATGAAGTGTTGCAAATTTTCAATGGTTCACAAATGATGTCATTCCTTAATGGTTACTCGGGGTACAACCAAGTGATGGTATAGTATGAAGACATGCACAAGATGACTTTTACTACCAAGTGAGGTACATTTTCCTATAGAACGATGTTGTTTGGGTTGATTAACACAGGTGCAACATTTTAGCATGCCACGGATATAGCTTTCAAAGACCTCATTGGTAAATGCATCATTATCTTCATGGATGATCTTACGGCATTCTCAAAGATCAGATGGGATCAAGTCTCCAACCTATGCAAGGTGTTCCAGAAGTGTAGAGAGTTCAACATTTCATTGAAGCAAAAGAAGTGTATCTTTGGGGTAATTGAAGGAAAATTGTTGGGATATGTTATTTCAGAAAAGGGTATATCCATTGATCCGAAGCATATTCAGGCCATTCTAAAAATTCAACATTCGAGAAGTAAGAAAGAAATGAAATCCTTCTTTGGTAAAATCAACTTTGTTAGGAACTTCATCATAAGGTTTGTAGAAATAGTGAAGCCACTATATGCAATGCTTAAATAGGATACTAAAGTAGAATGGACGTCGGAAGCTAAGCAGGATTTTGTAGAAATTAAGAGGGCTATTGTTGATGCACCCGTGTTGGTCAGCCTCGATTACTCTAAACTATTTTATATCTATTCATTTACTTCAAACCACTCATGTGCTAGCATGCTAACACAAAAGGATGACGAAAGAAGTGAGCATCCAATTGCTTTCATGAGTGCTCCACTGAAAGATGTCAAGTTGTGCTACCATAATGTTGAGAAGTAGGCATATGCCTTAGTCCATGGAGTCAAGAAGTTTTGGCACTACATTATGAGAAACAAGGTATTTGCAATAGTTCCAGATCTAGCTGTTAAGATATTGCTAATGCAAAATGAACCAGGAGAAAGAAGATCCAAATGGGTTACATTACTGCAACAATATGATATGGAGATCCAACCAATGAAGTTGGTTTGAGGACAATCTCTCACACATACAATGGTAAAAATAGAACTAGAGCTCATTGTTCAGTAGTATCACTTAGAGGATGTTTCTCTGAATGAATGGTATAATGATATTGTGTATTATTTTCTAAACAACAAGTGCTCACCACACTTGCAAGGATTCCAGAAATGAGCTCTGAGGTTGAAGAGTAATAGTTATATGCTAAAAGGTGTCATCTTGTATAAGAAAAATCATGAAGGGATATACCTCAAATGCCTAGGGAAAACTGACGCAGTTGAAGTGTTGAAGGAGTTCCACAATAAATTTAGAATGAGACATGGATCGAGACCTTGAACAGGCCACCAGATTCTATGAGCAAGAATTACTAGCCCACCTTATTCAAATACGATCACAATCATGTCCAATCCTACCACATTTTCCAGACCGTTGCCACCAGGGAGAGGTGTGTTGTTGTCCCGCTGCAACCAGTTGCAAAGGTAAGACTATTTTCTCAGTGGGGGCTCAACCTCATTGGTCCAAAAAAACCACCATCCTTTGTGAGTCAGAGGTATATTCTTACCGCAAGTGATTACTGTACTAGATGGTCAAAATCAATTTCATGTAGACAATGCACAACTGAGGTAGTTATTAATTTTCTAGAATTTATTATCAATTGATTTGGATGTATGTTTACATTGGTTTGTGCTAATGGTCATGCTTTTGTATCTCTTAAATTCATAGGTTGGGCTTTCGACTATAGGATTGTGCTAAAATTTTCATCAAATTACTATCCTCAAGGTAATGAGTTAGCTGAATCCACTAGCAAAAACCTATTGACTATCATATGCAAGTTGTTGGATAAGAACCCAAAGGACTGGCACACCCAGTTGTGGTTCGCCTTATGAGAAGCTCACACTTGACATAATGCTACCCAAGGAATCTCCCCATACCACCTTGTTTATGGTTTAGAGTCTGTTTTCCCAATCCACCTTAAGATTCCCACGTTGCAGTTTATCAAAACTTATTATGAGGAGGGATAATTCCTTGAGGCCCGCTTAGCTGAGTTGGTCCATTTAGAGGAAATATGTGATGAAGCTATAGAAATTTTTTCCAAACACTAGGGAATAGTCAAAAGATGGTTCGACCGCAAAGCCAAATTTAAGGCCTTTAGAATTTTTGATCTAGTCTTATGCTGGTACAAGGCCCATGAGAAGAAAGGGGGGGATGACAAATTCGACAAGCTCTGTCTTGGCCCCTTTTAGATATCTGAAACTTTACCTGGGATAATGCCTTTCACCTAAAAAAACTTACTCGAGAAGATGTCTCATTGCTAGTCAAAAGGAAATACCTGAAGCATTATTTCCTCACCTGAGCTATTTTAGCTCACCCTTGTACATAGTTAGAGTAGGTCTTTTGCTTTCTATTTTTCTTTGCTTTGTTTTCACTCATTTTTTCGACCCTTGTTTTACCGAGGATGTTATTCAGTCTTGATGCAGTGGCTATGCTTGGCCTTCCCAAATTTCCCACCCTGTTGTGTGCTCTTGCTGGTTCCTTGGATAAGTCTTAATGAGCTACCAAGGATTTCTCTCTGCCTCTATGAATCAGGTTTCCTTGAACTCTAGCTTGACCTAGAATTGAACCCTTGTTTGAATCCTTTCATTCTTATCTCATGACTCACATAATATACATTTTTAATATTCCTAATGGACTATAGAATAGGTATCATGAGGCCTTGGCAGGTGAAAAATCTTAAATCTGCTCCAGTGACCATTGTAATCTCCAAACCCACTATAAGCTTCACTACTTATACAGTTGAGCAAAAGGGTATAAAAAAAATGCATAAAAGGAAAGAAAAGAGAAAAGAAAAGGAAAATAAAATATTGAAAAATATGAAACTATGTGGATGTGTGGACAAATCTATCGGGGATATGGACGCTTGGTTGGAAATAGAGTAATGTTCATGGGATTGTAGTAACAACTTCATCGGGGCTATGGATGCTTGATTGGCAGCGAAGCAATGTCCGGGTTACTTTTGGAGTTAGACTACTTATATAGATTGTCCTGACTGATTGGTCATCATCTTCTATGGTTTCTAAGGGAGGGAAATGAACTCACTACACACACACTTTTGAGATGTTTTGTGACTTGATTCAATTAAGAATTTTGTTCTCCTTTAAACCTTGAGTTTCTTGATGATACCTGCTTTTGGTTTGCTAATCCAGAGATTCTAGGTTCTGAATGAATCCTTATCCTTGGAACACTCGAGAGTGTTCTCCCAACAGAGTCACCATTTTTTGTGCCTTCCGCACACATGCCCCATTTAGACCAGGGACCCCCTCTTTTGTTTCACTTTTGCCTCAATTTTTGTGCCCTTATTTTTTAGCTTAATTTGGTCATGAGCCTTCAATTCTCCAAATCCATCTTAGCCAGAGTCACTTGCCCAAGTGTCTTGAGGTTTCAGGCTATTGCAGAAATTTCCTTATGGGTTTCCATCCTTTGGAAGCCGCACCATCCTTCACCCTTTGTGAGTCCGCCATTGCAGGTTTCTCTAGGTGGACTTTCGTGACCGCTTCGCCGCTCACAATGACATTCCTCATGCGTCCACCTGCATTGGCATTCTCGCACATGTCTTTCGCATTATAATTTTTTACATCCTTGTCCTCTTCTAAGACTTTGGCTAGGTGTCCTTCGTTCATCGGGTTTCCACAATTCCACCAACCCACATCCCTTCCATACCTACAATCAATGCCATCACTAATGGTGGTTTGGCTATAAATACCCTATCATTGAGCTGTCATTTTCATCAGATGAATTCAAAATTTAAGAGTGTTGAAGCTATCCATGCATGCATAAGAAGATTCTAGGACTCCCTCGAGCGATTGTTGCCTCTCCTATAGCGTGTTTCTAGGTATGGGCCCACCTGTTCTTTCTTTCGGCCCTTGTATCACTTAGGGTTTTGAGTTTGGGAGTTTTAAATTTTATGAATATGGTTCCATGCAAGAGGGATCAAAACCCTACCCTCTGTAATGCATGAACTTAAGCATTGAACTCATGATCTCTCATTCAGGTAGTGCCCTCATCCTGGTCGACGTGATTAAACACTGTGAAAACCACAACCACGTCCCACCAATTTCTCACATGAGAGATTTGGGCAAAATGTTATCTGCGGAGGTTCGCCCCACTTGGGTTGTACCCTAATGGTTGGGCCTCGTCGGCCTCCCGCCTTCTATTCTCTACCAACCTTCTCTTGGTGCCTCACTAAATGGCATGATCAAACTAAACCTTGATTCCAAGTATTTTTTACGAGTCTCCTCAATCAAGTGTCTGTGCTTGGTATTTCATCCCACGTTTTCCATCCCTAACGACCAATCCCCCATGGATCCCCTCCACGTAGTTCTCACGTCAACCACTTCCGTGAGCCTCGCACTTGGGTCTAAAAAATTTATAAGTCAAATACCACCGCAGACCCACCCTTGTGGGTCTCCACATGCAGGCCTCCTTTTCCCCTCATCCTTTGTCCTATGGTGAGACCCCTGCATCTTCCCGCCATGCGGGTCCCACATTCCTCACTTATTGAAATAAAACCCTTGAGCCAAGTGATGAAAAATTCAAGTCAGAGCACCATTGTGGGTCTGATCGAGTGAATCAATGCCCACGGGAGGCCCTCATACCTTGTTTGTTACTTAGCAATGAAACCTTACTGCCTTTCTGCATTATGGAGCCTACACTTATCAACACTTCTCTCTACAATAAAGTGCAAAATCGACAAAAATCACAAGTCAAAATGTTACAGCGGGTCCACCCTTGCGGGCCACCATTTATAGAATGAGGCCTATCCTAAGCCGTTGTCTAACAGAAATAACCCAACGACAACCCACCACACGGCTTCCATGCACCCAATCCTAGCACTTCATAAAATGATCAAGCCTTTAAGCAAAATGACTAAGAATAATTCCATGTATATGCCAAAATTTTCATAACTAAAATTGACCAAGTAAAGAGGCCTTGCGGGATCCACCATGCGGAACTCTGTCTACAGAACACCCCTTACCCAAGGAAATATCTTAACAAAAAAACTAAATTGGAAATCCCATTAGTGGCTTCTGCGTCACTCATCCCTGCATGAAATTTAAAGATCATTTTGATCAAGGGAAATAACTTCAAGTGCCTTCTTCACAAATTCACACACGTGTGTAATGACCTTATGCAAAATTTACTCAACAATCAAACACTGGGAAAATTCAATATCGAGTGGCCGCTTGCAAAGGTTTGTCTTCCCAATGTCGTTCCTTAAGGCTTTCACCCTAGAGTTCTTCGTAGGGCGGAAACCCACACCTCCCAACCTGCATTCATACAAAACTCACCAATGAGCTTAAAATGACAAACTATGATGAGTGTAATGATCTTTTAAAGATATATGAATGCATCTAATGACACTTTAGTATGTTTTAACTAATGTTTTGCACTCCCAATTCATCAAAGCACTTACTGTACCTTTTGAATGTAGGATTTATGGAACCAACGGAGAAGAAAATGGAGAATAAACAAAGAAAAGAAGCCAACAAGGAATCCTAGAGGAAAAGAAGAAAAATTGCAAGTGAAGTACGAGTTACACGAGGTCGAGTACACCTCAATAATAACCTTCAAAAGGGATAAGGTCACAAACACAGACTTAGGCCATGTCAACATTGACGCGTTTAGACAAAGGGTCATGGTAAACCCCAAAATGAAGGAGGCCTTGATAATTAAGAAGACTAGACTTGCCAAGGCAACAGGATTTCCTCCTACCTTAGTTGCTCCTGAATTGGTGTTTATTTGTTGGGAGTGTTATTTCCCTCAAACTAGAAGGATAGTCATCGAGGATGGAAGGGCTTTGGCTGATTTGACTCCCTAGTCTATTGGAAAGACATTTAGAATTCCCATGTTTGATAAAATAGAAGAATTTGAGAAGGATTTTGACTTAATGTTTGGAAGCAAGATCCTACAGGTTGCAAAAGAACAATCAACCAGACATGGATCCATGACAAGCGAGGTAGTGCTAACAAGGTGCCCCAAATGCTATACAGAAGCGAATTTGTAGAAGAAACCAATGACTTGGTGACTCTCCTAAGAAGAGTAATGGGCCTTCCCACTTCCTTTCTCTTCAAGGAGTGGATTTTATATTCCATTGAAGAGATCTTGAGAGGAGAAGCCAAGTTCCACTAAGCCAAGCTTATTAGTAAAAATCTACACAACCAATATGTGACAGTGAAGAAGACTTCTAAATTTTGCATGACCTCTTATTGGTATATCTTCAAGCTTTGAAGTTCCCATATAAAGGATTATATTGTGTTGGGACATTGGGAATTAAGAATGGGAAACTTAGGGTGTATGATTGCTACCCATAGCTACAATACAAAAATTTCAAGAAAGATTACAAGAGAGTCAATGATGCTTTCATCGGGAATATCATTCTCACCCTATGAGGACACTACCATAGGAGAATGTCCCACAGTGCTAAGGTAGTGGTGAAAGGTTTCGGGTACTGGTTCATCCAGTTCCCTAAATTTACATATATTAGAGTAGAAGAATTCTCAAGAAGGCCCTATCGGCTGCCCCGATACCCTAATGACAAAATCATATTGTTAGAGATTACTCGATAGTTGCAGACTGCCCACACTTGTTGCATAATAAGAATCACGCTGGGGTCCCATATCCCCTTATATTCAGGCAAGGGATGTATTCCTCCCCCACTGCCCTGTGCAATGAGAACTTAAAAAAGGAGCTTGCATATTACAACCTAGAGCTACACATAGAGAGAAGAGGCTTGGAGCCTCTCAAAAAATTAAAGAAGCAGGTTGGAAGGTAGTATGCTCATAGGCCATATATCAAATATTTCTAGGCGAACTGCGATGATGACCGTGAATTCTAGAGGCAACACTACATGAGGATGACCGCCCAATTTGTGAGGGCCATCAACTTATAACCAGTCCCAGATCAAATTATCGAAGATGAAAATATTCTATATGAAAAGTACAAGGATCCAATTAATGTGCCACTACCTATCATCTACTGGAATGAGCCAAAGGTTAAGGACTTGAACCTTGTTACTCACCCAATAGAGAAAAGAACCAAGCAATGGATAGATTATCAAATAACTCAATTGCATGAGCAAGGTGTAGAGCTAACCTATGGGGAGCTCAAAGATGACATAGATAGTGAAACAAATAGTGGTTCTACTATAGGCTCATCAAGTGAGGCTCCTAAATCCCCACCTATTACAAGATCATGAAAAAGGAAACACACCTGAGCAGAAACTGAAGCATAAAGTTTATATTAGGAAGTCAATTGATGGGCAGAAGCCACCGAATAAGCCGAAGAGAGCGGGAACCTTTTTCCTCGAAATGCCTACCATCCAAGAGGAAGGATCCCCACACCAAGAGGAAGAAACTAAACAACCACGCTCACCATCACCCACCACTAGTATGATCCCATCTATCATTGTTGCTGCTCCATCTCCCTCCACTCCCAAATCATTGCCTATTTCAACTTTGCCTTCTATGGACATCTTTGTTCACCTCACCTCCACTTCCACAACTTTTTTCATGGTGGTGCTTGAATATTCTTCCTCCATGACTTCACCACTATTGTCTTCCTTGCTCTTTCCTCCATTTCCAACAATTTCCACTCATCCAAACTTTCTGAGGTAATCTTAAACCCTCAAGTTAAAATGCTAATAGCCCAGCTTACTACTCCCTTGCCCCTCTTGCCACCTCCTACTAATCCACCTAAGATGGAGGCTACTATGCATATTTCTGAAGAAATTGAGAGGCTAAGTGCGAAGCAGCTTAAAGAAGCAAGAAAGGATATTGCTAACGAACCAGAGGACTCTGACCAGGATGACTACTTCGAGCATCCTGAGGGAGGAATAAAGATTGATCTAGATAGAGTAGCCCTCGATGAAGAAGGTAAAAAAACACTTGAGGATGGGGATGCAGGTAAATTTGATGCCTACTACGATGTTGAGACCTTGAACCAAGAGCCTGAAGGGGAGTGGCTTGAAGAACACAAAGATGAAGAAGCAAACCTAGAAGAGAATTTCTTTGAGGAAGGGAAAATTAATACTGATGTTGGTGAGTAAAAGACTGATGAGTCTCCAAGAACTAGCCAAGATGAGGGCCTGCTACATGAAGAAGTGCTTCTAGAAGAAGAGCAAGAGAAAGATAAAAAGGAAGAAGATAACATAAAAGAAAGAGATGTTGAGCCCGATAAAAGTGTTGAAATTGAACACAAAGTAGCTAAAGGGGAAGCTCGAGAAGAGAATATTGATGAAGAAAATGTAGATTTTGTTGAGCCTAAGATGGGAAAATCCATGCTGCAAGAAGAGGAGCAAGATGAAGGAGAAGAAAATATTGAAGATGCTCCCAGACATGAAGAAAATGAGCCTTTAAAGGATAAAGAGGAAGGGAAAAATAATGAATTCAACACTAGATCCCCAGACCATCAAAATGAGGTTCCTTCATGGTTGGAGCAGTAGCTAAAAAGAAAGGTTCCCGTATTTACAAATCCCAAGGCCCGATTGGAAGTAATATTGGCTAGAGCACAAGTAAAGACCAGGAAAGAGAAGAAGCCAAAGATTCGGTCTCATATCACTACTGATGATTTTGGGTCCAAAATAATACAAGTGGCCACTCCCACATTAGGTAAGGATGTAGACACTCTTCAAGGAAAAGACTATCAGGTGACTACCATCAATCTGGGTCCTGTATCTTGGGCCCAAAACATTGATGAATTCCAAGGATATGTCTCCACTATCCTCCAAAAAATGAACAAAGATCAATCAATGAAGGAATAGCTAAAAGCGCAAGTGGTAGAACTGACTGCCTTTATTCAACAATGGACAACTTCAAGAGAGGAAGCTTCAATGGAATCACTGGTGCCCGTCATATTGTTGAAGGAAGAGGTTAACAAAATGGAAAATATGAGGAATTGGACCAAGTCTACTTATGATTGGTTCAAGAGAGTTATCGACATGGGTGACAAGGGCATTAACTGCGTAGCCAAGATGCATAATGAATTTTGGGTTTTACAAAAGGAAGTAGAGCAAGAGATTGATACATGCAAAGAATTCCCTGAGCTCTATAGAATCACGTACTCAAAGCTGGAGAGAATTCTCAAGCTCTCTCAAGTGATTTGGGAAAAAGAATTAGTGTTGTCAAAAGAGGACCACTAGCTACCAAAGGCATGGCTGCTGAATTTTGAGTATAGAAAAGGAGTTTTGGAGAAGTCCCTGGTTGAGCTAGAGGCTAATCATGAATGGATTGTGGATCATCAGGCTGAGTGTGATGAATTCTTGAAGTTAATGTCAGGATATGAGATGCTCGCACTAGAGCTAGATCGAGAGGCGATCAAGTGCAAGTTTCACAAGAGAATGGAGAAAGGATTTGGCGACACCTTGTTGGTAGAATTCATGGATTTTGTTGCGCATGCCTTCTTAGAGTCAAAAAAAATTCTCAAATCAAGGCCAAAGTGCATAGAACATCGATATCAGATGGTTGAAGGAATCAAGAGGGTTTCCTTCTAGATCTCTAAATCTGATCTTTCAGAGGAGAAGAAGCTCTTGGTCACCATTGGAAATTTTTTTGAATATGCCTTGTTGCAAAAGGAGACTGGAAATCTTGTAATACATGATGAATTTTTAAATAAGTAGCTATAGGAAAAAATAGATTACATGACAAAATAGAGAAAAGAAAAAATAGTTTATTTTTTATATTGTAAATTGTGTACTTCTATTGGGTGAAGTGAAAACCCTAAACTAGAATGAATTTGATCCACTCATTGTAAAACAATCTTGACCATTCATTCTACTTTATGAAAACTATAAATAGGGGCATCCTCTCATTTTCAAAGAGAGATGAGTTGTTGTGTAAAGCCATATTGCTGAAATATATGAGAAAATAATTGAAGCTAATGGTTTCTTATGTATTCTTCTTTATGTGTGTATGATTTTATCTCCAAAAGTTTGTTTCAGATTTTTTCATTTTAGTTTAAGTTTATTTTTGTTAGTAGTTCAAGTTCAGCTTTAATGGTGGATGTATGTTGTAGTATTTGATGCATTTCTAGCTCATAATTTTTGTAATTTTTTGATGACAAATTTTTGTGTAAAGTTAGTTTGAGCTTCCTTTTCTGCTGCACTTAAGTTCAATTGTATGTTCATGCTAAATGGGTGAATGCACAATCTGAAAATCTGCAAAGAGCCTTAGAGATTGCACTAGTTTTGTGACACTATAAGTTGTCTTTGGTTAAGAAAAACTTAGTTTGGGAATCTATCTATTGCAGCATCCTCCATTGTTACTATTGATCATAGTTTCAGACTTAGGAAAAATTCTAAGCCCTTTAACATTTTGATATTTCTTTGAGATCTAAGTTAGTTTAGGATCTCAGGCATCACCATACTGTTAAATTTGATGACTGGAGTGAGTTTCAGCTTGTTGTTCTAAATTTACAGTCATTGCTCATCATTTTTAGAACTTTGAAACTCAATTTGTAGACCCTTAAATTCCATGCTTTGTGAACCATAAAGGCCCCTTGTGATTACTAGCAAATCATACATCAACAATTGAGTTATTTTTGCAAAATCATGACTTGACACCCGAGAGACCTTGAGGTGATTTTCTGAAACTCAGTTGCATATGTTCACCTTTCAAGAGAGACATCACACTTGTGTGTTGTCTATGTTGAGAAGTGCAAAAACACCCATCAATAGAACCCTGCTTGAATTTTTGGAAGTTTGGTTCAAAATTGTTAAAATATTCTTGTGATGTATTTTTCCAATTTGATGATAAATGAAAACTGGATTCTTGTCAATGTTTATGTTCCCAATTCAAAATAGCTGGAAAATATCTTTGGGTCAAGCTGGATAATATTCTCTATAGCCAACCAAATTTCAACTGGATGATTGTAGACAAATTTGATACCCATTTCTTTCCATTAGAGAAGCTTGGGGATCTTGAGGACTATTCTAATATTATGGTTGACCTTGCTCACTTTCTTTCCTCAATTGGAATCATTAATTTTGATCTGAATGGTACTCCTTTAACTTGGTCTAATATAAGAATGAGTAATATTATCCAAGTTAAATTAGATATATTTTTAATCTCTAATTATTGAAAATCTCTTTCCAATATTAACCTCATGGCTCTTCCAAGGGTTGTCTCTAATAATAACCCTCTTCTTCTCTAGTGGGCCATTCAAAATATAAAACGACCCTACCTTTTCAAGTATGAAATAATGTGGACTTCCCATCCAACTTTTAGGACTCTACTGATGGATCAATGGAGTGATCTTATTCAAGGAAGTCTCTTATGATTCAATTAGCTTAGAAGGTCAAAATTATGAAAATTAAAGTTACAAGATTGAATATATTAACTTTTAGAAATATTTTTCATAAAAAAGAATAGATTTCTAGAAAGATAAAATATGTTAGGGATAAAATTTCTAGTGGTTTTTTTTATGTTGAGGCTTTTTAGCATGAGAAATCTCTAAGGTAGAATTGGCATAGATTAATGCTTGGGAAGGAATTGTTTTGGAAACATTAATCTTGCATTCAATGGCTCACTATGAGAGACATACAAAATTATTTCACCAATCCACTCTCAAGAATAGGAAGAGAAACACAATTAATAAATTGATCAAGGAGAATGGTAGTGTTATAAATATCAATGACTATATTGGTGTAATTATTTAATTTTTCAAAGCTATTCTCCAAGAGAAAAAATATGACTCCCCTTATCTTAATGATATGCTTGATGTCATTCCCACTGTGCTTAAAAAAATGGAAAATGAAGATATTTTTAAGGATGTTATGGATGAAGAATTTCATGTTGTTGTTTTCTCTTTTGGATCTTATAAGACCCCTAGTCCTTATGGGTTCCCTCCCTCTTTTTTCTAGTATTTTTGGGATATTGCTAGAAAAGACTCGGTTGTTGCTACTAGATATTTTTTAAGGTTGGCCAAAATTTTGAAGCAGTTGAACACTACCTTTATTTTTCTTGTGCCTAAGAAGGATGATGTGGAAAGCCTCTCTAATTTTATTTTATTTTTTGGAAAACTTGGGTTAAAATCCTCTCTAATTTTGGACCTATAAGCTCATGTTACATTATTTATAACATTTTCTCTAAGCTTGTGGTCTTCAATATTAAGCCTTTTTACATCTCCTTATCTCCCATCATCAAAAAGGTTTTGTCATTGGTGGAAAATTGTGGATATTGTTCTTGCCCATGAAACCATTCACTCATTGGATAAAAATAATAAATCTTGTATGGCTCTTAGACTGGATATATCTAAAGCTTATTATAGATTTTCTTGCTCCTTTATATTCTTTGTTCTTCACAAGTTTGGGTTTAATTGAATAATTATTCATTTGATTAAAGAATGTGTCTCTACACCCAAGCTCTCTATCTTTGGTTAATGAAAGGATGTAAATTGGGGTGTATTATATGCTTTGGAGATGAAAAACCCACAATCTTCATCAATCTCATTCAAGGACAAACCCTAGAGATCTTAACCTCAAGTATGCAAAGGAGAAAGAGATCTTGAAATAGGGCTGTCCTAGGATCTGATTGTAAACTAATGAGGGGTTCGCCACCAAGGTAGGGCTTGGAAAGACTAATGAAATTTAATATGTAATGCTTAACCCTAATCTGATGTAATCTTTAACTAAATGACCTAAAAAATGTATGCAAAATAGAACACAAAGATGCAAGATAGAAGGTGTGCACCTAAAAACATAAAGAAGACTAGATGAAATTTTGAAATGTTGAAAACATTGATTTTAAATCTTGTTGGGACTCATATGCCAGTCTGGGTGATTTAGTCTCAAATCTGGGTTTCTGTGCAAAAATTGGAATCTGGCAAATGGGTATCTGAAACTGCAAAAACTTGGAAAATGACCTAAACTGGGACTCATATGCCAGAATTGGCATTTCAGTCTAGTTAGGGTTTTCTAGAACTTCAAGGTTTAAATTTGGTCTTCAATGTCTGCTTTGTACTTCCCAAGTGATTTTTGAATCTCAAATCCCGATTTGCAACCTGTAGAAGTCTTCCAAGTATCTCCAATGCAAGGTGACAACTTTGACAACTTTGAACAATTTAACAAATTTCTCCAAACTTTCTCTTCAATATGTCTTCAATATAAACCTGAAAATCACACACTAAAGAGAGGGGAAAATGTTGTTTTGTTAGCGGAAAGGGTTTTACCTTGGTCAAACCCTATTTTGGTAATCACGCCTTGAAATGAAATAAAATAGGGATGGCGAATGATGAATGAACAAAATAAGATGATGCAACTCACCAAACTCTAGCAATAAGGTGTTGCAAACATGTAAGAAGTGGCTCCAATGGATGTATATCTTGACTCTTGCTTGGATAAGATAGATCTTGAATAGAATGCTAGCTTGAATCGTGAAACCCTACATCACAATTGTTAGCTCCAAAACAAACATGATGCATGATGACTTTGACATGATGCTTGATGCTTGAATAATGCTCTAAAATACTTGATAATCTACCCTTTAATGCTCTTGAATGCTCTTGTGAACTCAAAATTTATATTATGAATGTTCTCACAAAAGTCTTAGGAGAAAATGAGTGAAAGAATCTTGTATTTATACTTAATTATGCAAAATTTCCTAAAATTACAACACTACAAGCCGACATCAGATCTAGGAGGATAAAATCCCACCAAGAATTTGAATTAATTTTGATTTTGGGCCACACGTGACTCATACACCCAAGGTGGCATATGAGTCCCATTAGGCATAAATTATGGGACCATTTCCAAAAATTCTTAGAAAGGTGCAAAATCCATATTGGGATCCAAAACCCTAGGTGGGACACATATGCCCAAGGTGGCATATGAGTCCCAGACCACCAAATCTAGGCCACACAACCAGGAAACACCTTAATTATGATTGGATGTTGATTTGTGTCAGGATTATCCTCGAAAAGATGCATTAAATGAGGCTTGTGGATGCAAAATAAGGTCAATTAAAGCATAAAGAATCCCAATTATTAATAACAACCCTAGAAAGGTGTGAAAGTGTGTTACAACACTTTACAACACCTAAAATAAGGTAGGATTAGGTTTATTTAGTTTACAAGGGCCCAAGACCTAATGTGATTGTGTTAAACACATTACAACACTAATTCAAGGCAACATTAAGCTCAGTTTTATGAGGGCCCAAACACGTGTGAAAATGTCACCGATGACATTTTTCGACACTACAATTAATAACATTCCAAGATGATTTTTTAGAAGTGGGAGAGGGTTAAGACAAGGTGATTATATTTCTCCTTACCTTTTTATTTTTGTGGTTGAAGTTCTTAGCCAAAGCCATTTTCTAGCAATCTACAAACCTACAACACCAAAAATAAACTAGAACAAGCACAAAGATCAATTGAGCTACACTGTCACTGTCAAATTCTCTTAAGAAAATAATCAACAAAAAAAACATGAAAAACACATGAGACTCACAACAAGTTGTTGATTCTATTATATGGATCAACCAAGGTTGGGGCTATCTTTCCCTAAAATGTTTTAAAAAAAAAGAAAAAGAGAAAGGGAGAACTATCATAGTATTTCAACAAGCATACGACCTAAGTGATGGATCTTCCAAATTTCCTTGGCTTTTTTCTCTCCAACCGCCCTCTCGAACTAGTGTAGGGGAAATAATATGAGATCGATGTTAGAATAAAGGTACATAGATGCAATTTTTAGGGTTAGAGATTAGCCAACCCATTAAACCCCTATTCTTCATTTTAAAATAAATAAATACACTTACTAAATCTATAATAAGTGAATTAATTTAGAAATTCTATGAGGTGACTTTATTCTCCTTGGGTTCACCCATTTCACTTCATTTACATACACCCAACTCTCATGCATTTTTTGATCCTACAATATCAAATCGATTTGACTCCCAAAGGGGGGAAATATAACACAAAAAAGGTAAGTTATCAATATTTCAAATATAAATACAAACCTAACATTACTATGTAAAATATCCTTGCCATTTTAACACTACACAATAAGTTAAGATAGATGGTGTCATAATCGTACTTTGAAATATAGAACTATTGAGTCATAAATGGAGACAATTTATTTAGGGGAGAGGACCTAGTAGTTGATCATGTTTTAGTAGTTATGATAGTAGTTGTTTATATAATGCCCAATAGTTATGATAGTAGTTGTTTATCTAATACCTAATAGTTGTGACTTGACTACCCATAATTAAACAAAATGTATTCCTTTGATCTAAAAAGAAACCATTCACGTGATGCCACATCAACGCTCAACTACCCATGTTGTGAATGCACAAGTATTGGTCTCACTTTTTTTTGGGCCTTTTTGGACACCTTGAAAAAAATCATGCTAATGTGGCATCATATTTGATGATGTGCCCTAAAATGAAAGTTATAAGTAGGGGAATTACCAAGTAAGACACTGTAAAAAATTGGGAGTGATTTGAAATTTCCATGTAGGATTTTGAGAAGCGTGAAGTCAGGGTGCACAACTACTAGATCCTCTCCCATAGCTACCAAGTTTGAAACTAAGGAGGTGAAGCAAATGAGTGTTTTTCATAGGATGTAAGTTACAAACTATCCATGATGTCTTATGTTATTATTCTCATGTCTATATCAAATGATAGTAATCCAACAAAAGTAAAAGAATCATGATGCCCCACTTAGTTAGACTATTAAACGTACTTAGAAAATTACCTTAACCTTGAGCAAAATTAATACTTCCAAAGTAAAATTTTAGTTCATCATTAAATGGAGCTTTAGGGGTTTTCTAACAAAATTCTCGAGGGAATTAAAATTTTAATGTTTAGGTAATTTTGATATTTGGTCACATTCAGTTTGTAAAATTAATCAAATAATGTTAGCGATGATCTATCTAGGATTTTAGAATTAATTTAAGTTGATAATTAAGTTAATCACAAATTTAAAATCTAGGAAAATCTATGAGTAGCAATGGAGTGAGAAGACATGTTATTTTGTTATTTTATGTTAAACAAATTCTAGAAAGGAGGGAACAAACTTAACTTTGTTTCATTAACATTAAATCATTTGGGGTTAGAATTTGACATTTTATGATTTTGTCAAAATGATGATGTTTAACATCATCTTGTTAAATTAAATTAAATTACCAATAGAGAGAAGGGAATTAATTTAAATCCTTGTAGAATTAGAAATTAATTAAGTGATAAGTTAATCATTAAAATGCTAATTTTTAAATACAACTAGATGGAAAGGTTTATTTTGTCTTAGGCTTTAGGTCTCACCCTAAGGACTTTACCTCCTTTGTTTCACTTAGAGAAACTCTATTGGGGGTGATCCTAGGATGGATCCTCCCACAAGGTTTCTTAAACAAGACATCTAACCCAAATTAAGTCAACCACCATCGTAGAGTGTGTGAGATGGGTTTTGCTACACCCAACCAAGCTTCCCCTCCCTTTTCCTTTTGGGAAGCATACTTACAATGATTTTTTACAAGAAATTTCATCAAGTGTGCATGATATTTTATCATGTCATTCATGATATAAGGAAAAAAATTAGAGTTTCAAAAAATTGTGGTTTTGTGTCCATATACATAAGTTCAAATGTGGGTATGACATTTGGTATCAAAGTCTAGGTTTCAACACCAGAAACTTTGGGAATTAAGTTTACTCAATCATTAATTAAATTTCTATCATAGAAATTGTAGGATGTCATCTAGAGCAAGGAGAGCATGTCAACATGATAGTTCTTTAGGAGAATCATTTTCTCATTATGATCAGACAAAGTCTCATCACTCTAAGAGTTCACATCTTAGGTAGTCAAAGTTAGGGCCACAAATACTCCAAGCCTTACAAAATATGATATACATGATTTAGGAGAGATTATCACCAGAAGTGGAGGCACCCCGATGTGAAATCACAATATTGTGTCTCACTTTTGGAAAAATGAACTTTTTTGGGCTAGGAGGGACATTTATAGTGAGCATCTTCAAGTGAAGTAAATTCTTCACTCAAAGGACCTTCGAGTGAAGGTATGCAAATAAGCACCTTCTCTCAAAGGTTTCAGCATAAAATAGTGTTTTCATGCTATAAAATTACTTTTTTGCATGGTGACCTTCACTCGAAGGACCCTTCGAGCGAAGGTAACAACTTCAAATGAAGGTACCTTTGTTTGAAGGTCCTTTGAATGAAGGGGTTAAGTATGATAGGTTTGGCGTTTGCATCAAAATTTCCTCAAAAAATTCACTTTCAAACCCTAGGTTGGACCTTCAGATGAACTTGACAAGATATTTGGCAAGATCGTAGCCCTCGAAACGATCTTTCCAAAAAGTATAGTTTTGATGTTTCAATTTTTACTAAACATAGGTTTTTCTCTAAACATCAAGCTCTTCATTCTGTAGAGGTGGAGAAATAATAAACCATTGTAAAAAAAATTCAAAAAATACCCTTGCCCTAGGTATTGGTGTCCTTGTTTCACCAAAAAGAATTGGATTTTGATTATATAGAACAAGTTATGTTGGACGACACACACATATGTCCAAATTATAGTTACTAGTGAATTCAAAAATTAACTAAAAAATATATGTAACAAAAAATAATTAAAAAAACATCCTTGCCCTAAATATTGATGTTGAGAATATATGTTTCAAAAGTTAGAATTGTATCCTTTATAGAAAAAAGTTATGTTGGACAACACAAACATTACTTTTTGAAAATGTTGTTTTCTATTTAAAACTAGTTATTAAAGGAGATGTTGAAAGATTCATGATTTATTTCAAAAAAAAATTAAAAATATATATTTAGAATCTACACAAAAATTACCACAAATCACTAGTTTGCATCATCTTCAAATTCTTAATGGTTTATCTACTATAGGTCTCAAAAGATGAAGATGTAGTTGAAAATGTTGATATAAATGTCCATCTTGGCCAAAAAGTGAGACACAGTATTGTGATTTCACCCCTCACGAGTACCGTCTTGTAGTTGAGGATCATGTACTTGATTCATGTGAGTGTAGTAGGAGATCCTCTCAAGTACAGGAGGTGCATGTGGAGGAGATAGTTGATGATGTAGTACACATTCCTCCACCTCACCATGTTCAGCCATAGTTCAAAGTAAATATTACATCGAGAATACCTCAAGATGCAAGGGATCAAATTCAAGTTTCTTCATCTTCAACCATCCACATTCTCAAGATCCACCATTAGGGTGGAGGTTGCGTCCTGGCTACTTAGCCTAGATCGATGTTTTGGGTTGCACTCATACAAGAGCAACCTAAAGGCTAGATTTATGGTTTGCCTATTGAGAGGACCTATTTCTACCTAATGGCACCAAGAGGATCTAAAGCATCATCTAGTATTGGAAACTCTTCCATGGGACACCTTTTTATAGTGCTTCAAAGTGTACTATATCTTAGAGAACTTATGTTAGAGGAGAATAGATGAGTTCCATGATTTGCAGCAAAGAGGCCTCATAATCACCTAGTATGAGAGTCAATTTTTGGAGCTTCTTTAGTATGTTGACTACATCCAAGATGAGAACTTAATTTTCAATTTCTTGATCAAGGGTTTTAACTCTATTATCTTGTGCCCAATGTGTATAGTTTTCCCAAAGGACCTTTGGTTCACTGTGGAGAAGGCCTATATTGCAAAGGAGGTTCATGGGAGATCATAGGAGGCATGTGAGCAGTTTCAAAATTATAACTAGGGCCATCAATACTAGGGTTTATGTAGGCCTCGCCTTTTGATGAACTTGGAGGATTTAGAACCTCTTCTAGGGTACATAGGCCCCAAAAATAGTTGCAACAAACTTAGATTCCTAGACTACCACAGGGTACATAAGGTGGAAATGTTGGGGTATGATATATTTAGGGACCACATAGAGACCAAAGACTATAGGTTCAACATAGAAGACCCTTGGATCTTAGAGATCCTTCAAAGGAGGACATAATGGTTCCAATAGGCTTGAGACATCTCAATTTAACAAGACCTAGTCAACACAAGTTCAAATGATAAGACCTTGTTATGTGTGTGGTGGTGCAAGGCACTTAGCTAGAGATTTCCCACAAGGGTTTGGAGTAGGTGGGCTCCATGTTGAATACTCAAAGATAATAGGAGATCTAGGAAATTTCTTCATATATTTTGCATTGGTGAAGAGATTTCAAGCCGAGAATTAGGCCACTATCATTGAGGCTGCATGTATGATTAGTGATGCCTTATTTGGTATTATATTTGACTCTAAGGTATTTGATTCTTTTGTTTCCCCATATATAGTCGAGTTTTGCAAGTTAGTGGTATCTAGGTAGGATGATAGGTGGGATGTTGATTTGGTTTCATGGGATAGGGTGGCAATAGATTCAATGGATCAAGATTGATAGTTAGTTCTTGGAGCTATCGCTATATTAATGGATCTTCAAGTTACACCTTTGGTATCTTATGATGATTCTTGGTATGAATTAGTTTAATATACATCAAGCTAAGATTGATTGTCATCGTAAGGTGATTTAGTTCCTTGATGATCATGGTATGGTACAATGGTAATTATTTAAGAGTGCATAGACCCATATCTCTTTATATGATATCTACTATGCAACTAAAGTGATACATGTGAAAGGAATGCAAGATATTTACTATCATTATCATGATAATTCAAAGGGCTTGAAAGAGATATCTCTAGATGATCATCTTATTCTAAAAGAGTTTACAAATATTTTTCCTTCAAATTCACATGGGACACCACTCCACCATGAGGTGGACTTTCATATTATTTTGGTTCCAAAATCTCAACCAATTTCTAGAGCATGATACAAGATGGAAAAACATGAGATTAGTGAGATCAAGAATAATTGGAGGAGATATTAGAGAATGGTCACATCCATCCCAACATCTCACCTTGAGGTGCAACTATTTCCTTTTTTAAGAAGAAGGATGGGTCCCTTCATCTATGTATCGACTACACGAAGTTGAATAGATTAACGATCAAGAATCCTTACCCTCCTACAATTGATGACTAATTTGATTAGATAAGGGGAGCCTATGTGTTCTCTAAGATATAACCAAAGTATTGTTGGAATATGAAGTCAATTTTTTGGGACCTACTATTTATGGTAATTTTGACAAATATATGACATGTAGTTGCATGAATCACACTTTCTATTTTTAGAAAGTCTTATTCGACAATGACTCTACAACTTGAATTTTTTTTTTTTTTTAAAGTTTTTTTTTGTGCTTTTTGAAGATTGTTGTAATAGTGAATATTTTCCTAAGAAATAAAATACGAGAGGTCTTTTCCCGTGGTTTTTTCTAGTATAATTTTACTGGGTTTTCTATGTAAATTCTATGTGTTATTTGTGCTTATTATTTTTCTCTAAAACCTTGCACTGTGAATTTTCTCACAAGTTTGGGTATCGTCAACTAAGGATCATAGAGGCATATATTCATAAGATAGATTTATAGACTCACTATGGTCACTATGAGTTTATAGTAGTTCCTTTTGGTATGATGAATGCCCCTACAATGTTAATGGGATTAATTAATAAGGTATTTTGTACTTTATTGGATCAATTCATGTTGGTATTCTAGGATGAAATCTTTTTTTTCTTGGAGAGAGGAGGAGCATGAGGAGCACTTGCAACAAGTTCTACAATGTTTGAGGAAACATCAAATTTATGCCAATTTGGCTAAGCGTTATTTCTTCAATTAGAGGCTTAGTACTTGGGTCACATTATTTTAGGTGATGGTATCTTAATAGATCCATCAAACATTAGAGTCATCATGGAGTGGCCAATGTCCACAATTTTACAGAGGTTAGGATTTTTATAGGGTTAGTTGGTTACTATCATAATTTTTTAAGGGTTTCTTTATGATAGTGCATCATATCACTTCCCTTAATGAAATGAGAAGTTTGAGTGAATCAAGAAATGTGAGGGGACCTTCCAAACTCTCAACCTGTAACCAATAGTGCTCCAATCCTAGCAATACCTTATCTGACTTTGAAATTTTTGGTTTTTCTGATGCATCTTTGGATGGTATAGGTATAGTGCTTATGCAAGAGAGTTAAGTGATCATGTATGAATCATGAAAAATCAAGACCCATGAGCTGAAATACCCTACATAATACTTAGACCTTGCAACCGTAACTCATGATCTTACTAGATGGAGACACTTTCTCCTTAGACATTATTTTGAGATTCGTTCATATCATTGTAGTTTACAACATCTTTACACAACCAAACTAGAATGCTCGACAAAGACATTGGATGGGGTTCCTTTATGAGTATGAATTTAATGTACATTACATCAAAGAAAAGAAGAATATGGTGGAAAATTCATTGAGTAGGTGAGGACATGTGATTATGTCCATGAATTTGAGTATAGATTTTAGGATTCACATCTTACAAAAATTTCCACAAGATGATTGGTAATATAACGCTCACCATCAGATTCAACCATAGAAGGCCCTTAAGGTAAATTATTTAAAATATAATTTAGATGTAGATAGGTTGTTGCACTATAGAGGACGTATCTATGTACCCTATATTAGAGATCTTCATAAATTGATTTTATCAAAGGCTCATAAGGCACTATATGTAGCACATCCAAAGGTGAAAAAAATACATGCCAATCTCTATCAATTATATCATTGGGAAGATATGTGTCCTAACATTGAAATTTTTTTTGCTTGATGCCTTAAGTGTGAAAGAGTCAAAGTAGAGCACCAACATCCAACATGATTCATCTACCCTCATGATATTCTTGAGTGGAAATGAGACACCATTTCCACGTATTTTGTTTATGGTATGCCTTTGTCTTCCCGATGCCACGATGCCCATCAACGTGATGGTTGACAAGTTGACCAAAGTAGATGCAACATGCCAACCCTTCAAAGCAGTAAAAATTTCCTAAGTTTTCACTATATGAGTAAATAAACTATGTAACAAGCCATTACAATAAAAAATATATTTTATTTATTGAGGATATACAAACAAGTTACTATAACAATTACAATAAAGATTCCATTTCATTACAATAACTTCCCAAGTTACAACCATACAAGAATGCATACAATTACATACATAGCTCCAATGAGCTTTCAAACAAATAGCTTATAGATGGTCCAGGATCCTTCCTTTCAAATATTGGATCTTCTGCCACATGTTGTGGAGGAAAAGCATCACTCAAGCACTTTTTCACCAACCCTAGACTCTTAATGTGGTCCCCCGCACATCTATCATTTGATAGATGGCCCTTCCCTTTGACGAAGAGATTGGTAGAGTAACCGATAACAACAACCAACCGAGCATAAATTTTTGTCCTACATAACTAGAACTTTATAATTCCACAATCTTGAACTAGCATGTAATACTGGATCATGGTGAACTGACAGTGCAGCCAAAGGTCATCACACATACTCACTCTCCCAAAGAGCTTTATTATGCTATCATATTACCTCACATGTATATCCCTTGTACAATAATATTTGAATAACACATGACACCTATACTATAGTGATTGGGAAGCATGTTCTCATTAGCTAATGAATTTATCCTTCCCCTTTAGTATGTACACTTTTGGACAACTTGGAAACTGATTCCATCCGTCACTTACACATCCATTTTCCATAAAGTGTTGTTCTAGATTACTTTTCCATTTTGAGCATATCATTGCTCTAGGACACCTATCAAATTTTGATACTTCTTCATACTTAAGCTTGTATCAACAAAGTTTCATCAATCTCTTTGATCTATTACTTCTTTTTGACAATCTATTAAGTCTAAGGCTAACCCTATCTCTTAGCCTATTTCAGCCTAATAGAGATTCCAACCTTCCTTTCCATATAATGGATCAAACCTCAATATTAGAATTTTACAAATCATTCAATATTTGGTTTACCATTTTTTCCTACTTGGCTACAATAATATATTGCGCATTCACTCAATTGAATGTCTCATAGTATGATCATGGTTCACACAACCCTATCATTATTTTCTCATTCACAACTAAGACAACCTTCCCAGGAATACTAAGCATCTACTTCTCACAATATATTATTTAGGACTGAAATCCTATAAACCAAGTTTCCAAATAGCATTGGTTACTTTGGTGAGTTTGTCCACTAGAACATTATGTCAGTTTCACCGACATAGATAGATTGATCTATCTTGTCTTCTACCATTCTCCCTCTAGAATCTCAAGAGAGTACACATATCCTATTGATGATGACATCCTGTCCTCATTTCCTGGTACAATATTCTTTATATTGACACATTTCATGCAACCTCTTACTCTATCTTTTTCCACGTTATAGTGGTTCCTCATCCGAAAAATAACTTTGTTATTCCAAGGTCCTAACTCTGACATCAATTTCCTTATTTCACTCCTGAATCTTCCAAACTTTTGTGTACATAAGTTCTTTTATATCTAATAATAGTCTATTATTTGACCAAGTGGAAACCTATTTTATGATCTCATGCCACCTTTAATTCCCAAATAATAATGGTTAGTAATTTTGTGGGGATAAATCTCCTTTATCTTAGGACATCCACAACTTGGATTTCTTATGCCCTTGGATTATTTCCAAAGATGCAATTCATCTTTTAACTCAATCTAATTTTCTCGATAAGAATTGGTACTAATTTCGAGTATTAATCTTCGTTCAATCATGTTGGTCCCTAGAAGATATCAAATTTAATTACATACCTAATTACCAAACACAAGTGTTTCCCGTTAGCTCCATTGATTCACTTAATCACATAGGTGAGTCCCAACCTCGGTATACCCTAATTCTAGGATAGAGTCATTAATCAATGACTAGTATGATGTTACAGGTTACTCTAACCCTATATGTTCCAATCAAGGCCAAATGTACATTCCAACCTGTAGGTGTCAATGAGCAGTTCAATACATATCCCAACCCAATAGGTATAAATTAACCTAAGTTGTATCTCTTTATTCAAATGAACTTCTCATCCCAAATAGGTTATTCTAATTCTAATATTTCATTCAAGAGTAAGGTATGATCAAGTGATTAATCAAGTAAAGATAATTGATGTGGTTGCATAGTGTCACATCCTGCCTTATCTTTCATACCATCTCTATGGCTTAGCTAAACCTTATCATCCCCAGGTCTCTTAGCACAATATGCTACAATGTCAAGTCACTTCACAACATGGATATATTTCATAATATGTAGTATTACTACCTATGTATAGAAATAACATTGTTATCTAAATCCCCCATATAAGGTATATACAAGTGTAGAGACACTTTCTTCCAATCATGAGTAATATAGATCTCTCCTTACCTATTCTTGGCAATGGTCTTCCCTTTCATGATCAATTAATCTACCTATCCTTTTCTAAGGAATCTATGATAATATCATTTGATCTTCCCATCAACATATATAAGGTATTTGAGCGATAATATTCCTTTCTCATTGGTCACAATTCTTGACCTTTTTACTATCTTCCAATAACTCCAATACTTTATTCATGTGGTCATGAAATATATTGAAATCATGACTAATGAAGAAGTCAAAAGTTCTTCCAAATCAGAAATATATTTTTTATTTTAGTTGGGTGGGGTACTTAATCCGAGTCAATCCACTCTCTTCCTTCCCCCCTTAGTGTTTCCATGACATTCAATCTACTCAAATTTGAACTCCTAGAAAACACTTGCTTCATTGAAATGATTTGTCATCCTTGTTTTTGGCTTTCTATTGCCTTTTTCTAGTCTCAATGCAATACTTTGAATATACTTTTTCTCAAAGTTAGATTCATCGTTGATTTCTAATCTCGTAGATTCAACATTTTGGTTCGTCCAATAGGAGATCTAATGAATAATATGCAACTTGGAAGTTAAGAGGCACACTAATTTTTCCCATTCTCTTTCCATTAACCTTTTTGTGGAGGAATGTCCATACCCACAAAGCCTCATTGGATGAAGCACCTTTCAACTTAGAACATTATTTTCTTTACAATTTCTATCAATTTGACACATAGTGCCATATTGTATTCCATTTTCTTTTGAAACCTCTAAACATATGTTGATTTTCGTAGACATGTTGGATAGTTAATCTTATATTCCAGCCAATATATTTATTATCCAACCCCTTGTCGGGTCAATACAATTTACCTTTTCAAGTTTATTTCCTACAATCATCTTTTCAAGTGACTTTGTCCAAATTCTTGGTATCTTATTCTCTCATAATCTTTAGAGATGCAAAAGTTATTTGGTCTCTTTTTCTCATCTTAATCAAAACTCCAAATTTATCTCATCAATATTGGTTGGTGGAACCATGTCCACTTTATTGATTACTTCATTATGACCATTCTGGTCTTTTCCCTTTTTCCTAGGTACTAACTCTTTTCTTGCAAGATCATATCCTTATACAAGAATTAAATTTATGTAAAAATTTCTCCAACCTTGTGGATACCTCCTTTGAATCTCTACTTTGATCTAATTTATGCTGACATTGCATACACATAGATTTTCATAGTATTTTTACTAAATCTGATAATTCTTTACTCTTTTCAAATATAAGTTGCTACTAATAAGGTGCTTATCTCATTTCCTCTCATCCCCTTAGAGTCATATAACTATTTTGTAGGATAAAGGTATATATTGGTTATTCTTCCTAACCTTCCTACATAACCCGATTGCATAATATTCCATATTCCAAGGAAATATAAATATAGGTTGTTTTTTTAGGAGTTTCTACTCCAGGGACGACTCTTCTTTGGTCCCAATCTTAAACAAGTTTTCAGGAATCTCATCTTCCTTTTTGTTTTCCCTCAGTGCTTTTCTCTTGTTGTTCTAGCACAAGAGTTTTTCAACCATTATCTTCTAATAAGGTTTATGCATTGCTTGGGTAATGAGCTCATAGGTTCCAGAGTTGAACCTGGTAGCTCCGATACCATATGTAACATGCCAACCCTTCAAAGCAATAAAAATTTCCTAAGTTTTCACTATAAGAGTAAATAAACTATGTAACAATCCATTGCAATAAAAAAATTATTTTCTTTATTGAGTATATACGAACAAGTTACTATAACAATTAAAATAAAGATTCCATTTCATTACAATAATTTCCCAAGTTACAACAATACAAGAATGCATACAATTACATACATAGCTCCAATGAGCTTTCAAACAAATAGCTTATAGATGGTCTAGGATCCTTCCTTTTGAATCTTGGTTCTTCTGTCACCTGCTTTGGAGGAGAAGCATCACTCAAGCAATTTTACACCAACCACGGATTCTTAATGTGGTCCCCATACATCTATCATTCGATAGATGGCCCTTCCCTTTGATGAAGAGATTGGTAGAGTAACCGATAACGACAACCAAATGAGCATAAATTTGTGTCCTAAATAACTAGAACTTTGTAATTCCACAATCTCGAACTAGCATGTAATACTGGATCATGGTGAACTGACAGTGGAGCCAAAGGTCATCACACTACTTTGGCCAAAGTATTCTCAACGGTAATCTGAAGGAAGGTCATCTATGACATACAATACCTAGGGCCAATTTGACTTAAGGCCATCCTAAAGTATGAATAGGCATTTCCTTCAATGGATAGTCTATCATCCCAGAGATAACCTATCACTGATTTAATATACTTGGAATAAACCTACTTAACAAGTACACAAGCTAGGTATTTCCTTCAATGGATAATCTATCATCCTAGAAATAACCTATCACCATTTACATGCTTGGAATAAATATACTTTAACAAAGTAAACACGCAAGTTCCCTCCCATACTGGATGAACAGTCCTAGGAGTAAACACAAGCTATTATAGTTAATTCAATAAGCTAGCTAAGAGTAACTCATATGCCACTCACATTTAATCATATCTAGTATGTAATACCTATGATAAACACCCATCTCCTATTATGGAGTACATACAATAACATCATAAAAAAAAACATAGTAGCATCTATTTCCTTTTCAAAGCCATTCTATTTTCCCTAAATGAAATTTCTCATAAAAGACAATTCAATCATTCATGGAGAACAATATTCTATAAATAAAATAACAAAGAATAATATCCTCATGCCTGTTATCACTTATCCAATCTATTGACAACAATGCAACCTCTTCCAAATAGTAGTAGGCTAGATAATAGCTTCTCAAGAACCATCACAATGAACTTTTAACTCCCAATTTGATATATTACTTCACTCATATAGCAACTCTCTCTCAATATGATAGAATTCTCTCTCTCACACACACAAGTAAAACTGGGAATAAGATGATAACATAGCAGGAAGAATGCTGAGTAAAATACTAGCAAGAATAATGTGTCCTCTCAATGATCAAGCACCCCTATTTATATAGCATCTTGGTAACTTCTTAGCCTATAGTTAGGAATGAAAATGGATAGAAAATACCATGCAAAGCAACACATAAATCACAATGAAAAGGTGGTGACTAAACAATTTCATACTCAACAAAACATCTACAGATCGACTTGCAAAATTAACAACAATCAGAGACTTATTCAAATCTGCACATGGATAATCTGAATTATCTCTAGCAATAAACATGTACATAAACTTGGTTTCCTGAGGTGGGCCAAAGATTCCACACTCCTCTTAATGTTGGTGTGGTTTCCTTATAGTATGAAACAATCAATTACCAATTTTCAGCACCAAGCATTCATTGACTTAGTCTGGAGATGAGTCGATTTAGATATTTATTCTCTTTGGTAAAGTTGTCGACTATTTCTCATGTTTCTACAGATGTTGGTTCAAATATGATAGCATGACAGTTTAAGTTTACCAAGTCAAAGATAATATTCACCATAGGCATCGAATAAGTCTATGTCATGCATCAACATAAGGAAACAAGCTTAAATGAAATAAATGTGTTCCATAAAGCATGACAACAAGAGTAAAACTCAACCTAAATGTTTTCCCAATACTTGTTGTGCCATCACCCTTTATTCAACTCATTGAAACTAACTTCTTCCTCACATAGTGCACAACATTCCTACCTCTCCATGCTTTACTCATCAACTAAAGGTTTGTAATTACAACATATGGTAATGAATCGCGACCTAAGCTAATCATGTATAAAAAATTTCCAACACGTATATGAAAGTGTTTTCATATTTCAGCATTATATATCTACTATGCCTATATAATATTCCATAGTCTTAACCATGCACTAATAGAGCAGCACTATAAAATAAAACAATCATTTAATCATTTATTTATGCTATATATAATATAATATATATTCAATTCCAATAATTATCAAATCAACAAGTATATAAACATACATATATGTATTCATATATTGGTACACACATGTTTATATGTTTCCTAAAATGTACCAAATATGTTCTTACCAATATATATATATATGTATGTATAATATTTATCTTGCTTATCGAGCTCAAACACAATGTACATACATGGTATATGTTATCTATAAGGTTATGCATTGTATATATAATATAATATATATCCATATATTATATTATGTACATACGTATATTTATTTACAAACATATATAATATATATTAGCTTCGCAAAAGCATCATTCGATAATCGAATGCATACATCCAAATTATCATTCCCATTGAACAATATGCAAGTATAGATACATATATATATACACTTCTATAATAATCGTTAATGCTTATGTATGTATATATATATATATATTCAATAGCAGTATGATAGTCATATGATCCATTCGATATTTGGGAGGTTATGGCCACATGGTTATACACACACACATATATTAGGTTACCCCTATCATATCATATCCTCGTTGGTACATAGATTCGTTTAAGTGTATATATTCACATATATATATATATATATATATATATATATATATATATATATAATTGATTCCACGTGTGAGTATGTAAGTATTTTTACTTACACATACATGCCTATGATTATTCTCTCACATGGATCAATGTATGTATATACTCATATACATGCATAATTTTGATGTAGATATGTATCGATGGAAAGCTCAAAGACACAAAACATCATAATAACATTGGTGCAGGGGCATCAGGGCCTCATAAGCACTATTTTTGTCATTTTGGGTTTTAGGTTGTTTTGTGTGTTTTGAAGTTTCCTAAGGTCATTTATGACCATGTTTGATCATGTAATCCATTTTGCAATGCTTATAGGGTCGTTGGTTTAAAAAGTGCAAAAAGTTGCCAAATGTGCAAAAGTTGTCATGCAATTTTTGGTAAGTTGTCAAAAAAACAAGAAAAGGTTACATGCAAGAAAGAAACGGTTCCTAATGAATGGGATCAGTTGTAAATGAAAAAAAGGGACACCTTCCAATTCAAATGAAGGGTGGCGAAATTGGTTTTTTAGATTTTGGTGAATGAAAAGAAGTTGATTTTCTGTGATTTTTCGTTGTAGACCTTTCTATCTCTTTGTATGGCTTGTAAGGCCCATATATTGATCTAAGTTTGACTGGATAGTATAGATATGTGAATCTTCTTCATTTTGTTTTTGGTTACATCGATTTTCATTGAGTTTGGAGAAATTTATTGCATTTTTCCTATAACTATCTAAAACCCTACCTAGGGCAACCAGTCAGCATTAAAAATGTGATAACTTGAGTTTCTATAGTGAAAAAGTGACAAAATCTTGTGCAAAATTATGTTTCAACATGATGAATTTCCATGCAAGTTTTTGGGTCTTGGTTTGCACATGTGAGGAAGATATCAAGATAGTCTATTGTCTTGTGACATATTTATAGTCTAAAACCCTCTTCATGGTGTTGTTTGATCAATTCATTGCTTTGATTCATAAAGGTTAGGTTGATAAATTTTGATTAGTGTCTTGAAAGCATGTGCAGGTCATGTGTTTCAAGTTTTCCAAACCATTTCTTGTTAGGTTGGATGTAAAGGTTTGATATGTGCATGAATCAAACATTGAGACAACAAAATCAAGGAATCATATGTGGTTCAGAGTTTAGAAACTCATTGATAGCCATTGTAGATGGTAGAGGAAAGTAGGGAGAAGTAATGCAGACCTAAACAAAGTGGCTTGAATATTTTAAATGGATTGAAATTGAGTTTGGTGTGACTGTCCCAATAGGACAGAGTATGCAGTTTAAATACAAGAGTTGAACCCATGAATTACATTGTGTACCATCACATTTTAGTTTTTCATAGTCCTTTTAAGTCCTTAGACAAGTTTTATTTGCATGTGTACTATCTCAAGGTGTGTTGAATAAAATTCTTTAAGTAAGTTTTTGCTAGGGTCTATGATGGTGCACCTAGGAGCAGCAATGGAGTTGATGCAAGAATTCCTTGCCTTTTGGGTTTGTTGTGTAGTTGAATGTCCTTCCTCTGCATCAAATTAGTATCAGAGAAAGGAAGATCAGTAATAGGTGATAAATAATTTGATTTTGAAGACCAGAAAAGATGGCTCCTAAGTTGAATGTGGAAAGAATAATCAAATAGGTGAAAGATTCTCTTGCCCCAAAATTGAGATCTATAAAGGATAGCCTTGATGCAAGACTCACATTAGTTGAGACCAACTAGAGGAGAGGAGTGGTCACAAGAGTCCAAGAAGAAGAAGAAGTGGGAGGAGAAGAAGAAAGAGATGTTGAAGAGAAGAGGTTGGAGAGATTGCTAAAGGAAATTAATAATGATGGTTCCAAGGTAAAAGTAGAAATTCCAATATATTCAGGAAGTCTGAATGGAAAAGAACTTCTAGATTGGATAGGAGACTTAGATAAGTATTTTGAGTTTGAAGAGATACTTGAGGGGTAGCAAGTTAAATTGGAAAGAAAAAAACTAAGAGGACATGCATCACTATGGTGGGATTATGTAAAAGAAGAGAGGAAAAATAAAGGAAAAGAAAAAATTACATCTTGGGATAGAATGGTTGCAAAATTGAAAGGTAAATTCCTACCTAGTGACTATGTCGTTCATCTATATAGAAGGTTGCAAAAATTGAAGCAAAAGGACATGGATGTGAAGACCTACATAGAAGAGTTCTATAGACTAAGCATTAGGTCAAGCCACATGGAAGAATATTTTGACAAAGTTGCAAGGTATTTGAATAGGCTAAAGTATAGCCTACAAGATGAACTCGGTATCACAAGCCCAAGAATTGTAGAAGAGTGCTATTAGTTGGCCAAAAAGGCTGAAGATAAGTTGAAAAGGAGACAAGAAAAGAAAAGTAGAGGTAGGAGAAGGAAAAATTTCAAAGGAAGAGAGACTTTTTCTGGTAGAGGACAATCCCAAAGGTCTCAAGGAGAGACAAGTAACTCACAAGAACAAACATCAGATTCAAGGGGCAACTTTAGAGGGAGAAGACCAAATTTTAGAGGCAGATTTAACAATAGAGGAGGCTCAAGTGGATTCGCTAGAAAGTGTTACAAATGCAATAAATTTTTAGGCCATCAATCATGGCAATGCACTAAGGAGAAGCCATCTACTTCTTTTAAAAGTGAGGAGAAATTAGATTGCACAAGGTGGAGATGAAGCTGAAAGTGTCAATTCACCATCACAAAATGCAGAACTAGAAGTTGGAGAGTCCTTATTGATGAGAAGAACCTTGATTAAAGTTCCTATGGAGAAAGAACCAACCCAAAGAAAGTCACTTTTCAGGACTACATGCAAATGTCAAGGTAATTTTGTAAGGTTGTCATTGATTTTGGAAGTATTGACAATTTGGTTGTAGTTCAAATGGTAGAGAAGTTAAAGTTGAAAAGATTGCCTCATGCCACTCCATACAAGGTTTATTGGTTAAAAAAAGGGAAACAAGTGTTAGTGAAAGAACAAATTGGGTAGAATTCCATATAGGAGGTTATAAGGACAAGGTCTTGTGTGACATCATCACTATGGATTTTTGTCATGTGCTTCTTGGTAGACCATGACAATATGATAGAAATGCCAAACATGATGGTAGAAAGAACACATATGTCATAGAGAAGGATGGAGTTTCATATACCCTAACACCATTGAAAGATGAGGATAAAACACCACAAATGGAATCCAATGTGATGTTGGTAGGAGAGAAGGAATTCATAAACACCATGGAAGAGGAGAATATAGGTTTTTTCATCATAGTCAAGCCTAGGTTTGTTGGGGTAGTAGCAAAGAAAGAAGAGATGCCTTTGGAAATTCAAAACTTGCTAAAGAGGTATGTTGATATAGTAGTGGATGAAATCCCAAGCAACTTGCCTCCTATGAGGGATATTAGTCACCACATTGATTTCATACAAGGGGCTAGTTTTCCTAATAATGAAACATATAAAATGACACCACAATAGAATGAGGAGATTAAGAGACAAGTCCAAGAATTGCTTGATAAGGGGCTAATCAAAGAAAGCCTTGGTCCTTGTTTGGTTCCCACTGTCCTAGCACCAAAGAAGGGAGGTGAATGTAGTATGTGCATTGATTCTAGGGCCATAAATAATATTACAATCAGATATAGATTCCCCATTCCACAAATGGAAGACTTGATGGACTATCTAGGTGGAGCATGCTATTTTTCCAAAATAGACCTCAAGAGTGGGTATCACCAAATTAGGATTAGACCAGAGGATGAATGGAAGACAACATTTGAAAAAAATGAAGGGATTTATGAATGGCTTGTGATGCCTTTTGGTATCTCAAATGCACCCAACACCTTCATGAGGTTGATGAATGAAGTTCTCAAGCCTTTTATTGGTAAGTTTGTAGTGGTTTATCTTGATGGCATTCTTGTTTTCAGTAAAACTAAGGAAGAGAATTTGTACCATTTGGATTTGGTTTTAAGGAGATTGAATGAAGAGTAACTAATTATTAATTTGAATAAATGTGAGTTTATGAAGACAAAATTGGTATATCTTGACTTTGTGGTTACAAAAGGCACCTTTAAAATGGATCCAAGAAAGATTGAAGCTATTCTAAGTTGGCCTCCACCCAAATCAGTTGTTGAGGTAAGAAGTTTCCATGGTTTGGAAAGTTTCTATAGGAATTTTATTAATGGTTTCAGTCATGTTTGTGCTCCAATAATTGCTACCATAAAGGGGGATAAGAGGAAAAAAATTGTTTGGACTAGTGAAGCTGGAATTTTTTTTGAATACTTGAAAAAGAGGGTAGCACAACAACCCATATTAACCTTACCAGATTTTAATAAGGTGTTTACTATTGAGTGTGATGCAATTGGCTATGTCATAGGGGCGGTGTTGAGTCAAGAGGGCAGACCCATTGCCTTTTTTAGTAAGAAACTCAATGAGGCTAAGAAGAAATACTCTTCCTATGACCTAGAGATGTATGCTTTGGTTCAATCCTTGAAAAAGTGGAAACATTATCTACTTCCAAAGGAATTCATAGTCTTCACTAATAATCATGCTCTCCGATTTTTGAATAGTCAAGAGAAACTCGGTCATAGGCATGTTAAATGGGTAGAATGCTTGCAAGCTTACACCTTCACCATCAAGCATAAGAAGGGGCAGTCCAAAAAAGTAGTTGATGCATTGAGTAGAAGTACACTCATGGTGCAAGAAATCCAATTGCAAAGTGTAGGGGTTGAAGCACTAAAAGGTATGTATGTAGATGATGTTGATTCCAAGGAAATGTATGCATCTTGTAACCAATCTAATAGTGTTCCTCATGAGATAAGTTCTAATTTTCTGATTTAAGAGGGTTTATTATTCAAAGGGGGCCAAATTTGTGTGCCTAAATGTTCCATGGGGGATAATTTGATAAAAGAAAAGCATAGTGACAGCCTTCCAGGTCATTTTGGCCTTGATAAGACCTTGGAGTAGTTGATAAGGCACTATTTTTAGCCTAAAATGAAAAGTTATGTAAGGAAGTTTGTTGAGAAATGTGTTATTTGTCAAAAGGCCAAGGGTAGCAGTACAAATGTAGGCTTGTATCAGCCTCTTCCTATTCCAAATAGGCCTTGGGAGTCAATAAGTATGGATTTTGTAATGGGTTTACCAAAAACACCTAGAGGTTTTGATTCTATCTATGTTGTAGTGGACCAGTTCTCCAAGATGTCACATTTCATCCCATGCAAGAGCACTAACAATGCATCCTACATTGCAGGTTTGTTCTTCAAGGAAGTGTTAATGATTCATGGTTTTCCTTTGAGTATTGTTTTAGATAGAGATAGTAAGTTTGTTGGGCATTTTTGGAAAACTTTGTGGAAGAAACTTGGCACTAACCTTAGTTTCAACTCTGCCTATCATCCTTAAACTGATGGGTAGACCAAAGTGGTTAATAGGAGCCTTGGTAACCTCTTAAGATTCCCTACAAAAGAGCATTATACTCAATGGGATCTGATCTTTCCTTAGGAAGAGTTTGCATATAATGATTCAGTGAATAGAAGTGTGGGTAAGAGTCCTTTTGAAGTTGTTTATTGTTTCTAGCCTAGAGGAGTCTTTGAATTGAGAGATACAAGTGGAATGGAGAGGATGAGTGCTGAGGGTGAACAATTTGTTGTGGCTATGAAGGAGATTCACCAACAAGTCAAGGATCATCTACAAAAGTGTGTTGACAAATATAAGCAAAGGGTTGATGCACATAGGAGAGAAGTCAATTTCAAGGTTGGAGATTTGTTTTTAGCTCATCTAAGGAAGAATATATTTCCTAAAGGGAAGTACTCCAAATTGCAGATGAAGAAAATTGGACCTTGCAGGGTTGTTCACAAGTTTGGTCCCAATGCATATGATATTTAGTTCCCGAGTGGCATTGACATTTCACCTATATTTAATGTAGCTGGCTTGTACCCTTTCAAAGGGGATGTTGTTGCAGGTAATGAAGAAGGTTCTCAAGCATTTGAAGATGATGAGCTGATCCAATACCTTCCTCCCAGCAAACCTCTAGAGTTGGAGTGCATCCTTGATACAAAGGAACTCAACAAAAAAAGGAACACAACATATCTTCAATACTTGGTCAAATGAAGGGGTATTCGTATGGAAGATGCTACTTGGATGTCTAAAGCTAATACTATTAAGCATGAATATACTATTTTAGACCTACACTCAAGTGGGACTTGAGTTTTTATCTTCCCCTTGGGTGTATGGTGCAAAGGCATCAGGGCCTCAGAAGCACTTTTTTGTCATTTTGGGTTTTAGATTGTTTTGTGTGTTTTGAAGTTTCCTAAGGCCATTTATGACCATGTTTGATCATGTAATCCATTTTGGAGTGCTTATAGGGTCATTGGTTTTAAAAGTGCAAAAAGTTGCCAAATGTGTAAAAGTTGTCATGCAATTTTTGGTAAGTAGTCAAAAAAAACAAGAAAAGGTTACATGCAAGCAAGAAATAGTTCCTAATGAATGGGATTACTTGTAAATGGAAAAAAATGACACCTTACAAGTCGATGAAGGGTGGTGAAACTAATTTTTTATAGTTTGGTGAATGAAAAGAAGCTAATTTTCTATGATTTTCTAATGTTATAGACCTTTTTGTCTCTTTGTACGACCCATTTATTGATCTGAGTCCAATTGGATAGTATAGATATGTGAATCTTCTTCATTTTTTTTTTGGTTGCATCGATTTTCATTGAGTTTGGAGAAAGTTATTGCATTTTTCCTATAACTACATGAAACCCTACCTAGGGCAACTAGTCAACATTAAAAATATGATAACTTGAGTTTCTACCATGTCAAAGTGACAAAATCTTGTGCAAAATTATGTTTCAACATGATGAACGTTATGAAATTTTTGGGGTCTTGGTTTGCACGTGTGAGGAAGAAATCAAGGACAGTCTGTTGCCCTATGACATATAGACAGTCTAAAACCCTCTTCATGGTGTTGTTTGATCAATTCATTGCTTTGATTCATAAAGATTAGTTTGTAAATTTTGATTAGTGCCTTGAAAGCCTATGCAGGTCATGTGTTGCAAGTGTTCCAAACCATTTCTCGTTAGGTTGGATGTAGAGGTTTGATATGTGCATGAATCAAACAGTGAGATAACAAAATCAAGGAAGCATATGTGGTTCAAAGTTTAGAAACTCGTTGATAGCCATTGTAGATGGTAGAGGAAAGTAGGGAGAGATCATGTAGACCTAAACAAAGTGGCTTGAACATTTTAAGGGGATTGATATTGAGTTTGTTGTGACTGTCCCAATAGGGCAGAGTATGCAATTTGAATACAAGAGTTGAACCCATGAGTTGTTGCATTGTGTACCATCACATTTTAGTTGTTCATAGTCCTTTTAAGTCCTTAGAAAAGTTTTATTTTCATGTGTACTATCTCAAGGTGTGTTGAATCAAAGTCTTTAAGTAAGTTTTTGCTAGGGTCTTTGATGGTGCACATAGGAGCAGCAATGGAGTTGATGCAAGAATTCCTTGCCTTTTAGGTCCATTGTCTAGTTGAATATCCTTCCTTTGCATCAAAAATTTGCATACACATATGCATGTCTATACATATGTCGTCACACTTGTATGGAAATCCCATTATATCCATCATACGCGTATGCCAACATATGCATATATCCCAAATACTTATTCAATCATACCATCAAGCACTGAAAGATAAGGAAGGACTTCTATGTTCCAAATAGATAAACATCACCCAAGCATGCATTCAATAGTAAGCAAGACCTTTACTAATGCAAACACATCATTCTAAGGATGACTTACCAACTTCCCACTTCTATGACTCAACTCAATTGTTCTACTATAGTGTATGAATGCTCAAATATTTTTGTTACCGGTTACTCGACCAAGATATTCTCTTGAGTGATACTTCCCCTTCACCTAGAGGAATGAACATTTACATGAAACCACTGACACATTCTCATGATAGACAGTTGCTCAGAAAATAAGCAGTATACGTAATACATCTCCAAAGTTAGAATATCAATTCAATAATCATCCATTTCACATATATGCATTTACTCATATAACTTTTAAATGAGATAATATTCAATCATAATGCATCAATAAAAAATCACATTAATTCATCCACATAATTCACATTTTATCCTACATAGTAATAGTAAATAGTAATTACATATTTGGGGTGTAACAATAGGTCACTTTCTATTGGTTTGCACTACTTATAGATCCCCAATAGTGAGAAGAGTATTCTCGGATGATATTGTTAGATTGCATGGGAATTCTCATAGGATTATACTAGATAGAGATCCAATATTCACCTCAAAATTTTGGATAATATTGTAGTAGGAATTGGGCACTCATTCAATTTTATTATAGCTTATCACCCCAAGAAAAATGACTAGATAGAGAGGGTGAATTAGGTGTTGGAGGATATGTTGTGAATGTATGTGATGGGTCATCAATCCAAATGAGAGGAGTACCTTTATTTGGTTGATTTTTCCACTACAACAATCATCATAGCTCTTTGGGTATGTCACTTTTTAGGAATTGTATGGTATACGCACAAGACTCACTTGAGTTGGGATTGGATTGAGGATGGAGTTTTTATTGGACTAGAGTTAGTGGAGGACATGGAGCAATAGGTGGTATTGATTAGATAGTGACTTCAGGAGGCTTAGGATCATCAAAAGAAATATGTATATGCTAAGAGGTCAAATTAGATCTTCTTAGTGGGTGACACAATTTTCTTAATAGTGCAACCACATAAGAGTCCAATCCATTATGGAAAGGGCTCTAAGCTAGAACCTCATTTTTTGGTTCCTTTTGAGATCTTAGGGTGGATATGACCAATAGATTATCATCAAGCCTTGCCACCTAGCCTATCACACATCCACAATGTGTTTCATATTTCTATTTTGTGATGATCTATTCATGATGTGTATCACATGTTGGATTTCAATTATTTATATGTGGATTTGGATGGGAAATTGGTGTTGGATTCTATTTGCATCTTGTCTTGTTGGATATTGGCCCTTTGAGGATGAGATCTAGACCAATTCAGGGTTTAGTAGGACCAATATGATGAGGTTGGTGCCACATGGGAGGATGTGTTGAATTGATGGAACTCTATCCTCACCTCTTTGAGGACTTCCAATTGGAAGTCCAATCCTAGGGATGAGGATATAGAACCATCCTTTAGTGATTATTTATCATACTAATTTTGAGCCACCTTCCTGACTATTTTTTATATTGCATAAGACATTTTATGTTGTGATTTATTAGTATGATTGCTAGACCATTAAATTTGGTATTCATTCTGGTTCATGATATATATATAATGCATGGGTTCACTTTGATCATAGTTAGAAATATGTTATGTAAATGAATGAATTGGCCAAATTATCTCCTTTCTTATGTGATCTATATATGAATAGTTTGATTTATGAGTTATTTCATGATTCATCTGGTTATTTTAGAAATTAGTAGAACATCTAAAGTGCATGCCTAGAAATTATATCTATTTGGAAATTGAACATTAGTAATATGCGATTTAATTGATTAATTTATTTGATTAAATGTGGATTCAAATATATTCTAAATTTTGGTTGCTTTGAATTTGAGTTCCATTATGATAATATAATAATTATATTTGAGTGTGCGAGGATTCCATTTCCAATGAAAATTGAGAGTTCACATGCTAACCTCGTTTGTGAGTAACTAGTCAAGTCGGACCCTAGTCCATATGGAGGGACTATGGGCTTTTGTAACGTGAATTTACTTCATGATGTAAATTTGTCTTTATATGTTGTGATGTTTATTTTTATGATGATAAATTTTGTTCTATTAAGTGTTGTGATGGGGTGAGTCAAAAGTGGAAGAAGATGTTAACTTAAGTGTCTAATTTAAGTTTATGTTTTTCCAAGGTTTGTAGGGTGGTCCTAAATTGTTAGGAGATCAAATTTGAAGAAGAGGTGATCACATAAAGATTGATCACATACCAATTGTACAAATGCTTAGGTTTGTGTTCAAAGATTAATTGTGAAGGTGACCTTCACATTGAGGATAATATAATTGAAGTTTCTATTAAGTCACAATGGTGGATGAGAAAAGGGCTTTTGGATCATTTTTACAATTTTGGTTGTGCTAAGAGAGTTCTTGTGAGTCGAGACGATAGAGAGAAAGGATTAGTTGAGAAGGAGAAACTAGAGAAGGAATTGGTTGTGGAGTTACATCAACCTTCTTCAAGTGTTGAACAATTGTCAAGGTAGGCCTCTTTTTTTAGTTTTGTAAAGAGATTTGAATGAATGTGTTGGATTGAGATTTATGTTATTTAGTTATGTTGTTATTAGTGGTTTTTTGTGTGGTATTGGGTTATAAGTAGTTAGAGTAGGCTCTCCCAATTTTTGAGAGCACTCTGGATGCATGGGGTTTTTAGTGAGTTGGACCCTTTGTTGGGGGAAAAATAGTTGGGTATGAATACCCATGTGGTTATTGTATGAGATGGAGTATAAATGGTTGTGAAAAAAAAAATTGATATAGTTTTTGTGTGGGAAGAATATGATGGTGCACTTGAAGAAATAATTGTTGTTGCATATATAGGTGTGTGTGTGTGTGTGTTAGTTATTTTTCTTTTTCCCCAAAAGAGAGTTTCCCTCACTCACCCTCATGAAATTATTGAGAGAATCAGTGTTCAATATCTTTCTCTTGGGTTTTTGAGTAATGTTTTTGTGTATTTTATGTGTTGTAGTAAAGTTGTGTTGTTGAGCTATGTGTGTTTAAGTGTTTTTTTTAAACTCGGGTTACTATTGTGATCTCCCCAAACTTGTGTGTGGACTAGTTTTCTATTCCTAAGGTTGGACGAAAGTTTTTCCTTTTTGCCTTATTTGTAGGTTTTAAAGATTGTGAAATATCTAGGTACATTTAAATAATTTATGTTGTGTATTGTAAATGTTGTATCAAAGTGGTGTAAATAACATGTGAAAAGGGCTATGTTAAAGATTCAGTGCTAGGTGAGTGTGTTACTATTGTAGATATATTTGAAAAAAAATAATTAAAATAACTTGTTCTCAAAAGCATAGTCCAAGCTGTCTATATTGTTGTATGTAGTAGAGAAGATAAATTTTATACATACTTCTTCTAAATACATTGCTCATAGAAAGAATTGAAATTTGGGTATTGTTAGTATAAAGTATCTAAAATAAAATTATGATTATACTAAAGAAATTTCTTTATAGTTTATTGATTTTAAGGAGAGAAATATTCTACTTATGCAATTTTTTTGGTTATCCATGGTTACTTCATTTTTATCTTAAATATAAATTTGTTATTGATGCCTAATGTCATGCTTTACATTTTAGTGTGATATGATGTATAATCATTGGTAGGGAAACCTTAACTTTTGTTGCGAGTTAGAAATAAAATAGAGTAAAAATGAATAACTCCTTACATTCTAATAATTTGTTTGAAAAGAGAGATAAACTTTTGTTCTCACCATGCTGCAAATTTGTGTTATAGATTAGGAGAACTAGATCTTTCCTTTCATTTTTAATATAAGTTACTATTCCAAGAAGGTTTATAATTGTATGTGTTATGAGGGAATTCAATTTCAATGCATTCTTGATATATAAATATTAGCTCAAAGAAGAGTACAATATTTTATAAAAAGAAAAGAAATAGAAAAAAACTTAGTTTCATAAAAAATAGGTTAAAGGTATGTTAGGGCTTTCTTCATTAAAAACCCTCATAAAATATACGTAAGGAGAAATGAAATGAAATATTTGAATAACGTCCACAAGGCCAAAGCAACCTATGGGACCCAAGATTGGCATAATATCCACCAATAGAATCCCTAAAAAGTTTGTAAAATCTACTCAAGATCAAATCTTCTACCGTGGATTTTGATGATGAAGTTTGTCGTTTTATCAAACCTTGCATCCTCAAACAAGGTACTTAAATTATGAACTTGTAATGTGTCTTCATAGCTGTCTTGAACTTCTTTATATGTTGGGCGCTCTATGATGAAGTGTCATTATGTCTCCACCATTCCCTTGTTACAAAACCAACATATTCGTTTTCCTACTCCTCTTTTGGTACCATCCATCTTCTCATTTCACATTTAAGATGATGTGAAATAGTTCTTAATTGTTCTATCGACATTTTTTCTTCTTATTTAATATTCCCTCTTATGTAGGATTTTTCTTCATGGTCCTCCCTAGGGTTAAATTCTTTGATAGAGTAATTTTTTTTCTCTATTTGTTTGTCCATATATCATTTTTAAATTTTTTATCTCACATACTTTTTTATTTCCTCATTTATGTTTGGACATTCATGCATATCAACATCCCACTTTTTCATCCATTTGTCATTCTATTTCATCCATGTATTCTTTCTTCTAGCTAGCTCTTCCTCCGCAATTAGCTTAGGCCAATGATGGTTCTCCATACTTTGGACCTTTTGTGGGTAACTAAATAGACAAACCATCACCAATGCTTCCAAGGTGAAGGTACCTATCTCAACAAATAAAATCTCATAAGGAAATGCAATCTTGATTTTAATACTACTTATGAGTAGATGCTTTTGGATTATGTCCACTTGTCTCCACTTTTGATATGACATGTCTCTGGCCCAAATTTTACACCCATAGAGAATCACTAGAGTAACAAGTAAGCCAAAAAGTGTTCTCTTGGTTTTCCAATCCCATTATTTTTTATTTCTACATCTATTTTGTAGAGAGTATAATTCTTTCCAACCTCCTCAAATTATTTTTTCTCTATACATTTCCCAGCTAAGTTTGTCATAAAAATCAAGCTCAAGCTACTTGTATTCATCCACTATTTCCGATAGGTTACCTCCAAAGAGAAATTTAATTTGTTTATTTTTTCTTCATGGTGAGAAGATCATTATTTTTATTTTGCTATTGTTCACTTGCATCTCAACTTCCTCGACTACCCAACAAAATGTTTCAAGAGCCTGCAAGTGTTTTATCAGATCGTGAGTTATTTTAAGTTTGCTAAATCATTGCTATGATGACCAACCTATGGGTAGGTTGTGGCATGAGAAGATATCAGTTTTCCAATGCTGAAACCAATGGACACTTCTTTTTTTCAAAAAATCTCCTCTTTTGTGGCCTTCACCACTTAATGATATCAACATATGTCCACAGTGATCTTTTCTACATCATTTATATATTTGGAATTTTTGGGGCTTAATCTGTGTTCTCTAGAAAATAGCTCGACCTACAAAACAAGCTTGAGTGCCCTTAAAACCATTTTACTAAATAAATAAAATCCCCTTCGAATAACACATGTGGGTATGTGTAGTAATGAACTTGCCATCTGCCTGTGATCCACGAACCTCGCAACCATGAAAAAATTTAGAGAAGCATAGAGATCAATTATTGTAAAATAATAATATTATTTATAACTATATTTTTCAACATATAATTATATCGGTTATTCTTATATATAATATAAAACAGTTTCATATTTATGTTTAAATTCATTATTTTATATTTAATAGAATTATATAATATTTATTATTACTTATAACTACGTAATTAATTAGCATATTGTAATAATCAATGAAGCTTTTATTTATATCTATTGATTAAGTAGGACATAAAATGAATCCTTGTTATTTGGTTATTTAGTCTATTATCTAATTATATAATATAGATAATTACATTGATATAAAGTATATTTTTAGTTATTTTAATTTAAATCTATTTATTTGTATACTTACATAATTGACTCTAACATACAATTATATATTGTGTCTTCAATATATATTTATTATTATTCATAAATACATCTTTTATATCTTACATATTAATTTTGGTAATTTTCTTTTTAAATTTTATTAAAGGAATTGTGTATCTTAAAATTTATATAAAACAACTAATTAACATATTATTTATAGTTTCAAATGCCATTATTTTATTATAAGTGAATAATTGAATCAATTCCAATTTCAAATATAGTAATATAATCTATATTTATTTATAAATATTATATATATTTGCTATAATATATAATAATTCTATAAAACTATATAATTGTTATAGATTTATATAATCAATCATTCTATAAATATAACCATATAATCTTTTTATAATTATTTTGATATATTATAAATTATATAACTAATATAATATACATTCTATATTATGTATTCAATATTTATTTTTCCTATTCCTTAACTTATATTTACATATTAATATAAGTAATTTTTTTATCTTTACTATGTGTGTGTGTGTGTGTGTGTGTGTGTGTGTGTTTTATTAATTATCTCTATTATATTGATATCTTTTCAGCCCAACCTTCTCTAGCTCTTGTCTCGGTTTCTGATCTCCCCTCTTCCTACACCTCAACTCTTTTTTAGGTCAATTTTGCAATCCTATTCCTCATTGTCCTTGTCCTGATGATGGATCACTGAGTGTGATTTGAAATGTCGATTCAAAAAGGCATACACAGTTAAAACCAAAAGAATTCATACTATTCTTTATGGATTGTGGAAAAATTATACTTACTAACAACTTAAGTCTCAATTTAATCTTCCCCCAACCTATAGAATCCTAATCCAAGAAATCCAACATTTAGTTACTCCTAAGCTACCTTGTCTACTGTCCATAGGCAGATCCAAGATTTTCCCTCTCATAACTGTGTATAGGAAACTCCTTCCATCCATTTCCTTAACTCCCTATCTTAACCTCAAATAGCATTGTAAATTCAACAAACCGAGATGGAACAAGTTAATCTCTTTATTCTAGAAGTCCAAAGCAAAGGCACAAACTCATTTGATTTCTTGGAAATTTCTTCACATTAATGTTCCTATTGGTGACCAACCCTCCTTCATTTCCCCTCTTCATCATGCCATTTAGTGCTAAAACAAAGACCATTAAGCATGGTTTATGGTTTTTCCCTCACATTCAACACCTTTGGAATTTTATGTTCACTCTTCCTACACACTTCCTTCAAGCTTGGTTTTGGAGAATGACTCTTCTTGGACTCTCCCCATATCACAATTTTATTACTAGAAACTTCAAAAACACCATCCTTAAGCACATATGAATATTTTGATACATGGTTGCCTTCTCACACACTTCCCACTCCCTACAAATTGCATCCACGATTTTTTTTATGAACTCACCCATTATCCTTATCCTCCAGTCTTCTTGCCAAGCTAACTCTGAGTTTAAAAAGATGTTAAGTGATATACAAGCTCAACTCAATTCTTTTGAGGAAAAATCTAAAGTGCAATGTTACAATATTAACAACAAAGTTTGTCAAACAAGAGATCATTGTTGTGATTCTTGATTGGTTCACTTTGGATGATGCCTAGAACACCAAACGTTGTTCAAAATTGTTGAAAAACAAAAAGAGAAGGCAATTTTTATAGATCAGAGGCTATGAAAATTTGTTCATTTGTAGATGGAGTATACCCAATTGGTCAAATCAAGAAAACAGGGTTGGAAATCCAAGTTGGAGACTATCCAAGAAAAGGAGAATTACGTCAATCCTTTTGAGAGTGTGAAGGTGAGAGGAGACCCCTGAAGGAAAATATGTGCAGAGTTTCTCATTATGTTATTAGAATAAGGTAGGCTTAGAGTGCAAGAGCGGTAAAATATTATACACTAGAAGCTGCTCAAACCTCATGAACAACAGAAAGAGTAGATTGTGTACGAACAAAAACTAGGATAAATAAGCATGGATCATTAAACAACAACCACTAAACTATTTGATTCAAGCAATCCAAGTCTAATCTATCAATTAAGCACAATGTAACATAAGAGATCAATAATAAACCAATACCTTACTTCCTATGTCAACATTGAATTATTGAGCTATTGTTCTTCTCCATTTTTCCTTTGTTCTCAGATTTTATGTGTGCATAATTATGCTAAGCTCAAAGGAATATGAATATGAATATGATAATGATAGAAAAATATCAAAGATTTGTGGTAAGCCTTCAAATGAAGATGAAGTTTTATTTTATAGAAAAGGTTGATTTGGATGAACGATCGAGATCAAAAGGACTAATAAGATCGATAGTGGAGAATTGTTGACAGGAATTGATTGATCAGTTAATGGCTACAACTGGTTGCATGATTTCAGTTAATTTGTTGAATGATTTAGTTAAGCGAATTGATTGATCCGTTAACTCAAACTAAGTGGGAATGAACTGAATTGATTGATGAGAGAAGTGGAATTGATTACTCGGTGGACTAAGAGTAAGTCTCAATTAGCGGATGAGTTGAAAATGCATAATATTTAATAATTAATTATTAAAGGAATGTGCAAGTGATATTTAATAAATAAATAAATTGGTTTTATTTATTTATGGAGAGTGGATAATGTTGAGGAATTTATGAAAAATTAAATAATTAAAGTAATTATTTAATTTAGAGAGTGGGATAGTGGATAATTAAATAAATAATGATAATTTATTTAATTAGATTAGAAGAATAAGGATAATTAGGGACATAATTAAATAAATGGGATTTATTTAATTAATCAGAGAAGAATAATATTAAAGTGAATTAATTAAATAATACATTTTTTAAATAATAGTAGAATATGGAATTAGTTTATAGTTGAATAATTGATAATTATTTAATCATATGGGAAAGATGAGAATTAGTGTAAAAGTGTCGCTTACAGGCTAGGACAATTTCAGGTATCTACATTTTTCCCCTCTTTGATACAATGCAATTTCAAGCATTGTGTCAAAGGAAAAAAATACATTCAAGACCTACCCTAGTATGCCTTGATGACAATGGGATAGTGTGGTGCCCCTTCAAAAAATTTGGTAAAAATTCCAAAAAAATGCCAAATTTTTTGACAAGCTGATTTGATGCGTTTAAGTAAGAAGATGGTAAAATATTATGATTTTAAGTCAATTTGGTCAACAATAGTAGCAATAGGTTTACTTGTCTAGTGAATCCAGTGCAAAAAGGGGGGTCCATTAAGTAATTGAAGGTCTATAAATAGGCCCTTGGGTGGATTAATTTCCTAATTTGTGCATTGTGCTTTTGAGAATTTGAGAGGAGAGGAGTGAGCTAGAGTAGCAAAGCTATGGCAGGAATTCTAGAGGCTAGTCATTGGGGTGTGCGAGTTTGAAGGTACGAGCAGCCAAAGGGATCAGGTGATGCGGTACGTATCCTATCTAGCTTTTGAAATTTTAAAGTTTGTTGCTAGATTTTAGGGCTCAAAAATAAAGAAACAAATGCGGTGTAGAATTATAGGCCGCATCTATAGTTGTGTTCACCGCATTTTTCATATTTAGCATTGCATTTGTTAATGCAAGACACATTTGTCTTGTGGCACCACAATCATTTTTACGGGATGCAAATGTTTTTAATGCCACATTTATAATGTGGTGATGCAATTATAGGGTTGAGTGCCACATTTGTCAATGTGCAATGTAACTATAGGGTAGAAAGACAAAAGTGTTTTTCCTAACTGCAATTGTAATTACAAGTCGTAATTGTTTAGAGTGACACATTTGACTACTAAAGTGACACAATTGACTGTCATTGAATTAAATGTATTGAGCTAGTACCAATTTAGCATCTAATGGGTCAAATAGGTTTACGCAGGGGTCTTGATTGATGTAATGTGTTGTTTGAGCACAAGTGATATTTCTTGAATTGTATACACGCGGGATTTAGTCAGCTTCTATGGCATTGTAGGATCATCTAGATATAGGAAAGCATGCAACTCTACATTATCTTTACTTGTACCATATCACTTTCATGCCTGAGATCAGGGCTAACAAGGGAGTGATCACAACATTGGTGGAGAGATGGTACTCAGAGATGAGCTCCTTTCATCTACCCAATAATGAGGCTACAGTGACTTTAGAGGATGTATGGTGCATCCTTCGCATCCCTATTCATGGAAAGAGGGTCGTATATGAGCCTAATTTTGGATTGACAGCCATACAAAGATGTTTTTAGACCAATGATCTAGGGGTTGAGGAGTACGAGATCCGTTGGGATACATTGGTTGACCGATATGAGAGATTGATTGTTGTCATTTGCAATGTTATAACTAGTGTTCTGGTACCTGATCGGTGTGGGCATGGGTTTCTAGTGAGATGTGGTCTAATGATGGTGTGCATGGTGGATGAGGGAACAGTTTATGCATGGGGCCCTTGTGTGCTTGCGATGTTATATTTTTAGTTTCATGATGTCATTTATCGAGGAGCTTGCTATATTGGTTGCAGAGTAGCACTACTCCATATGTGGATGTGGAAGCATATTATTATCTTTCATCCTATTATTGCCAAAGATTTACTTACAGGATTTATATATGTTTACATCTATGGTGGCATTGTTACACAAATACATGTCGGTGATGTTGGTTTCTAGAGGCATGAGATTGACATGCTTGTTGGTTTCAAATGGAGGTCGTACAGGTAATGTGTAGTATGGGATGATGATGTGTTTCATTTACCCTATTACCAACAGACTAGGTACTTGATTGGATGCATCATCCAACCACAACACATTATAGAGAGACAACTGTTAGAGCATGTGTTATGGCAGTTTGGGGAGTCTTAGGGTCTTCCCATTGGTTTAGCTATGTTTTATCGTTCTACAAGAGGTGTGACTTTGGGGACCCATGATTAGTCCTCAAGTTTCTTTTCAGGAGTTTGATTAGTTGCAACTAGTACAGTGGGGTGCAGGGCCAAAGGTGGATGATGTAAGGACTATGATAGAGTATGATGTATGGTGGGTGCAACATAAGCCTACACCATTTACAGATCTTGGGGTACCATTTCCTCAAGAGAGACAATGATGATGTTGTAGAGGTAGGTTGAGGGGGAGTGGGAGATGGAGGGGAGATGATGATGGATGGAGAGGTGGAGGTAGAGGAGATGATGATGGAGGGAGAGGTCGAGGTCGAGGTAGAGGTAAGGTTCTACCTGTGATTCTGACACGATTACCACCTATTGTAGAGGAGGAGGTTGCTCAGGAGGAGGATGTTTAGGTAGAGCAAGATATTGATGTTGAGGATATGGTAGTGGATTAGGGGCTCCATGATGTCCCTATCAAGGAGGTTGAGGTCGAAGCACCAAATGCACAAGCGGTAGCACTATAGGCATAGGTGCATGCCTTATAGGCTCAATTGCAAAATTCTTAGGTGTAGGTAGCATAGCTCACTATTGAGAGGGATAATATAGTTATTCAAGCACAAAGGGCCAAGTAGCATTCATTGAGTTTTATAGATACTGTTGGTAGATTGATAACTATTTTTATGTGACAATTGTATTAGGTATGTTAGGAGACCTAATATTATAAAGAGCTATATGAGGATGTGGTACCACTAACTCAATGGGTTTCAAACTATATCTAGAGTAGGTCATAGATTTGATCTCATTCTAGGAGGTCAATGAGCAATGGCAGAGTGTCAAGACCTAGGAGGTCACCTTATCCACTGCCATAGCCATAGACAGAACAGGATCAACTAGGGCCATCAGAGCAAAGGTAGGATTTTCCATCCGTTGGGCCATCACCAATGGAGAATAGGGGAAGCTCGGGCTAGCCTTATTTTTTATTGTATATAGACACACTCATGTATATTTTGATCAAACCTACAAGCTCCATTTTTTATAGTCATTCAATTTTGTACTGACACTATTTTTTGATATATATGAGATGCATGATTTTTGGCAGTGACTATATGATGTCTCCATATTTTATGTGCATGTTTATATGATAATAAATTTACATGATACAATTTATTTTTATCTTATGGTTCCTATATGATGTGCATATGGATTTATAATGTATGTTATGCTAGTGTATGATTTCCTATGCATGGATGGATGGATGCATGTGATATTGATTATGTTTATATGTATGATGTTTATGTATGGATGTCTAATGTTTATGGTTTATGATTGGAATAACCATGTTTATATCATCCATATGCAAGATGACACTATAAGCTTATGACTTGTTATGATATGCTTTATATGATTCTATTTTGATGATAGTTCTATAGAATGTGATGCAATGCTATTTTTATGTTTGTATTTTTTATGTAATATGAATGACCTAGAATGCATGTGATGATGTATATGATGTTCTAACATAAGTGTGTATGTATGATTATGTGATCGATGTATTTGTTTTTGTGTGTCATAGAATGCCATTAGAATGACTTCAAGGACTGACGAAAGAAATGTTAGCGAGAGGAAAAAGTTGATAAGAAGTGAAGAATGGTTAGTAGGATAGATTTTGAGCTTTAAATAGTGCATAATTATCATCATAGAGCATTTTATTATGTGACAAGTGGATGTATGCACACAAAGGCATGAATTGTGATGTCGGAATTTGTTTTTGTTTATCTAAATCTTTGATAAGATACAAGCGGATATGTGTACACCAAGTTGAGAAAAACCTTGGTGCCATTAGTATCCATTGTCAGGACTGACACATTGTAGACAAGGAGTGCCATGATTCATACTAGTGACAATGGAACTATGTTGGAATATGTGAGGAAGTAGCCACAAAGCATGTTGATCCTGATGCAAGAAAGCATTAGATGACCTTTAACTTGCACAAGATGTTTTGATTATGCCAAATGGAACCCCAATCACACACAACAAACTTAGTTTCCCTAGTCATATTGTCAAGAAAAACTGCAAGCAAAAATCAATAGAAACAATCATGACCCATCATCGCTCCTCTAATATCTTGTGGATATCCTCGAGTAGCATAGGAACATGACATAAGCTAAACCAAATAAAATATAAGACTAACTAGAACAAGCGATTCAACAACCATTTAGATCTTCTTACCAACAGTGAGTGATTGGATGATATGATTCAAAGGATTATGTCTAATTTTAGGGATGAACATCTCGTGTAAGGCAGCTAGTCTGGTTTTGATGATGTAAAAATATATTCAAGAAAAAAATGGTAGCTAATAAAGATAGATTTTGTTGATAGATAAGTAGCCAATTGATTGCCCAATTTGAAGAATAGTTTTATAGTTTTTCTTGTTGTTTCATGATTTGTTAAGCTCAATTTTTGATAGGATATTCCATTTGTGTATGATCAAGATATCAATCTTGACAAGGGATAATTTATTATGGAAGGTGGATTGTGGATTGTTTACTATGAAAAATAGATTATGGTAAGTGATTGTGATAATATCCTTTCATACCATGTCAAAGATGTCATTTGAAAATTTAGGTTGAGGATTTTTCCCTAGTCGGGTATAGGACCAATTATTATAGAAGGAAAGTATATGGAAAGTGGGTGACATGAAATGCCAACCATTCTTAGGCCATGATAAAGCTTGATCGGTTTATTATGGATGGAATGAAAAATTAAATAGAATAATGATAGATGGTAGAGCAATGACCTACTACACATGATTATTATTTTCTAGGTTTTCACCATGGTACTTATCTAAAGCGCCACCAAAATGGTTCACTATTGGACAAATTATTTCTCTTTACTATTTTCTTTTTTCTATTTTTAAATTTTATTTTTTGATTTTTGGGATCTCTAAAAGTCATGTATAGTACTTGCAAAGGTGCATGCTATTGATATGATCAAGTAGTGGTTCATCTTCAAGAGTAGCAAGTTGGTAAGTGTCAGACCCATATGCCATAGTGATAATATAAGGAGCCAACCAATTAGGTTCAAAATTTCCTACCTTTTCTCTATCCAGTTAATTCTTTGGGTTCTCCTTCAAGACTAAATCATCGATATCAAAGTTTCAAACTCAAACTATTTTGTTGTAGCTATGACAGACATGATTTTGATAGGCCTGCAAATGAACCAATACATTTTTTTCTCTCATCTAGTAGCTCTAGCTCATGTAGTTTGGATATTTTGTAGTCTTTTTCATCAATGAACTATTGCATGGAGACTCTCAAGGATGGTAACTCGACCTAGATAGGAAGGATTTATTCAGAACCAAAGAAAAGAGAATATGGTGTAGCCCTACTAGGATTAAAAATTCTCACACAGTAATCCCATAAGATTGGATTCATTTTTATATGCAAATCTCGACCAATATCATTGATAGTATTCTTTAGATTTTTTATAATGGTTTTATTAAACACCTCCACTAGACCATTACCTTGGGGATGATAAGGAGTGGTGAAGTGATGCTGAATATGACACTTCTCATATAGTTCTCGAACATCCTAGTTCTTGAAATGCTGCTCATTGTCCATGAAAATGGAAAGGGGAACACCATACTAACATATGATGTAGTTTAGGATAAACTTCACAATTTTCTTATTAGTGATGTATGCCAGAGGAATAGCTTCAATCCATTTCATAAAATATTTGGTTGCATTAATGATGAAATTATGGCTATTAGTGGAGGTAGAGTGAATCTTTCCCACAAGATTGAGTCCCCATTGAGAGAAGGGCCATGGTGATGTAATCAGGTGCAATCCCTATGCTGGTGCATGGACGGGATCATCATGAATCTGATACTACTGACATTTCTTAACAAAGTAGTATGCATCAGATTCCATAGTCGACCAGTAGTATCATGTTCTCATGAGCTTCTTAGCTAGAATAGAACCACTAGAATAAGCTCTGCATATACCATCGCATACCTCATTTAATATTTTTTGCACTTATTCTACATCAAGACACCTAAGAAGAGTACTATCTAAACTATGGTCATATATAATATCAATGATGATAACATACTTGGAGGCTTGTCGAGTAAAGTTTTTTTGTTGGTTATTCGACAAGTCAAGGGGAGGGATTTGGTCATGAAGGTAGTTATATATGTCTTTGTACCAAGGCAAATCAAGACCAAAAATTTTGCACATGAGCTCAGATTTGGGGACATCAAACTAGGGATCAAAAGTTGTTCCACCAAGAACTCACACTAATGCACATTATTATGTATGTCTAGGAGAGATCCAATGGCATTCATTGCATTGGATACTTTGTTCTGAGCTAGTGGAATATATTCGAATATGATGACATCAAAGTACTCTTTAAATTTGTTGACCATCTTTTTGTATGGAACTAAATTTTTTCATCTTTCGTTTCATACTCATCGTCGACCTGTTGAACAACGAACTGAGAATCGCTAGACATGTAGGTTCTTGATTTTCCATTTTATAAGTTCCCTAAGTCCTATCAACAAAGCTTCATATTCTACAATGTTATTCATGCACTGTAATTCTATTCGGTAAAACTTAGGGATTGTATCCCCCTATGGTGTGATAAAAAGAACTCCTGACCTTGAACCATGGTGGGTGTAGGATCCATCAAAATATAGTTTCCATGTTGTAGATGTCTCTAATGTGAAAATTGCTTCATTTAGAAATTCTAATACAAGAGGTTGAAATTTTAGAGTAGGAGCGTCTCCTAGTTGATCCGCTATTACCTATCCCTTTATTTCTTTCATGTCTACACACTCGATATAAAACTCACTCAGGAGCATTACCCATTTTTCTAGTCTACCTGTGAGAGTTGCTTTATTGAGTAGATACTTTAAAGGAACTATTTTGCTATCAACTTGGTCTAAAGATTCAACATATAATGTTAGAGATTTTGTGTTACAAAGATGAAAATAAGACATGTACACTTAATATAAGTGTAATTGAGTTTGAACCCCACAAGTGTACAACTGATGTAGTATATCGCTCTCTCTTTTCTATCTATTGATGTGTTTTTTATGCACTTCTCAACATAGGTAATGCATAGGTGCATCACCTCTCTTGAAAGAAAATCTTCCACAATCAAATTACATAACACTATCCCAAGGTCTCTAATGTCAGGTCTTGACAGTGCTTGGAATATCTTAGTTGATTTATTTGATTTGCTGGAATCACAAGGCGGTCTTACGGATGAGTTACAAAGTGGGAAATTTGGATCTACAAATGGAGTTCTTAAGATGTTGTGTGTTCACTGCAGGTTCAAGCAATAATCTTGAACTCCATTTCATCATGGGATTTAGCTCTATAATGTGCAATGAACCTTGCCATAGGTTACTTATTAAAAAAAAAGGAAAAAGAGTAGGGAAGAGAGTAAGTTCCTAGACCTGAAACTACAAATGAACAGTGATCATGGAGGCTGCTACAGTAGACAAACTCCCTAAACTAGGTTTTGCTTGGCCAAGAGGATCGTACAGTTACACAAAATCAATGCAATCTTCTAAGGACTGCAAATTTTCAGATTGCACATGCACATAATGAACATGCAATTGAACTAAGTTGCAGCAATCAAATAAAGAAGCCTAGAATAACATTGCACAATAGTTTGTCATCAATAAGTGCCAAAAGTATGGGCTGTAAGCTCATCAAATACTATATCAACAATGTCCATCATCACATCCATTCAAGAAACTAACTACTAAACTAATAAGGGAAGTAGAACCATGCACACATAATGAGAAAGCTCAAAAGGAAATGCACATAAATCATGCAATGTTGCTTTCTATTGCTGTAGAATGCCTTTTACACCATCTCTCCAACCATATACAAATGAGGGGAAGACCCCTATTTATAGTTTTCCAAAGCCTGAATGAATGGCCAAGATTGAATTACATTGTGTGGCCCAGATTCAATTACTTTAGGGATTCACCTACCCCAAAATATTCAGCAATTTAAAATTTATATGTTGTCTTTTCCGTATTTTTTCTTTTAGTGCCCAGGTGATGTAGCAGTTTTGTCTTCTAGCTGATTTCCCTTTTACTGTAGTTGAAACTGCCTGAAAGCCGCCCTTTTCTTGATGGAATTGCAACATTCTTCATTAGATCAAATGGGCTCATCGATGACTGGCATCAATGGATTGGTTACCCCTGATTTGGGTGGACAACCCCTTAAAGATCATCATCATCCAGTGAAACGTAGGACAGCTCCCCTATGCTTTCCTCAAGGCCCCCACCTTTGCATTTTTTTCATTGACTTCCTTGGCATAGGCCTTCTTCTAATGTCATCTCTATTGATGGGTGCTATAAAGAGAGGTAGGCATAAAGTGAATGGTGACAAGAGCTATGTGCTTCCCTTGTTCAACTTTCTCAATGGGTCTCCTCGACGAACCCGCAGTAGGCTTCTTGAAACCTACATACATGAAGTTTCGTAAATGCTTTCATACACAAATAAAGGAAAATTTTCATCAAATCTTTCAAACTCCTTGTTAGATTCACCCATGTATGATCAAAAGATCATAATATTCATATTTGGAGCTCATTTGGACCATAAAAATTAATGTGTGCTCAAGGGGGGTGGGCACCAAGGCGGATGACGAACGGAAGGCGAAAAGAAGGCGGACAATGAATGGGGGACAACATTCCCAAGGTCAGGCCCGGAAGCATTGACAGAAGTCGAGTGACGGATTCTAGGAAAAATGGCAAAAGAGAGACAAATACTGGAAACAGCCATGAAGGGGTCGGGTTCAGGAAGAGCCAGGGACAGACGAAGTTCCCGGAATAGCCGCAGAGGGATGGAGTTTCAGAAATGACCACGGAGGGGCTGAGTTTTGGGAGCTAGAAAGCCAAGGGTGAACGGATCAAAAAATGGCAAAGGAGAGACAGTTCTAGAAATGGCAATGGAGGGGCCGGGTTCTGAAATAGCCAGGGATGGACAAAGTTCTTGGAATAGCCATGGAGGGACGGAGTTCTGAAAATGAACACGGAGGGGTTGGGTTCTGGAACAACCAGGGATGAACAAAGTTATCAGAACAGTCACGAAGGGACGGAGTTCTAGAAATGGCCATGGAGCAGCCAAGTTTCGGGAGCTGGAACGTCGGGGGAGGACGGATGAAAAAATAGCAAAGGAGAGATGGAGTTCCAGAAATGGCCATGGAGGGGATGGGTTCTAGAATAGCTAGGGATAGATGAAGTTCCCAGAACAACCGCGGAGGGACGGAGTTCCGTAAATGGCCATAGAGGGGTCGGGTTCTGGGAGCCAGAACGTTGAGGGCGGACAGATGAAAAAATGGAAAAGGAGAGATGGAGTTCTTGAAATGGCCATGGAGGGGCCTGGTTTCGGAACAACCAGGGACAGATGAAGTTCCTGAAATAGTTACTGAGGGACAGAGTTCTAGAAATCACCACGGAGGGGCCGGGTTTCGAGAGTTGGAATGTCGGGGGCAGACAGATGAAAAAATGGTAAAGGAGAGACAAAGTTCCAGAAACGGCCACTGAGGGGTTGGGTTCTGAAATAGCTAGGGATAGACAAAGTTCCCAAAATATCCACGGAGGGACGGAGTTCCGAAAATAGCCATGGAGGGGCCAGGTTCCGGGAGACGGAACGTCGAGGGCAGATAGATAAAAAAAATGGCAAAGGAAAGATGAAGTTCTGAAAAATGGCCACAGAGGGGTCGAGTTCTGAAATAGCTAGGGACAGACGAAGTTCCTAGAACAACCGTGGAGGGATGGATTTCCAGAAATGGCCATGGAGGGGTTGGGTTCTGGGAGCCGAAACGTCAGGGGTAGACGGATGAAAAAATGACAAAGGAGAGATGGAGTTCCGGAAATGGCCATGGAGGGGCCGGGTTCTGGAACATCTAAGGACGGACGAAGTTTCCAGAACAGCCGCAAAGTGACAGAGTTTGGGAAATGGCCACGGAGGGGCTTGGTTCTGGGAGCTAGAACATCGAGGGTGGACAGATGAAAAAATGGCAAAGGAGAGACAGATTCCTAAAAATGGCCACAGAGGGGCCGGGTTCTGGAACAACAAGGGACAGACGAAGTTCTCGGAACAGCCACAGAGGGATGGAGTTTTAGAAACGTCCACAGAAGGGTCGGGGGTGGATAGATGAAAAAATGGCAAAGGAGAGATGAAGTTCCTGAAACGACCACGAAGGGGCCAGATTCTGGAACAGCCAAGGATAGACGATGTTCCTGGAACAGCCGCAGAGGGACGGAGTTCTAGAAACGGCCACGGAGGGGCCGAGTTTCGAGAGCCAGAATGTCGGGGACAAACAGATGAATAAAGGAAAAGGAGAGATAGATTTCTGGAAATGGCCACAGAGGGGTTGGGTTCCGAAACAGCCAAGGATGGACAAAGTTCATGGAACAGCCGTGGAGGGATAGAGTTCTGGAATGAAAATTTTTCAACTTCCTGAAACTTAACAAAACCTTAGCAGTTCACTAAGGCACCACAAAAACATCCCAAATCCATTAGAAACTTTTCCCCACAATCAAAATGAATGAAAAAGTGAACCGAGCAAGTGGGGATGAGGCTCGGAGAACGTCAGGGCAATGAGTGAAGGGAAACCCGCAGGGTCACTTCCACGAAAGAAAAAGACTTAGCAAAACTTAGGTAGGTGAATTTGGTCAGGGGAATTTGATCTTTTGATGACACATGACCAATCTAGGCTCCAATAAAGGGGCACACAAACTGAGACAGGAGCAAAGCAGCCCATCAGGAGCGACAAGAGGGGGTCCCTGCCTATGGCGGGGCATGTGTGCAAAACATGCACAACACAATCTTTGTCATTTTATGCTAAGAGAGATCCTAATGTCCATGATGTAGTTGATACATATAGGATGAGGAGTTTTCAATCAATAGGAAACATCAAGATTGATGGTGATAACATGTAATCCTTTAGCTCTTAAAAGGGTTGCTGACAATGATCGGTCCATTTGAATGAAACATTTTTTCAAAGAAATTATTGGAAATGATGGAATTTTTTTTCTTGTGTGATGAATGTACGAATAGACTTTAGTTTTCCTTGTAGACTTCTCAATTGTGTCAGATTGGATCATGGTGGAATATTGATGATGGCTTTCACTTTTGCGGGATCAACCTCGATACCTCTATGAGAAATGATGTATCCAAGGAGCTTTCTAGAAGTTACTCCAAAGACACACTTTTTCAGATTTAATTTGAATTTGTATTATTCAAAACTAGTTAAAATCTTATCAAGCACATCTAGATAACTATCTCTTGTGAGAGATTTTTCTAATAATTCATCAACATAGTCTTCCATAAGGGCGTACATCATATCATGGAATATTGTAGTCATCACCCTTTGGTAGGTAGCTCCTGCATTATTCAAGCTAAAGGGAATCATGTTCCAACAATAGGCACCCCACAAACAAGTAAAATTTTTCTTGTGTTGATCTTCAGGAGAAATTTTAATCTAATAATAACTGGAGATGTTGTCCATGAGTGAAAACATCTTGTACCCAATTTTTAGATCCACTATCATATCAATGTTAAGCCTCTGAAGTTTGTACATATTTGAATTCCTCCTATTGGAATGGTGACTAGCCCAAGATTTGAGATCCAATATGCATAGTCTATTGGCTTGATAAAACTAACATCTAACAATTTCTTCAGTTTAGCCTTGACCAATCAGGAAATTTGTGGGTGCATCTTCCTTAGCATTTTCTTGAAAGGTTTCACATTTTGAAGAAGAGGTAAATGATGAAGGACTAACTCAGGGTCTAGTCCAAGCATGTCAACATAATACCATACGAAGTTGATTTTTTGTTCAAAGAATAATTTGGTGAAACTCAACTTTTCCTCGATTATTAGAGAAGCTACAAAGCATATAATCTTGGGATTCTCAATTGTACTGATATTTATGTCCTCCGATTTTTCCACCAGCAGTGGATATTTTTCTTGACTTGTAGGGAGAATATCCAACCTTCCATCCTTAGGTGCCTCAAAGAGGTTTTCACCCTTGGATACGTCCTTTATATTTTCTTTTTCTTGGTCTATAGGCGCCTTTTGGTCTTCACTTGGAGACCTATTCTTTTTTATTTTTTCTCTTTTGCAATTGGAAGGGAGAGTAGACTCCCCAAAGTAGGTAGTATTGTCAAGGTCTATTATGAATCCAGATTTATGACCCCCCCAAGGTATACTCTCTTGAAGTACTATGAACTCGGCTATAGCTTCATCATTTTTGAATATTTCCAAGCTTGGTGTACCTTATTGATCCCAATCAATTAGTTGTGGATGGATTAGGGGCATGTTATCATCATTGTTAGAAAAGATCAAGGATGAAGTAGATAAGGTAGAGATCGAGGAATCATCAGGGTACCAAAAGATTTCTTAGGAGGGTTGGTATAAGTACTATTCCTAAATATCTCAAAAACTTTAAAAAAGTTAGTGTCTTTATTTGAACATAACTTAGTACAAGGATTGTTCAATTTTAGTGGTTTATACCCAAGCCCTTTGTTCTTTGGTAACTTTTTAAGCTCTATAGGTTTTTTTATTCCTTGATTATGTGCTCCTAGGCCACTGTGACCATCATATAGTTTTTGTTTCATGATATCAAAACCTTTTCCAAATTATTCAATCGACAACTGAGCATGTTTTTCATCCTCTTCATATCTATAGATCCAAGTAGACATGTCTTCATCTATGGATTCCTTTCCTAGTTCACCCCACTTTGTGAAGGTAGTAGGAGGTTTATATTTAATGATTACATTATCATCTTTTTGGATATGGCATGGCTTACCAAAATGTTTCGGTGAGGCTATCAACTTACCAACATAGAATAAGTTTTCAATGTTATATTCACCATATCCATCATCATGGACCTGGACCTTACTTTTGAAAAATGATACGAGTGGAGATGGGGAGTTGGATAATGATGTTAGATCAATATAGTGGGATGAGATGGATTGGGAGGCCTCATTATCTATAGGTACTTGGCATTCAAGGGACCCTTTCAGATTGTTGCACAATATTGAAACCGATCAGGGTCACCTTATATGGTAATCTCAATTTTTTTATAAGGGAATTTAAAGCACTGATGATAGGTGGAAGGAATGGCCCTGATGGCGTGAATCAATGGGTGACCAAGGAGAAGGTTGTAAGAAAGTTCCAGGTTCAAAACTTGGAAGACTATATCTTGAATAGTAGGACCAACTTTGATGGGAAGGAGGATAATGCCCTTTGAAGAGTGCTCTGCATCAGCATATGCTCTTATAATGATCCTTTTTGATACATCTATACATGCTTCCAAGAATCTCATAGTAGTGACCAATTTTAGTGTACAAATTTTAATACCTGCTTTGCCATCTATCAGAACTCATCTAATTTTGTGCTTATTGATATAGAACTCAAGATGTAGGGGTTCATTATGACGGGGCTTTTGTGAAGTAAAATCATTTTTTATGAAAGTGACATGGTGTGTGGCAGCTAGAAATCCTATCCTAGCTTGAAATTGGTTAACATTTAGGTCCATGGGAACCGAAGAATTCTGCAAAGATTTATCTAAGATAGCCTTGTGCTTAGGGGATGTATGTAATAGTTCAAGAATGGAAATTGCAGGGGTTTTCCCTAGATGATCCAAAAGGTTGTACTAAGTTGTCAGTTGAGATCTTAGAGTGGCCCCTTGTAGAGTCACTTTTGATCGACAGGTGCTAACCACACACTCAAGATTCTTATTCTTAATGGTAATGGTTTAAATGTTATTATAAATTTTCTATATGTGGTTTATTGTGTATTCATAGGAAACACGAGTGTAGTTGGCTTGGTCCTTGGTGTTCCCTGAATTGAAGGATTTTCCTAATCCATGATTTTGTAGGGGATCTTTGAAGTTGGTGTGATCAGAATTAGAAGATCCCTGTGGATTATCCATTGATATGTCTCCCTATTCTATAAGGTCTTGAATAACATTTTTGACTTTGAAGAATGAAGAGGTTTTATGCCCTTTAGCCCTATGATACTCACAAAATTCAGTATCATTCCACCAAGATGGTTTGAAAGGTCCTGGTTCATAGTGTCTTATTTCAGGGATTTGGATCATGTTTTTTTGCAACATCTTCTTTAAAATTGATTCAATGGATTTCCCTAAGGGTGTTTATTTGCATCTTGGTTGATTAGTCCTCAGAGGGTCATGTTGTGTATTGTTTTGAATTGCATTTGTTTTTTTCTCATGATTTTGTGGTTGGTTATTACTAGGTGTAGAAATTCCTTTAATACTAACAACAATATGAGCTTTTTTCACCACTTTTGCATCTACTACACCATCATTCATCACATTCTCGTTTTGTGACAAAAAATTGTTTTTATTGATGAAAGTGCTTGGGTGATGGTTATTCTCCTTAAAAAAATTCACCAACCCTTTTCTAGTGAGAGCTTTCTCAATAGAGAGACCTTTCTCAATAACCTCCTCAAATGTGTTTGAGAAATAAATTTGGAGATGAAACATTACTTCCAAATTGAGTTTTTCCATAAAGATTTGTACCAATTTCTTTTTCGGAATATGTCAAACATTTGCTAGCAAGGCTTCTCCATCTCTGTAAGAATGAAGTGAATGTTTCTCCATCCTTTTCATTTTTTTGCATAAGTTGATTATGTTTATGTCATTTTCAATGTTGTAGGATAAATGTGCTACAAATTTATTATCCAATTCACTCCACGTCCCAATGCAAAATTATCTCACATGCTCCATGGGATCTCCCTTCCCCTTGTATTTGTCATATTTTGAGACAAAAAAGTTTGAGGGAAAGGGCATCATGTATATTCTTCTATCGAATGGATAGGGACATCATTCCTCGATTGAGTAGATCTTCTTTGTTCCAATTAACTACATGTTTGAAATATGTTGTTGCAGGCTTTGTAGTTGTTGACTTAATATCTTTGTTGGCAATGGTGCCACAAGAGATGTGTTTGTTTGTTGATAATGTGTTTGACCCTATAAAGGGTTTATGAATGGGTTTTTCCTTTGATGATTAGTAGTTGAAGTGGAACCATGTATGTTTTTTTTAAGCGTGTTAAAGTGATGTTGTTGCATGGGTTGGGTGTTTTTTTGGAAATGCGATGTGAAAGCCAGATTCGGATTAGATTGTTGTTGTTGTGATGGAGGTTGGTTGAAGTTAGATGTGAATGTAGGATTTTGGTTAGATTGTTGTTGTGGTGGAGGTCAATTAAATTTTTGGTTAGATCTGAAGAATGTTTGATTCTAAGTTGGGGGTGTGTTTGTGTTTAATGAAGTAGAGGTCATGTTTACCTATGGCCCTAAAAATGAAGGGTTTGTCCTTCGAGTTTTGTTTGGTGGATTTTAACTTATGGTGTTATGGTTTACAGGTACAGTATTGGTTGGTTGTCACATTGTAAATTGTGTGCCAAATGTAGGTGTGGGAGGTATGTTTACAATTTTTCTATTATGAGAGGTCTATCCAAAGGGTATGCTCATAGTCAATTGTTGTGAGATGGTGTTGTGTGATGGAGTTGTGTTAACTGCACCTTGTCCTTGAGATGTAACATTTGATGTTTGTTCTATTATAGTGGAGGTGTCAAAGTCTACAGGAAGTTTAGCTCCATTTTTTGCAAGTGACAAAAATTACATGTTGGGATTAGTAGATATGAGCTCTTCTAGTATACACAATATGCGAGGATCTTGTGAAGCATCGCCAATTTTTTGTTGAGTTAGATTTTGTTCCACATTATGCAATGTAAACTCCTCATCAAAAGATGGACTAGTTTGAGGTTGTACCTTTGGTTGTACATTAGAAGATTACCCAAATTGCATGACACTAGTGGTATTAAAAGTATGGTCACTTGTGGGATGCATTTATTTTCTTTTTTTTTGTGACCTTGTCACAACTATAAAAGATTTGTTTGGGATTTTTGAAAATTTTGGGTTTTTAATGTTTTTGAGATTTTTTAGATTTTTGATGGATGCAAACTAAGTATGAAATTATAGCATATTTTTGGGATATTTTTATTTTAAAGGATGCAAAAATGAGTATGGAATTTAAACCAAATTTTTGGGATTTTTGATTTTTTAAATGATGTTTGCAAATGCTTGATTTTGGATTTTTTGATTTTGATTTTGAAAAGGATATGTGACAAATTATGAAGGACCAAGGTGGTAAAATTAAATACCTAAACCTCAAGAAGGATAACTAATTAATATGATGGTTTGATAAAATTTAAACCTTAACTAGACTCATGAGTTATAGGTCCTACTTGTTGACGGGATAATGAGAGAGTAATGAGGTTTAAGATGTTCAAAAAGTAACTATGGACTGATCAATAATCTGATTTGTTCCTTGGTTTTAAAATAAAAAGATGAAAATGATGTTGGATGATGAGTTTAGTCTAAAGGATGCAATTTTAAGCTAGGAAAAGCATGCAAATGCTGAAAATGCAATGCTAAATTGGATAAGACTCTGGTTTTTGTTTCAAGTTACTATGTATAATCAAGTTTAAATTTTATACTTTCAAAAATAAAACCTAATTTCTCTATGTAAATAGATGTGTTAGGGAATTAATAGATGCGGTACAAAAAAGACACAAATGTGATACAAAAATCAACAATTGCATCACAGAACTGTAACATATGCATAACAAAATTAGACAATTGTGTGATAGTAACAACTGCAATATAAATTTTGATAGTTTCAATGCTCTGAATTTTCTAGATTTTTGAAATAGACACACTATAGAAACTAACAGTTGCAGAATAAAACATATTTGTAGTACAAAAAATAAAATGCAGCGCAAAAATTAATAGATATGTCACTCTAATTCTACAAATGCATTGAAGAATATAGATGCGGTGCATAAGCTAAAAAATGTGTTACTCTGGCTTTTTTTCCTGGAATCATATGTTTCTAAGTGATTTTTTGTGTTTGATGTTTTCAGATTTAGACAAAATACACTCGTAAACACTCAGAAGAAAGAAATAGTTGATTTGACTCTTTGACTCTTAGTAATGATGTCATTGGTAGAGTACAATCTGAAGACAATTGAAAACAAGCATGACTTAGTTAATCAAATAGGTGTGTAAACTTGTTGTAGGCCAACCTCAAATTTAAGTGGTAAATACTCTGTAAGCTCGGATAGAAACACTTTTCTTGCAAAAGCGGATAGCTAGACGTCTAGTGGCACAAACCTAATAAGAAAATAGGCTCACCTTCTTTCTCTCCCTGAGAGGCTATAAATAGTAACACAAATATTTCTATCTCTACTTAAGGGAGTACATGGTGAGTAGCTTCACGCATGATACTATACACTGCACAACAAACAAGCTACGACTGAATGACTCCTAGCATTCTATTAACAAAGGTGTTTAGTAGGAATCTACTATGAATAGAAAGCTCATCTGATAATGCCTAATATTGAAGGGGTATCCTCTGCTCTCCTCACCTATATGTGTCTCGATGAGTTGAGGGTCATGAGGCTTGGCTCGAATGATGCTAGCTTTCCTTGAGGTACAAATTTCACTCTCCTCCCTTTATATAGCTCACTAAGAAACATGCTTGAGATCAGAACCTGAGGTGATGAGGCCTCTAGGAAAGTCTTGCTACTTGAAATAAATGGAAATGGTGTTGCTTTTGATCCACAAGATCATTCTTAAAGGTTGCGAGGGGAGAGCATGCATAGACACCACACCTTAGGTAAACAACAGATTGAAAACTAATGATATTTTTGATTCCCAAGGTCACACAAGGCATGAGGGAATAGAATATGTATCACTAGTCTACCAGACACAAAAAACATTCTTTTAAGCACAAATAAAAGTTGTTTACTCTAGAAAAATAAAGATAAAGTTTCAATTTTTAGTCTTCGGCAAGCGGACCTGCATCAAACTAATCAATAATTTCAATAGTAGTGTCTTTGTCAAGCGAGCTACAATAAAAAGGATTAGTAGTTTCAAAGTAAAATCTTTAGCAAATGATCGCCACAAATATACCAAAATATATTACTAACCAAAAAAGAACCAATAACCTATCTAAATCATATTGTAATCAAAACATAATTTAAAAATTTAATTTTATACCTTTTAGATAGATGCGTCACATAAACAGTTGTGATGCAGAAATAGGAAAATGCATCACAACAAATGATTGTCATGTAGGAAGTAGACAGATGCATCGAAGCAGATGATTGCAGTGCAAAAATAGAGTTGTGTCATAAAACCTACAAACACCAAAATTGAGAAAAACACACAAAATAGACAGCCCAAAAATGATAAATACAGTGTTAGGTTTTAAATAATTAGTTGTCAGTCCTGTGCAATAATAAAAAATAATAATTTTTAGCAAAAAAAGGAAATATTTTAGACATGGTCAATTTCATCAATAATTTCAACAGATGTGTCACAAAAAACTACACATGCATTACAAGAATACAAATGCATCACAGGAATGCTACTGATGCATCACAATATACAAATGCATTACAAAATGTCACAGATGCATCACTGTAATTCAACAAATACGTTGCACAACCTGTAACTTCAAAAATTTCTAATTTTCACAAAATTCACTAGCTTTCATATCGGGTTCACCATTTGTATGACCTTTGAAATCAAAATAAATAAGCATGAATCATTAAACAACAACCACTAAACTATTTAATTCAAGCAATCCAAGTCTAATCTATCAATGAAGCACAATGTAACATAAGAGATCAATAATAAACCAAAGCAATACCTTCCTATGTCAACATTGAATTATCTTCATTGTTCTTCTCCATTTTGCCTTTACTCTTAGATTTTATGTATGCACAATTATGCTAAGATTAAATGAATATGAAATTTGAATATGATACCAAAGTATCAAAGATTCATGGTTAGCTTTCAAATGAAGATGAAATTCTATTTTATAGAAAAAGGCTGATTTGGATGGACGATCAAGATCAAAAGAAGGACTGATAAGATTGATGTTGGAGAATCGTTGAGAGGAATCGATTGATCAATTAACCAGCTATAATTAAGGTAAAAGTATTAAGGTTAATGCAATAAAACATATAAATCAAACCCTAATAAACAATGAAGCACAAATGAGCATAAAACAATATTACCAAATCTTCATGCCACCATTGATTCACCTCCATTGCACTTCTCCATTTTTCTTGAATATGATAATTGCCCTCATGTTTGAGTGTGCAATAATAAGCCTATGACAAGTGACTAGAAAAATATTGAAGATTGTTGTCTCACACTAGCAGCATATACTTGCATAATATATGTAGATTTGTCCCCCATGACAATGACAAGGGTAAGGTCTTTTATAGAAAAGACAAATTTGAATGAATGGTGGAGATTGAAAGCCAATAAGATGTCTTAATCAATGGCCAAGATTGAAAGTTGTAGTATGAAATAGGGTTAGGGCTAAATTAGGGAAAATGATAAGGATGAAGGGTTGAGATTGAATTATGAGATAATTCAATCAAGGTCTACAATTAAATGAGATGTCAAGAGATAAGATTTGATGTGGAAGATAAGATTGGCACAGACAAAGAGGTGAGAGGAGAAATTAAATAATAAAAATTATTTAATTTAGGTGGTCAATGAATAATTAAATATTAAAGATATTATTTAATTATAGAAGAATGTGACAAAGAGAATCATTTTGAATTAAATAATTATTTAATTTAAAATTCAAAAGAGTGGACCAAATTAAATAAATAAAATTTATTTAATTTAGGAGAGAAAAGGTTGATGAATAATTAAATAATTAAAAATAATTATTTAATTATAGTAGAAAGTGGACAAAAATTAAATAAATAAGAATTTATTTAATTTTAGAAAGAAAGGGACCTAATTTGTGATGCAATTAAATAAATAAAATTTATTTAATTAATCAAGGAGGAATAAAGATTAAAAAATGAATGAATTAAATAAATAAAATTATTTAATTAATAAAAGAATTATGACTTTAGAAAATAATTAAATAATTAAAATTATTTAATTATCAAAGACAAAAGGGGAAATGATGGAGAATTTAGAAATTGCAAGTCTAAGACAATTTTTAGTGTCTACATTTTGCCCCTCTTTGATACAATGTAGTTTATCGTGTTGTGTCAAAAAAAATTAGTCAAAGCATGCCCCAATGTAAAGAGGATGAGGAAGGATGACGAGGAGAGTTGTGGTATGCCCCCTCGAGAGGACATGCAGGTTCAAAGAACATGAGTGTGCTCTCAAAATGGATAAGAGTAAAATAGATAAGCGACATAGAAGAAATGTTAGTGTGAAGGATATGGATGTTAGTGCAGACAACTTTAAAGATGCATATTTTTCCAAACAAGACTTTGCACTAATCATCATTGGGCGGTAAAATGACACAAATGGACAACAAACACCATGGTATGACATAGACCAAGGTGTGCAAGGTCATCCACTTGCAAAATAGACAGTCACAGACAAGGGATGTCCTAACTCGTACTAAGGGCCAAGTTGCCCTAGTCTTTTTGTCAAGACAATCCACAGACAGTAGTCAAAGAAAATAAAATAGGTCAAGAGATGTCATCGCACCTTTAAATCCTTCATGGGACATCCTTGAGGTAGCTAGTAACATGACCAAGAAATAAAGGAATAAAAAGATAGGATAAAATAGATCAAAAAAATTAACAACCATTTAGTTGTGTTTGCCACTGTTTGTTTGTCAAAGATTGATTGCATGATAGTTTGACATTTTGACAATTTGGATGGTTTTGACAGGTTGCCAATTCGACAGTGCTAACGGTTGGACAGTGTCTATCATCAGGAAGGACACATCTTGAGAAGGCAAATGACATTTTGATGAGGTCCAAGTCCAAGAAGGACACATCTTGGAGGGGACCAAAGAGTGACGAGATTGACATTTCTTTGACAATTTGATTGATTTGGACTATATGACCGATTAGACTATGTTGTCTAATTTGGACTTAATGACCGGTTGGACTATGTTGTCTATTGTCTTATGTTTGAGTTTAACTATGTCTGACTTATTTGACAAGACGCGATGAATCCTAACAGACTGACCTAATGCCTCAGGGGCACATCGATAGACGGTCTTTCCTACGTTGAGTCACAGAGGCAATGTAGTTCAATGATGACATGGACTGACTGGCATGACTAATTTGACTCTGTTTTTGGGGTATTGAAAATTATTTGGATGTTTTTGGGTTTTGACATGTTTCGAGTTTTTTGGATTTTTGACATATTTTGATTTTTTTGGATTTTGAAGTTTTATGATTTTTTTTGGATTTTTTCAGGACATTTTATGATTTTTATGGCTTTTTGATTTTTTTTTTTATAAAAAAATTCAGGACATTTTATGATTTTTATGGCTTTTTGATTTTTTTTTTTATAAAAAAATTCAGGACATTTTATGATTTTTATGCCTTTTTGATGTTTTATGAGGATCGCGATAAATGCTTGTGAATGATGCCTACAAGCAAGCTAGCGCGCACACACAAGAATCCCAAGACAACCATGATCTTGCCTCTAGTGAAGTTGAATACCAATTGACATGTGATGATGATGATGATGACATTGTTTGACGTGGGAAGGACACATCCCGAAACAACATGAAGATGATGATTATGTGACTAAAGGATCAAGGTTTGCAACAGGTCTAGGAACAAAGCCAAGGAATGTTTTGGATGATGCGCTAGGTTTCATAGCAAGATTGTTAGGATTAGACTCGTTGCATTTGGAATGACTTCGTTAGGACTAGATGGGATGATGAAGGATATTTAGACCATTGACAAGGGAAACCAAGATAGGCGATAGGTATAAAAGGAAGATGGATGGCTATGGGAGACATGAGACTGGGGGAATTGTCATGTGATCTTCAAGGGCTATGTTGCATAGGGATAATGAGGCTATGAAAGTAAGGACATGATATTTCTTTAATAGGGTATGGTCAAAAGGATAGACATGTCAAAAAATTTCCCAAAGCATGATTTATGTTTGTACCTCAGTCGCTGTCAAGATCAATGGATGTAAATGCCAAGGCTTAGATGGATAGATGGAAATTTCATAGGAAAGGTACAGGAGATGAGATGACTTGCCCCCAAGTGTAGTGGTCTTCATAGATAGTTTATTTTACACATAACACCTATTTTCCAGGTTTTCATCATGGTACTTATCCAAAGCGCCATAAGAATGGTTTTCACTATTGGACAAAAAAATTATCTTTACTATTTTTTTATTTATTTTTTGACCTTTTCTATTTTTCATTTTTTATTTTTGTATTTTAGAAATTTTTAGCCAAGCTCTCTGATTATTCTGAAGTTGTTGTTGGTACCGATATAGAGATGGGTGCCATGATATGCCAATAGTGACCTTTCTGAAGTAGTTGCCTTGTCAGGATCATAGCGCTTGCATACAACTGATTGATGTCATTGTGAGCCTTTTTGATACTAGAGTTGGCCTTATCAAAATGTGCACATCGTGATAGAGTGCCATGAGAGTCCTTATGATAAAGAGTTGCTGCCAAGATGTGATGGATTTGTGACATGGGGTTTTTGAACTTTAGGCGAGATGTAGGATTATGATGGATGGTGGTAAGCATGGAAGGATTGTTTGGATGTTTGGATGAATCGCTTTTTATTTTCCAGATTTTAAGTGTCGGATGGCGGAGTTTGGAATTTTGATTAGGATAATGTTTGGAACCAACAATTTTTGATGCCTTGCTTGATGACCATTTCGAAGGAGGTGCACATTTATTATATGTGGGAGTCCTCTTGTTTTGTGGCTCCACTTTTTGATTGACTTTTGAATTTAGAATATTTTCTTTGCTTGATCCATTTTTCTTTGGGATCCATTTTAACTTTATTTGTCCACTTGGATTTTTGTACTCAATGGCCTTTGACATTTGATTTTGGACTTTAGACTTGTAAGACTTTTGTTTTTGATGGTTTCAAATGGAAGGTTTATTTATGTTGGAATGATGGTGTATGGTGTGGATGGAAGGAGTGTTGGAAACAACCTTATGACAAGGACTACTCATGACATTCATTTTGAGGTTTGTATTAGATAAAGTTTCCCCCAATATGGAGGATGTATCATTAACATCATTAGATTTTTCGATGGAGGAATAGCCAAGACCTTGATGTCTGTAATTTTCCTGAAGCTGTACGGGTTCTAGAATTCCTTGCTCATGTAGGCCTAGTCCTTTTCCTTGATAATGCATGTTCTGACATATTTTGTTTGCGATGAGGTACTTGTCATTTTGGAAGCAAGACGTTAACCCATCATTATTCAGTCAAAAAACTTTACTCAGAATTTTCTCATCTATAAGAAATCCTGCTCTGACAAAGGTAGATGACCCTAGTTGCTAAGATGTTGTAGCTTCATTGACATGTTGGCTAGAGACTGGATTAACATCTATGGTCTGATTTTGTGACATATCAGATTCAGATGATTCTGTCGGTGCTTCCAAGTCGACGTTGAAACTATCTTCATGGTCATTGTCATAGAGCCCATTGAATTTGGTTATAGCTTGATCATTTTCAAATATGTCTAGAATAGTAGCCTCTTGTTCTATAGGAAGATCATCTATGTGTCCCATGGAGGCAAGTGTCTCATTTTTGGAAGTGTCAGTAGTCGAAGCCTAAATAGGGTCGTCAAGTGTTTGGTCTTCAATGGCATGAAGTTCGAGGAGTGGGTCGTTGTGGACTTCTTGATCAAGGATAGTGTCTTGGTCAAAGATGGGGTTGTCTTGGACGACATGATTGGAAATAGGATCTTGATTGAGGATAGGTTCGTCTTGGATAACGTGGTTGTGAATAGAATTTTGACCAAGGATGGGTGTATCTTGTATGTCATGATTGTCTAGGAGGACTTTTTGAATGGACTTAAGGATGGGGTCATGGGATGGACAAATTTGATCTTGAGATGAAGGGGGAGTTATGGTGTCATGATTTGGACTTTCTTTTTGACATGTATCTTCAAGTTTATTAAATGGGATGTAACTTTGGAGACCATGAATAGATGTGCTTTCATGACTAAATGTATGTTGAGATGGAGTGTATTGGAATGGATTGGTGTATGATGGACTAGGATAGGATGTGGATACTTGGAAAGGGTTAGTGTATGAAGGACTAGGATTGGATGTGGATAAAGGACTAGGATAGGACGTGTATGAAGGACTAGGATATGATGAAGGACTAGAATAGGACATGGGGGCTTGGAATGGATTGATGGATGGTTGATTTCCCTTGTCAAGGCTAGAATAAGGGTGATGATTGGATGGTTGTTGTGTATAAATGGTATGACTTGTGTTAAGTGACTCTTGGTAGTTAGAGTGGATGGATGGAGGACTATGACCTATATATTGTTGGTAAGATAGATAGATGGATAGAGGACTAGTGGTTATGTGTTGTTGGTAGGAAGGGCATGTGGGTGGTTGACCATGGTTTGAGGTGAATTTGCATCTGGATTGGAGGTATAGTCTTTTGAAGTCCATGGCTATTTGGGCTTGACCATTATGGATAAATTGGCATTCAATTCGATTAGCAAGCAAATCAAGGTCAAGGGAAGACATGACAGTGAGGTCTGAAGAAGGACAATGCAAAGATATCACTTAAAACTAACTATGTTGTCTTTCTGATTTTGGATAAAGACCAATAAGATAATATGTCTAGAAGCAGATTGAAAGTGCCTAGTTTCAAGTTTAGAAAGGTGTTTGTTTGTTTGAATGTTTGAGAAAACACTTGGCAAACACAATATTTTTTCTTTGGTCAGGCACAATAAAGACAAGCACAATCCTAGGTTAGACAAGGACAATATTCTCTAGATTCCACGTGGGTTTCCCCAACCGCACTTATTCTTAGCATGTGAATCTAGAAGCTTGGCCACATGAGCTCCCCCTTACATTGCACTCACTTCTCAGGCCAACCAAGCTTCCAACCCCCATAAAACTCCTATGGCAGGTTGATCACCTCTACTAAGAACTGCAAGAATGTGGATGCCTTCACAACAACCGTTGTTGTGCTAGCAAATAGAAGGATTTTGGCTACTACACAAAAGTGTTTAGTTCGAGACCCCTATTTGAGTGGCCACACATGGGGAAAATATTAAGCTTCGTTAAAGGAGGAATTCCAGCCTGAAGAGGTTACACTCAACAGGGTTTTGGGGAATTCTACTTTGTCTATGTGACACATCCACACTCATAATCCTAAGTTTTCCATTAGGATTCACATTTATATACCGGTCAGGCGTAGCTCGGCCAAAGAGCTCCATTGCCGGTTTGAGTCGCCTTGGGGTGAGTACTTTTTCCCACCAAGGAAGGCCCAAATCTTAGAGTCAATATTTGTTTCTCTTACATCCAGGATCGCACAAGTGCACAAGGGGAGAGGATACTCCGATTATTGAATCGGGGTGACACAAAAGTAGATGGGTCTGGTTTTCTGATCACCTAGTTTGCACAAGGTGAGAGCATAATCACCTACCATCCCAAACACAATCAAGAAAAGGACAAGCAATGTTATTTTTAATGCACCAATTGAAGTGTTTTCTAATCTAAAACAAGCACAAGTGGTTTCAAAATAAAATTCTTGGACAATCAAACCTACAAAACCACTTGTTAGTAGTCTAAAAAGATGTCTAGGACCCACGAAAATTTAGAGCATTAATTTTTTTCACTTGATCCAGTTTGTCCTTTGAAGTGTTTATTTTCCCTGCACATTCACAAAACCAACAACAAAGCCAAAACCCTAACAAGATAATTGATCACTGATATTAGAGGGTTAGCTAGTCAAGACAAATATGATTTTTGGAAATATTTTTTGCATCAAAAATAAAAACACGGAGAATAGACCCTTACTGAAATTTTGAGAGTTTTCCAAAAATGTAAAGAAATTAAAAAAATTCACTATTTTGCATCCAAATTAATTTTTTTTATGAAAAATCATAAAAAAAATTATTAAAAATTCAAACCAAGTTCAAAAATTCTGATTTTTGGACTGAAGGCGCCTGAAATCATCTTGAATCTGTAGAAACATTTTGTGAAAATTTCTGCAACTATTTGTGAGATATAAGCAAATCTTTGTAAAACCTAATTTTGAAAGACCTATTTTTTCTCTAATTATTTTTTATCCAAATTAAAAACATAAAGAATAGACCCCTATTAAAATGCAGAGAGATTTCCAGAAATATAAAAATATTCAAAAAATTCACTAATTTTCTCTCGAAATTGATTTTTCATGAAAAATAACAAAAAAGTTATAAAAAATTAAAAACAGCTCCAAAAAATTTGATTTTCGGACTAAAATCTCTTGATACTTTTTCCAACTTGTAGAAAAGTTTTTGTAAGAAAATACATCATCTGTTTGAGAGATATGGTTGAATCTTTGAAAACTAGGGTTTTGTCCCAAAATGATGCAAAACCTGCAACAAAAAGCTAACAAAACCTACAACAAAAAGGATCCAACTCCAAAATTTCTCAAAATTTCTCAAAATATGTCAGGTTCACCATTGTAATTAGGGCTAAAATATTAAGGTTAATGCAATAAAGCATATAAATCAAACCCTAATAAACAATGAAGCACAAATGAGCATAAGGACATAAAGCATAAAACAATATTACCAAATCTTCATGCCACCATTGATTCACCTCCATTGCACTTCTCCATTTTGCTTGAATATGATAATTTCCCTCAGATTTGAGTGAGCAATAATAAGGACATAAAGCATAAAACAATATCACCAAATCTTCATGCCACCATTGATTCACCTCCATTGCACTTCTCCATTTTGCTTGAATATGATAATTTCCCTCAGATTTGAGTGAGCAATAATAAGCCTATGACAAGTGACTAGCAAAATATTGAAGATTGTTCTCACACTAGCAACATATACTTGCATAATATGTGTAGATTTGTCCCCCATTACAATGACAAGGGTAAGGTCTTTTATAGAAAAGACAAATTTGAATGAATGGTTGAGATTGAAAGCCAATAATATGTCTTAATCAATGGCCAAGATTGAAAGTTGTAGTATGAAATATGGTTAGGGCTAAATTAGGGAAAATGATAAGCATGAAGGTTTGAGATTGAATTATGAGATAATTCAATCAAAGTCTAGGATTAAATGAGATGCCAAGAGATAAGATTTGATGTGGAAGATAAGATTGGCACGGACAAAGAGGTGAGAGGAGAAATTAAATAATAAAAATTATTTAATTTAGGTGGTCAATGAATAATTAAATAATAAATATATTATTTAATTATAGAAGAATGTGACAAAGGGAATCATTTTGAATTAAATAATGATTTAATTAAAATTCAAGAGAGTGGACCAAATTAAATTAAATAAAATTTAATTTAGGAGAGAAAAGGTTGATGAATAATTAAATAATTGAAAATAATTATTTAATTATAGTAGAAATTGGACAAAAATTAAATAAATAAGAATTTATTTAATTTTAGAAAGAAAGGGACTTAATCAGTGACACAATTAAATAAATAAATAAATAAAATTTATTTAATTAATCAAGGAGGAATAAAGATTAAAAAAAATGAATTAATTAAATAAATAAAATTATTTAATTAATAGAAGAATTATGACTTTAGAAAATAATTAAATAATTAAAATTATTTAATTATCAAAGATAAAGGGGGAAATGAAGAAGAATTTAGAAATCGCAAGTTGGGACAATTTTTAGTGTCTACACCAGCTACAACTAGTTGCATGATTTTAGTTAACTGTTTGCAAGATTCAGTTAAGGGAATTGATTGATCCATTAACTCAGACTAAGTGGGAGTGAATTAAATTGATTGATGAGAGAAGTGGAATTGATTAGTCAGTGGACTGAGAGTAAGTCTTAGTTAACAGATGAGTTGGAAATGCATGAGATTTAATAAATAAATAATTTGGTTTTATTTATTTATGGAAAGTGGATAATGTTGAGGAATTTATGAATAATTAAATAATTAAAGTAATTATTTAAATTAAAAAGTGGGATAGTGGATAATTAAATAAATAATGATAATTTATTTAATTAGATTAGAAGAATAAAGATAATTAGGGACATTTAATTAATCAATGAAGAATAATATTAAAGTGAATTAATTAAATAATATGATATTACTTAATTAATAGTAGAATATGGAATTAGTTTATAATTAGATAATTGATAATTATTTAATCATTTGGAAAAGATGAGAATTAGTGTAAAAGTGTTGCTTGCAGGCTAGGGCAATATTGGGTATCTATAAACTGATATTATTCAAGGGAGGTTGTGCAACATTGCTCAATTGTATATGAAGTATGCCCAGTTAGTCAAATCATGTTATCAAGGTTGGAATCTCAAGCTAGAGATTTTCAAAGAAATTGTCAGAGATTCAATATCTTCAAAAGTCACAAGAAATCAAAGCAATGAACTATTGATTATCTATTTTCTTGTTTATAAATTTTCTCTTTGTTTTGTTTCTTTTTCAACTGGACAACACGGTCTCGTGGGCTATCTATAAATCTTTTTTTTTTAATCCAATAAAAAATGATAATAATAAAGAAAAAACAGAAAATATGATGTGCTAATGAGTTAGGCTATTAAACATTTAAAAATTACCTTAAGCTAATTTCCAATCCTCCCAAAGTAATTTTTTTGTTTATCCTCAAAGTGGAGTTGTAGGGGTTGCCTAACAAAATGCTTGAGGGAATTAAAATTCTAATATCCAGTAATTTTGATACCTATGTAAATTCAATTTGCAAAATTAATCTAAGTATGTTAGCAATGATCCATCCAGGACTTTGGAATTAATTCAAGTTGATAATTAAGTTAATCACAAATTTTAAACCTAGAGGAAATCTATGAGTATAAATTGAGTAAGAAGCCACATTATTTTGTCGTTCTATGTTAAACAAACCCTAGAAATGAGGGAACAAATTTAACTTTTTTTGTTCCATTAAATCATTTAGGGTTAAAATTTGACATTTTGTGATTTTATCAGAATGATGACATTTTATGTCATCTTGTTAAATTAAATTAAATGATCTATAGAGAAAAGGGAACTAATATAAATCCATGTAGAATTAGAAATTAATTAAGTGATAAGTTAATCATTAAATTTTTAATGGTTAAATGCAACTAGATGGAACAACTTAGTCCACATTAGGCTTTAAGTCTCATCTTGGGGACTTGACCTCCTTCATTTCACTTAGAGAAACCCTATTGGGGATGATCCCAAGATGGATCCTCCCACAAGGTGTCTTAAATGAGACATCTAAGCCAAATTAGGTCAACCACCATCATAGGGTGTGCAAGATGGGTTTTGCCACACCCAACCACACTTTGTCTCCCCTCGCCCTCTAGGTGGTGTGCTTGCAATGATGTTGCATGAGAAACATGATCAAGTGTGCATAGTAGTTTATCATTTCGCTCATGATATAAGTCAAAAAATTAAATGTTCCAAAAACAAAGTGGTTTTGTGTCTATGTCCCCAAGTTCAAATGTAGGCTTGCCAAATTCTATCAAAGAAGTCATTATCTATGGAGCAATATAAAAACACCATTGGATCTTTTCTAAAGCTTTCTCCATAATATCCTTATATATATAGAAGTGAAGCACATAGTAAGTCCCAAAGAGATTATTTTATGTAGTCTTAAGTAAATAATATCATATTCTTTAGTTGTCTTGGATGTGAGACTAAGTGCAAGAGAAAGGTTAATTGCACCAAATGGAAAAAAAAGTCATTGTGATGAACAATATAACCCCTAGGAATATGGTAACATGCATGTCCAACTATATGATAGTTGTGTGAAGTAGTTTCAGCACAAAAAGTAGGTAAACCCTTGGGAGGTTAGCATTTAGCATGATGGTAGGATGAGAAGATACATAAGCTATATGGGTAGTAGGGGAGAGGGTGGACAAACATCTAAAGATACATCATGAGAAGACTCAACTAAGTCCACATTATACTCAAGCATGCTAGGACAAGAAAAATAAGAAATAAAAGAATGCACCGAATCCGTAAATGCATGATGGAATAAAGAGGGTGAATCAAGCCATTGTAATGCTCTACAAATCAAGTATAAACTCACTAATTTCATAAAGATGCAAGACTTTACACATAAAGATGCATCATTAATACCATCAAAATCATCATGTGATAACTATTCACTAAGAATGAAAATATCATCACAAAATGAAGATAAAGATAATAAAGCATCAATAACATCTACATGAGAAGCTAAAGAAGCACCATCATAATGCCTACTATCATTATGTAATGTATCACAAGGTAAATTACTATCATGAATAATTGTAGAATCAACATGAGGTTTATTAAAAATAATCACCACAAAGCCTATCATCATGATGTATAAATAAGGTAGGTCACATATATCATATCCTCAAGCTCCTCACAAAATGCATCATTATAACCACATTGTATAAAATATCAATCCTAGATGTATCAAATGATTCTATGGTGAAAGAAATAGGTCACTATCATAGGCCACAAAAGAGCTATCATCATCATGAAGCGTAATGGTATAAGGAGTGCACATCACTAGAAAAAGAGAAAAAGATATCCATGATAAAGAATTAACAATGAAAAAACATAATGTACAGAGTGTGGCTAGGGTTAATAGAGATCAAACAATGATAGCCCAAAATCCTAATAAAAATATTTCAATAATATACAAATAAAGCACAATTCAAACCCTAATCAAATGTAATATAACATAAATGCAATAAAAAAATCAAATATTAAAACCCTAATGAAAGAAGGATAAACCCTAGGTCATGTAAGAATATCGAATTCACCATTTTATGTAATGAAAATAAGTGCTTTCACTATATTTTACCTAGAGAAAATAATATTAAAATGATGTAACCCTAAAATTTAGAGTTAGGACTAGATCAATAAATGCATAATTGAAATTTGGGAATTTTAATAAATTGAATATGATACTTTAGCTAGAATTAGGATGGAGGAATGGAGGAATATACTATTAAAGATGTCAAGAATTGATTCATCAATACGTAAAAAAATAAGGCCTTGTCAAGACGAATGCCCTGAAATCTATAATTTGATTATACTTCATTCTATTTCAAATCTATGCCTATAAACCTAAACAACACACCTATGGAAGTGATCATGTTGCTTGGAAATGAGCCTAACTGAGAAAATTGAATTGATAGAGAAATGATGCCCATTGAAGATAAAACTTAGCTCAATGAATCGATGTCTAGTGTGGAGTGTCATCTAGAGATTATTTGGTAAATTTGTAGGCAAGGATTTACTCTTGCTTGATAAATCCCCTATGCAAATAGATTTAACAAACATGAACAAAGATCAAAGACAACTAATAAGCAAACAATCTGCCTAGGATGATGTGATGAAGGGCTACTCCACCCCAACTCTCACACATGACACAACAACAAAGATTCACATAGAAAATGCCAAGAAGGGAAACAAATCATTTCTATTCCTTCAATAAAATGAAATACAAATTGCAACAATTAAATGCTACAACCACATGGGCTTATCTCACTATCCAAAAATTCTACTCTATAAAAAATCTCCCAAGTTCAAGCCACAATCTATACTAATGGAGTTGTCTTATGTAACCACCCCTTTACCTCCTTTATTTTCCATTACCTTTGAATGTTTTGGAAATCATAACCTCCCCTTTTGGGCATTCCAAGATCCCATTGTCCATTTTCCCACCCAATAAACTTATTTATTGAAATTTGAAATTTGAAAATTGATAACACAACTTTCGAGCACCATAACTTTAGAACATGGCATTTGATTGACAAACCATTTGAAGCGTTGGAAAGATGGTGAAAAATTGATCTTCCATCAAATTCCCTTTTGGGAAATTTGGATTTTTGGCCAATTTTCAAGCCTGTACGGAGCCTAAGCGCTCAAATTTGACTTTGAAGATTTTACAAAGGGGTTTTGACAACAAAAACCTTAATATTTCACAAACCATGAATGATATTGAGATGATCTCTTCACCATTGGCTTAATTTTACAATTCTAGAGCTCTACGTAAGATTTCGTGTCCATACATGGACTAATGCATACTTACTAAAAATAGAAACTTGTCATTTTCACCCTTATTGTAAATTTATTCTCTTTTTTGGGGTGATGCAAGATTGCTCTTACATCCAAGATACTCCTACATCATAATGCCATTAGGATGCTATTTAATGTTGTTAGGATATTATATGAATGCTCTTTGATGATCCTAAACAATTCCTCGATGTTGTGCAAATGCATTAGAACATGTCCTTAAATACAATATAGCATAAAAATCCACATAAATGTGTGATAGGTTAGCTCACAAATAGCAAGCAGAAGTTGACAAGATTTAATTTGAATTTTGAGTAAAACATTTAAGATTCAAATCTATGTGGAGAAAAGTGACTTAGGTCAATTCCACACCCACAAATCTAAACCAAGATGGCAAATAGGAGATCTAGGGATTGGGCCCAACTCCTAGGGATGATCAATCGTGGAAACAAGTTGGGATAAAGTCGTAAGCCAATTTTAACACAAGAATATACCACTTGTAGACATATTATAACATAAAGGGCAATCTAGTCAAGGTGGATCAGTGCCACCTCCCTAAGGACATAATTGACACTTATAAAGTCACTCAAATTGATTTTAGAAAATGGTTCATATGTGTGCCCCTTTTAACCCTTGTGACTTCTTTCTCTAGGGTTTAAACTAAAATTGCACTTGATTTGAGTGAATTGTGACACCCAAGTGTATCTATGGTTTACCAAAATATAGTATGATGTATACATAATATTTAGTTCGTCACCAAGCTTAATACCAATTTGTTGTTACAAGACCAAACATTTATATATTGTTTCAAGGGCAAAACCTTAACTCTCTCCAAATGCAGCCTTATTTTTTCAGCTGCCTTTACTATCTCAAAGAATTTAATCTCATAAGGGGCCATGAGGAAAAACCCTACATAGGAACGAATATTAAGTGGAAAGCAAAAATGTTGATAGCCCAATTAAGGACTAGCTCTCGTCATCTTAGATGTGAAATTGGTAGATGGATGATACCTAAAGAGGGAAAAAAGAATATGCCGATTTTGCAACAAAGGAATAGTGGAAACAAAATGACACTTCGTCATGGAGTGTTGAACGTACAGTGACATCCGTGTCACCTATGAAGACACCTTGCAAGTTGATAATTAAGTACTTTGTTTGAGGAGGCAAGGCTGGACAAAACTACAAACCTCATCAAAATTCACCGTAGAAGATCTAATCTCGAGAAGATATTACAAACTTTATAAGACCTTTGTGTTGGAGGGTCGTGTACTGCTCCTGGGTCCCATTGGCTGCTTTGACCTCATGGATGTTATTGATATCTTTCATTTCATATCAAGACCATCCAAGCTATATACTTAATTCAGAAGGCTTTCACCAATATGTAATTGGGCATAAAATAAAAGATGCATAGTGGATGTACATGTCTTTAAGAGTTCACGGGTTCCATTGCCGCCTGAACACTAGCTTGAAGCATCACAAAGGATGATGAAACCAAACATTTACAAGGCTAGTTGGCTTCATGGCTGTAACGAAGTTGCTTAAAAGTTACTTCCCCTAGAAGGGAGCATGCTGCTCCAACAGAACAAAAATACTCTTTATCCCCATTTTCCCGACCCCCCAGATATACCAGAAAACCGTTATGTCATGGAATACAAAAGGGACCAAGTTAACACGTGAAACAAGAGAGGGAAAAATAATATTCAGTTTTACCTGGAAGAAAACATCCAAAACAAAGAAAATTTAAAATAGCATAGGGATGGAGGCTGTATTCTGGTTTCAAATGGGTTTTGAAATGATCACACCAAGATAAAATTTGTATGGTAAAGAGGATGTGTGGAAGTTTGTATTCAGTCGCTAATTTTGAAATCTAAATACAAAGAACAGAAGACAGTGTAAACGATCTCATAAAGTTGATTTACAGTTGCAGAGATTGAAGTAGAAAAGTGGACAAACTCTTTACAAAAGCTTCAGTTTATTGCCATGCCTCCCAAAGTTGCAAAGCCTAGATTTTTCACAAAACTGGCATACAGGTTGAATGCTAAATGTGCTTGAATTGGCCTTAATATGGAATTTAGTGTATCATAATCAAATGATTCAACTGATGCACTAATATTGTAATTTACATGAAATCACCAGAAATTAATATCAGTTCATTGAAATAGCAAACAAAGGAAGCCTTCAAACAGCAATACACATATCTAAAAGTAGTAAATAGTAAATATAATCCCAAATCAACACCAGAGTGCATAATGAAATATGTGTGGTATTTTAAATATCACCTTCATGGCAGGACTTTTGTTCTTAGAAACCAATTCACTCAACAGAAAATGTAAACATGTTAGCAATATTCTATGCAGCTGTCAACCGAAAAAGGCTGTATAACATTGCTTCAATTAAACCAAATCAAAATGACCAATTGATGAACATGAAAGCAACACATGCCATGCTTTCATTGCCATCTACTATATTCCATGCTATAGCTCTCTCATAAGCAACAGGTCGTCCCAAACTAGAGAGACGAATTCCAGATGTAAGGTGAGCGAAACCCTGAAAACAAAAGTGAATTGTGTTATATTTCATGTTATGACCAAAAATTTCCAGATCCAGCATTCATAACAAGAGATTCTAAACCCAAAGTCGAAAATATAATTCTCTTTATACCTGCTGCATCACTTTTGTGATATCTGAATAAGCATTTTTCTTTTCACTTTCATCTAGAGTCTGATCCCACCGAAGGTCTTGTAAGCATCCAAATGTAGTTTCTAGCATATCTAGACCTGCCTCATTTGCAAATATGAATTCTGGTAATGACTGCAAGCAAAATTAAAACAAGTTTCATCGATGAGGCTTCCTTCAAAACAAAGTGCAGCTACGTACTGCAAAGTCCCAAAATATAGCTGAAGTTATCATTAGAAATATGAAAAATGGGATACCAATAATTTAAATGATTTTTCTTATAAAAAGACAACTTGATTTTTTCATGTTATATAGTAGCAAGCATGCCTCATAATATTTATATCCTCCTTATATTACCTAATATAGGGATAAATCTTGAAGATATATCTAATACATGAAATCTTCATTTCATGTGGAAACTTCTAAAGCAAGTGATCAAACCACAACCACACAAGACACTAGAACCATTGTGCACACAAAATCCTCTGCACTCCTTTTCAGTGTTTGCACCCAATACATAACTCTCGTTGTCATCATATGCTACCACACGACACTGTGTTATCATGTTGACACTGCACCATTCTCATCACACATTCTGATGCATAAGCATAACCCCACACAGGACACCTGGCAATTTCAGCAGTGTTACACATGAACGCATTCTGACCATGTAACAGAATGCTAACTGCCAGGGAGTGCAGCAAGCAAGGCCGCAAGAGGTGGACAGTTTAGAAATGGATCGTTAAGCTTCTCTTTCTTGTTTTGTAACCATATTGTATTCTCTTTATATCCATGCACCTCTCACATCAAGGAAGTAGTTGGTAGAAATTGGACAGTTGTAAGCAAAACGAGTTAGATGTGTTTCCACTTTCTGGTTCACAGGAATCTTCATTCCTAGCTGCAACCTCTGTAAACAGCCTGTACCATATTCATTTATTTGTGAATATATGTAGCACATATTTGCTAATATCTTCTGCTTCAATTGTATGATTGGTTTACTGTGCTTGTTTTCCTTTTGCATGATATTTAAACTCCATCCTTCATAGGTGTGGTTTGTCCTCCATGCATCTCCTGGGCTCAACATGAATCATTGGTATGAAAGCACTGTTTTCACATGCTAGTACACACATATAATAGTAGAGCTAGCATTGTTCGTTTGGTTCATCTTCTCAGTTACTAGACACATGATCTAGTAAAGGATAAAATGGCAGATGCAAATAAATAATCAAAAATGTTTTCCAACATTCGATGTATGATCAATGAAGCTTTGGAAGCATAGCTATAGGAACTCTTTGGACAATTCTGGGATTTCATGACTGAACATAGACTGGCACTGCAACGAACTAAATTGTTTGTGCCTGCACAATAAGAAAATCCTTTCAAGGTAAAATTGACACAACATTGGATATTTGGGTGCAACAACTGCAAGCATTTATTTGTAAATGTGATGATCACCCCTGATTTCTTTTGTGTTTGTTTATAGAATAAGACAGAAATGCAGAAGCGTTTGGTTTCCAAGTTTCATTTAACATTTTAATTGCAGTCATTGTCAATAACATATCATTGTAATAGCTTGCATATCATCAAACATTTGATAATTCAACCACAATAACAAGAGAGATGGTTCACAATTAAAATTCAGATTAAAGAGGTAAATCTTAGACCTGTTCACAGTCCATAAAATGCACCTTTCAGTCATAAATTGAACAGCAAAATATGCCCAAACTCCTCACAAAGAGGCTAATACAAATGCTAACCAATCTCCAACTGACTCTTCTCATTGAACAGCCATGGTACGAATGCCAAGACTCCACAAAATGCAGATTACAGACCCCTTAAATGCTGCAGGTTTGAAACTCAGTCTGAAGACCTAAAAAACAGGAAATGGTACGGCTCCCTAGGAGGGGCGATTTGATCCCAAAAAACAGATTCCAAGCAAATACAACAAATGAGTAGTCAAAATGGGGCACCCAGCTATGAGAAATCCATTGGATCGATACCCAAAATGATGTATTTTCACACCACAGAGACATGAACTGTTTTGTGCTTCCCAACCACTCAGAAATAGCAATTTTCAGAACTCAGAATTCTTATAAGACCTCAGAAAATGAATTGAATCAGCTCCAAACTCACACCAAAATGGCACAAACCACACACCAAGCCAAAAATCCAAAACCTATATCAAAATACGGAATATATCTTCATATTTTCACCTCCAAAAAATCACCCAACTAGCAAAAAACCTCTAAAAGATATGATGAACTAATCTCTAACCAGCTAGGGTGGGTCTTTCACCACTGAAACCAGCTATTCAATGAAGGTTTTTCGTCCTCCAACCAGCAGAGAAGAAATTTGGAAGCAATCCAGCAGCATAACCTTATGTTGTCAAAGCCAAGATACGAAATGAATTCAAAGTGAGTTTATATAGAGAATGAGGGAGAGATTAGGGAAACCAATTTCAAATCCTTTCCCTCCAAAAAGGTACGCCCCCTTTCTAAATCTCTCCATGTAAAAATATTTAATTTTACTTTGCTTCACTTAATCTCTCCTCAAACTAGGCGTCCACTTTAGAAATATAACTTGCTTTTTAAAACAACTTAAAATTACCACCTTCCTATGAGTTGAGCAAGGGGGGTCTCACATGAACCCCTTTTCCATCACTTAAGTCATAAAGTGACTTATAAAGACTTAATTAATGATGAATAAATATTACTCTGTAAACATTATAACTCACCAAGGCTAAAACTGGAAACCAATGCATTGAACTAATGGAGAAATGGAGGCCAAGACCAAGTGCTAAAAATAGCACTTACTAAAGATAGCAATTTGCTAAAAATAGTGAGTCAAATCTCCAAATTGACCCAATCAAAGCCCCACTGGAACTTGCTAAAAATAGTAAGTTACTAAAAATAGCCACTACTAAAAATAGCAACTCTACCGAAAAAACTTAGAAAACCTCCACAAAGCTCATCACAAGACCTAAGTCCCCTAACCATATCCACTTAGCATACAAGAACCTTGGAATAGGCTAATGGAAAGCTCATACTGATTAGATGCAAGAAGGGGACATTGCAGTCCTCCCTCCCCATGATTGCTTGTCCTCAAGTAATCGCAACTCTAGATGTTGAAATATCTGCTCACTCTCCCAAGTAGCATCCTCCACTAGAAAGTTCTTCCACTTCACTAAGTATTCGCTGATAACCCTCTTCCATAAAGTACGCTCCCTAAAATCAATCACTGCCTCTGGAATCAGTATCAGTTTGTCTTCCTCATCCAAAGGAGGCAACTCTATAGAAGGAATCACATTCTGCCCAAGTGCCTTTTTAAGGCAAGAAATGTGGAAGACATTGTGCACCTTGCTACTCTCAAGTACCTCAAGCTCATAAGCCACCTCTTTGATTCTCCTGGTGACTCTGAACAGTCCATAGAAGCGGGGTTTTAGTTTCTCTAACCCACTCTTCTTGAGAGTGGACTACCTATAAGGCTGCAATCTCAAGTAAACCATGTCTCCTATGTCAAATACCCGCTCAATGTGATGTTGATCAGCATACAACTTCTATTGATTCTGCGCATGTTGTATATTATCCCTCAGGGATCTCATGACAACTTGACTCTCATGAAGAAGATCTTTGGCTCTAGGCACTTTGCAATCTCCAAAAAGTAAGTCAATGAAGCTTCATAGCCATACAAAGCCATAAAAGGAGACATCCTGATAGTCATATGAAAAGTGGAGTTGTATCAAAACTCCCCCAAATGCAACCACTTAACCCACACCTTCTACTGTCCTAAAACATAATTGCATTGGTAGTCTTCCACCCATTTATTGATAATCTCTGTCTACCCATCTGCTTGGGGGTGATAACTAGTGCTAGGAGTCAACTGTAATGTCCCCTTTTTAGCTCATTCCAGTTTCTTGATGGTTTAGCCTATTAGCAGACCCTCATAGGTTGATGCAAATGGTTAGAGGGTCTTGTTTGGCAGATATCATAGTGTTTTTCTTCTCCAGAGCTTTGGGTGGTTCAGGATTGGCCTTCATTTGGTGTTTCAGGGCTCAATTGTACACACTTACTATTTATAGTAAGACATCAAGTCATGAGAGTCCAGTGTTTGTATTTATAGTAAGGTACTTAGACGTGTTGTGGAAATAGTGTTGATCCTAGTTTTTAGTGGGCCTGGCGAAATAAGGATTAATGTGCGAGTTATATCATTTAATTATTATTAAAGGTGACTTTAATAATAATTAATCATTAAAAGCATATTATAAAGATATTATAATTTTATGTCTAAAGGGGGCCATTTAATGACTTAAAGCACATTAAATGATTAATTAAATGGGCACCCACTTTGAGGAATTATTTTATAAAGTTATAAATGCACATTTGATATTATTTTAAATGATTAAAAGGGAGCCTTATAGAGGATCAACTTCTTCTTGAGAGATTATAAAAAGGATCAACCAAGGCCATTGTTATCATTCGGGATTTTGATATTTGGCTTTGAAGTGTTTTACTGTGGAGAAGAGGAAACCTAGGGTTTCTGCAATTTCTACAATTTTTGATAGTTGAAAACGAAATTTCTCATTGATTTGCATACCTGAGGTTGTGAAAGATCTTCTAAAGGATTGCCTGTGAGATTGACTTCATCCAGGAGTCAACATTGAGCTTCATTGGTGAAAGATTTGAGAAGTTTATTTCAAGGGTTTGAAGAGTAAATCATTCAAAGAATAGATAAATCTCGAAGGCTGGATTTATTTATTGCTGGCACACATATCCAGGGCCGTACATCTTCTCTAGCCCCAACCGTACCTTCTTCTAGGGCTGGCGTGTTTTCTCAAGGCCAAAGCGCCTAGAGTTTGGAGCATATTTCTTCATTGTTGATGGCGTTCGTGCTTGGGAAGGTGTTTGTAGTTGTTTTCAAGGTGGAGAAACCCTCAGTTGCTGCAGATCGATCATCTCAAGGGTTTTGCACATTGCTCTAATTATTTCTAGAAATTTCCAGTTTTCAGCATAAATAATATTCTTAGTTCCAGGTATGCTTTTTATGTAATAAGCCTATTAAGGCCGTCTATTAATAAATAGTAATACAGTTTCATTTGCACAATTTGCATTTCCAGTTGTTTGGTTATTTTTTTAGTTTCTTCTTCTTGGCATTATCTTTCATAAAATATAAAAAGGAAACAAGAAAATATCATTCAAAAACACAAATCAAAACACAAATTCAAAAGATACCATCACAAATACAGTTGGGGAAAAACTAGGGTTCTTACATCAACTCTGTACCACATAGTTTGAACAACTCCTACCAAAACAAGCTCATAAATCTATTGTCCTTGTCACTAATGATGGTCTTAGGTGTTCCATGAAGTCTAACTGCCTCTTTGAAGAACAAATTTGCCACTTGTACTGCTATATACTATAATGTCCCCTTCTCAATCCTAAGCTCTTCAGTGACTGCTAGCCTATTTTCGAAGTCCCGTAGGCTATTCGAAGGCGTTTCAAGGGATTCCAAGATTGTTGGAGGATTCTTGTCAACATTTCAGGGAGTAACTATAGTGGTTTCCCAAAGTGTTTTTTTGGGTTTTCTGAGAGCCTTGGTGGGTAGTATTGCTATTTTAAGAAATTGTTATTTTAAGAAATGTCTATTTTTAGTAAGTCACAGTTGCATCTCAATTTCAGCTGATTTGGCATTTAGACACTATTTTTAGCAGTATGCTATTTCTAGTAAGTGTTATTTTTGGCAGTGGTCCTGGTAGCAATGTAGTGTTGGGTTTCCAGCTTTGGCAATGGTGGCAGTTTCAGTTGTTGAGTTTTGTCAGTTTTGGCAATTTAGTGCATCCATCATCCTTGCAGTTCAAAAAAGACAATGCAACTTAAGTTATAAAGTTAGAAAGTTCAAAGAAAGGCGCATTGGACCCCCACGCTTAGCATTGGTAACTTAAGTTGTTTTTAAAAGGTGTTTTTGCTTATTCTAAGATGGACGCCTAGGTTGGAGTTTTTAAGTGAAATCAAAATAAAATATCATTTCCCAAGGTTGGGTGTCTCATTTGGAGGGAAAAGAAATTTGAAAATTGGAGCCCTAATTTCTATATAAGACCCATTGTGCTCTCATTTTCATTATACAATTTTATGATAACGAAGTGCAACCGAATTGGTGTGAGAATCCTTGGGATTAAAGGACGAAAACACTCAAGGTTGGCTTCACTTTCGGAGTTGCAAGGCATTCCCTAGCTGCACATTGGTGTGGCTCTATTGCAAGGGTTACCATTGAGCTCATTTGGTGATGGCTTTCCTTTCATTATCACTTTTGGCTTTGTATGATGTTTCCTAGATATGCTTTTTGGTGTGTGATGATTTGCAGCATTGTTGGAGCTTTTTGGAGTAACGTATCAGACTTTTTGCTGTTGCTAGTCCAAATTTCCCTAACCCAACCATACCACCTATTCACTCATGTTGATTTGGATGTTGGAGATCCTCTTTTGGGTATTGGACCAATCATTTCCTAAGCCTTGGGCACCCCTTTGCTCAAGTTACAGTTTTTTTAAGGGAGTTTCTGATTTTTACTTGTTGGTCACCCCTCTAGCTAGCTCGTACAGTTTGGTATGAAGGAGTTTGTTGATGTTGCTATTGTTCACCCACGTTTGGTTGCTAACTTGGCCTTCATATTGACGCCTTGGCTTCACTAGGCCTTGGTTGGCACTGCTATGGTGATTGGGGTTGCTTTGGAGTGCGTGGAATGAAGTTATGATCTATTTGTGCTTGTTGTTCAGAAGAGTTTCAGACCTGTCATTTCCGTATCAGACCTGAAACTTTGTATCAGACCTATATCAGCAGTGTTTCAGACCCTCTTCAGTCCCTTGGGGGTGTTCCTATTGAGGTATTATTGTTATATTTTTCTGGGGAGCACTTGTATTCATGTTGGGGTATCATTTTGGGGGGGTTGTGCTACAAGTTATCATCATTTTCATAGTGTAACAGAAGCTTATGATATTCTGGAACATTTTGTAATGAGCTCTTGTGCTTATTTTTTAACCCTACAAAATAAGTGGCGCTCTCACTGAATAAGTGGTAAAGCTTTCTTTACATTTCTTGTTTTTCCCGTTGAATAAGCCAATGAGTTTCATTTACTTTCATTTTATGCCCACTGAATAAGTGGGGGATCTTTATTTGGCTTGGTCAGCGTGCTGCCAAGTGCTTTCTTGCATAGTTGTAATTCCCGCCGAATAAGAGGATGATTTCATTTCATGCTTTTGTGATTACATAATTACCCCACTGAAGAAGTGGTATAATTAGAAGCATATAATTGTAAGCATCACCACTGTATGCTCTCACCTTGCCCACATTGGGATCTAGGTGATCAGGAAGTGGAAGGCATTTTCTTTCAATTGGCTTTGATTATCACTCACCCCACTGAACAAGTGGATGCTTTCAGTTAATGCCATGTACACCTTGCCACTATATGCTCTCACCTTGGCCACATTGAGATCTAGGTGATCAAAAAGTGGAAGGTTGTTTTATTCAATTGATTATCATTATTATTCGACTAATGCTAACGGGTGAAGTTTTTGGAAAAAATTAAGGGTGAGTTATTACAGTGGTATCAAAACTGATTTTCTTGCCAACCTGTGCTTCTGACACATGCCATGTAGTTGTAATAATCTATGAGTGAAAGGGAAAGAAGGTATTACGACAAAGAATAGAAGAAAAATCAGTGGCAACCACCACCAATTTCAAAAGGAGAAACAGTCTCAGGGATTCTTGGGATCCATTCAGATTCTTCTAGAGACAGTGATAGTTCAATTGAGGTTATGGCAGACAAGGGGAAGGCACCAAGCCAACCTAAAAATCCAAATGATAGAACAGAGAGAAAGTTTGAAATATGTTGGATATGATGTCACAATTGTTGGCAAAGATGAATCAAGGTATTCCACAAGTTAACCAAGTGCCACAAAATGAAAATAGCTCCACCAACAAGTCAAACACTGGTGGACGCACTACTACAATAGTTTCAAGGTATGTTCCTAGACCATTCCAACCCACATTCACACGTAGGGAGGAACCATAGGCTGTTCCAAAGGAACAAGTACCTTTAGTAGATGAAGTCAGGACAGCCTATATGGAGTATGCTTCTCTACCAGCTGAGATTCATGAGTTATTGACCTTGGATTAGTACCTCCACCAAAGGAAGAAACAGGGTGGAAGAGTGGAGAACGGAGGGCCACCAGTGCATAGAGATCTCTAGAATGCTCTGGGAAAGGTAACACTGACACACTTTGATGTTAGTGATAAGTGTACAACTAGAGCTTGGGTGCAGAAATTGGATAATTACTTATCACTTAAACTCCATGTCAAAATATGAGGCAATCAAATTTTCCATTTTGCACCTTGATGGAGCAGCTCACAAATGGTGGTATCATGGCCTTATCACACTTGGCCATAATTTGATTACTACATATGATCAATTCACCAAAAAACTCGTGCAATTAAAGCAATATGGCTCTCTTGACACCTACATTTTAGAGTTCCAGAGACTCTCTGTCATGGTTCTTGGTATCATGGAGAAAAGACTTGTAGTCCTTTTTAGGGAAGGGCTTATGGAGCTGTTAACGGGATGGGTTAAAGCTTTTGACCCACCAACTCTTCATGAGGCAATAAGGAAGGCAAGGATCATGGAGCTTGCAGCCCCAAATAGAAAATTTCCACCTAAGACTTTCTCGCATGATAGAGACAAGAGGCATGATAACAAGAACACTCAGCCCAAGGAAATGCCCTCAAAGAAGGCGGAAGAAGACTACAAAATATAGCTAAGGAAGAAGAATCTTTGTTTCACATGCAAAGAGCCATGGGCCCCAGGTCATAAGTGTTGGGAAAAGGGGAAGAATCATCAATTGGAGGCCTATTCAGCTGATGGATCGGAATCAAAAAGTTCAGACCAGAAAGTGAAGATGAAGAATCAAAAGAAGAGTCTAGGGAAGTGAAGGAAAGCAGTGGCACTCTTGCTAGGATCTCTAGCCTTCAAGAAGTAATTCTTTCAAACTTAGAAGGCTGTTGAAGGGGCAGCAAATTGTTGCTCTAATTAGCATTGGTGCTATGCATAATATCATTGAGGAAGATATTGTAGCACAACATGGGCTCAGAACTAGAAAATTTGGAGGTTTCAAAGCCATGGTTGCCAATGGTAACACAATGTCTTGTGTTAGGATGATACCACAATTGAGGATCCTGTTAAACCACTACGAAGTTAATGATGATTTCTATGTTGTCAACATTGGAGGCACAAATGTCGTTTTGGGTATGCAGTGGCTACGTTCCTTAGGGAAGATCACCTTGAACTTAAAATCCATGGAGCTGAAATTTTAAGATAGTGATAAGAAAGTGGTATTGAAGGAATGACTAACGGGGGATCCAACACTATTACGTGAAAGATTATGCAAGAAGCATCCAACCAAGAGCAAGGAACAAGGCCTAAGCAAGAAGGTGAAAATAGTTACCAAACTCACGATAATCCTCTCTTTGATATGGAAGCAGAGCTAACACTTCTTAATCCTTTATTTGACATGCATGAAAACAAGAAGATCGATGAACCCTTATCTTTGGTTGATTTGCTTCCTATGGTGATGCATGATGGATTGGACCCTTGTGATAAGGGGGTTGGCCTTGTGGATTCTCTGCAAGGGGAAGAGTATTATGTTGGGTTAGATGATGTTGGAATGGTGAGCCCTTATGTGGATTTTCCAAATGCTAGCAGATTTCCTTTGGTTATGGTTCACAAGGAGGTGAATTGTTGGCAGCCCCAACATGGTGGAGTCACGTTGGGGAATATTTTCCTTGCCTAGGGTTGTAAGCATGGACAAAATGTTGTTGTTACCTTTCTTTACAGTCATCTTATGAGTCCATTGATGTCCCCACAAATGGATTGGAGAGAGATCTTGAGCAAAGTTTGGCACATTGGTGAGTTAGTGACACTTGAGAGGACATTTCCAGCCAAGAACATGATCAAAGATGTCTTTTTGGCTAAGGATTTTCAGTTTTGCAGCAGCTGTTCTTCTTCTTGGGTACTAATTTACCAAAAATCAGACCACAAGTTGACCATTTGAAACTTGGAAGGTTGCAAGTTTACACATCTTCAGTCCATTTAGCCCCTTAGCAGAATTGACTTGTGGCTTCAGATGAAGGGGATGTTGAGTTTGAGCAATCATAATCCATGTTGGGGGAGTGTACAAGCACCAATTAGTTGTCACTCTAATTCATTTACTTGCACTTATGTTTTGAACAGAAAATTATTTTTCAATCATAACCATGATGTTGGAATGTAGGAAGTTGAAAATAAGGACGTTTGAATTAACTTTCTCAACTTTACCTGTATGGTGCCACATGATTACAATTGTGGAGAGAAATTCTCCAAGGAGTTGATTAAGATCATGTTGAGATTGGTTGCTCTTCTAATGGGGGAACTTCAGGAGGTTACATTTGTAGGTACCTAGCAGAACGGTGTTCCAAGTGGGAAAAGCTACAAATTCCCCAGACTTATTTGGGATCCTAGAGACATATTAAGTTTCATTCGGAATCAATCAGTGCATGACTTGCAATTGCTTGGGGACAAACAATCTTGTGGAGGGAGGATTGTAATGTCCCCTTCTCAGTCCTAAGCTTTTCAGTGACCGTTATTCTATTTCCAGAGTCCTGTAGGCTATTTGGAGGCCTTTCAAGGGATTCCAAGATTCTTGGAGTATTCCTGTCAACATTTTAGGGGGTAACTGCAGTGGTTTGCTAGTGTTTTTTGGGTTTTTTCTGGGTTTTCTCAGATCCTTGGTGGGTAGTATTGATATTTTAAGCAATGTCTATTTTAGTAAGTCACAGTTGCATCTCAGTTTGGGCTAATTTGGCGTTTGGACACACTATTTTTAGCAACATGCTATTTTTAGTAAGTTTTATTTGTGGCAATGGTCCTGGCAACAGTTCAGTGTTGGGTTTCCAGTTTTGGCAGTAATGGCAATTTTAGTTGTTGAGTTTGTTAGTTTTAGTAGATCAATGCATCCACCATACTTAGAGTTCGAAAAAGACAAATATTGCAACTTAAATTATAAAGTTATAAAGTTCAAAGAAAGGCCCCTTGGACCCCCACGCCTAGCATTGGTAACTTAAGTTGTTTTTAAAAGGTGTTTTTGCTTATTCTAAGATGGATGCCTAGGTTGGAGTTTTTAAGTGAAATTAAAATAAAATATCATTTCCCAAGGTTGGGTGTCCCATTTGGAGGGAAAAGCAATTTGAAAATTGGAGCCCTAATTTCTATATAAGACCCATTGTGCTCTCATTTTCATTATGCAATTTTAAGATAACAAAGTGTTGCCAAATTGGTGTGAGAATCCTTAGGCTTTGAGGACAAAAGCCCTCAAGGTTGGCTTTAGTTTCAGAGTTGCAAGGCATTCCCTAGTTGAACGTTGGTGTGGCTCCATTGTAGGGGTTACTGTTGAGCTCATTTGGTAATGGCTTTCCTTTCATTATCACTTTTGGATTTGTATTCATGTTTCCTAGATATGACTTTTGGTGCATGTGATGATTTGTAGTGTCGTTGGAGCTTTTTGGAGTGACATATCAAACTTTTTGTTGTTGCTGGTCCAAATTTCCCTAACCTAGCTGTACCACCTATTCACTCATGCTGATTTGGACGTTGGAGATCCTCTTTTGGGTATTGGACCAATCATTTACTAAGCCTTGGGTGCCCCTTTGCTCAAGTTCACAGATTTTTTAAGGGAGTTTTTTATTTTTACTTGTTGGTCGCCCCTCTAGCTAGGCTGTACAGTTTGGTATTAAGGAGTTTGCTGATGTTGCTTCTGTTCACCAATGTTTGGTTGCTAACTTGGCCTTCATATCGATGCCTTGGCTTCACTAGCCCTTGGTTGACATTGCTATAGTGATTGGGGTTGCTTTGGAGTGTGTGGAATGAAGTTATGATCTATTTGTGCTTGCTGTTCGGAGGAGTTTCAGACCTGTCATTTCCACATCAGACCTGAAACTTTGTATTAGACCTATATCAGCAGTATTTCAGACCCTCTTCGGTCCCTTGGGGGTGTTCCTATTGAAGTATTATTGTTATATTTTGTTGGGGAGCACTTATATTCATGTTGGGGTATCATTTTGGGGGATTGTGCTACAAGTTATCATTTTCATAGTGTAACAGAAGCTTATGATATTCTGGAATATTTTCTAATGAGCTCTCATTGTAACACCTTTGGTAGTACCATCAGTGATTAGCTCTTGTGATTATTTTCTAATAAGTGGCGCTCTCGCTGAATAAGCGGTCGAGCTTTCTTTACATTTCTTGTTTTGCCTGCTGAATAAGCGGTTGAGCTTTCTTTACATTTGTTGTTTGGCCCGCTGAATAAGCAGATGATTTTCATTTACTTTCATGTTATGCCCGTTGAATAAGTGGAGGATCTTTATTTGGCTTGGTCAGCTTACCACCAAGTGCTTTCTTGCATAGTTGTAATTCCCACTGAATAAGTGGATGGTTTCATTTCATGCTCTTGTGATTACATACTTGCCCCACTGAAGAAGTAGTTTACTTAGAAACATAAAATTCTAAGCCTCACCACCATATGCTCTCACCTTGCGCACATTGGGATCTGGGTGATCAGAAAGTGGAAGGCATTTGCTTTTAGTTGGTTTTGATTATCACTCACCCCACTGAACAAGTGGATGCTTTCAGTTAATGCCATGTACACCTTGCCCACATCGGGATCTCGGTGATCAGAAAATGGAAGGTTGCTTTATTCCGTTGATTATCATTATTATTCGGCTAATGCTAACGAGTGAAGTTTTTGGAGAAAATTAAGGGTGGGTTATTAAATATACCCTACTTAAATAGCAAAAAAGTGAGAAAACTTGGTCAATCTGTCCACCACTACATGGATACAATCCTTCCCCTACACCTTGGGGAGACCTGTGATAAAATCCATCGAGATGCTTTCCCACTTCTGAGTTGGAATGGGTAAGGGCTAAAATAAACCAGCAAGGTGGGTATGTTCATTTTTATAGTGTTGGCACACTTGGCACTCACGAACATACTTAAGAATATCATCTTTCATCCCTTTCCATGAGAATCTCTCACAGATTTTCATATATGTTTTGTAATACCCATGATGACCAGCCATAGGTATGTCATGAAATGCCTTCAAAATGCAGTCTACATTTTGATCTTGGATTCAGGGACTAACATAATCCTTTGCTTGTAGAAAGTGAGACCATCTCTTACCTTGTACTTGTTATCCTGCAATGAATCATCAAGAATGTTGTTTGCAAGTGCATTCTTTGCATAATCAGCTTGTAGTTTCTCCCTTCAATATGCTGATATCTCTGAAATTGAGCACAAATGTGGCCTTCTTGACAAAGCATCAACTACCATGTTCCTCTTCCCTTTGACATATTCAATATCAAAATCATAGGCTCGAAGTTTACTAACCCATTTTTGTTGCCTCTCATAAAGATCTTTCTAATTTAGGAAGTATTTAAGACTATTGTGATCAGTCTTAACAACAAACATCCCTCCAACAAGATATTGTCTAAATTTAGCTAAGGCATGCATTATTGCCAACATCTTGTCATATATGGAGTACCCCCTTTCACATCCTCTCAACTTCCTACTATCGAATGCAATTGGACGTTTGTTCTGCATAAGGACAACCCCTATTCCTTCACCTAGTGCATCACATTCAAGGTCAAAAGTCTTGGTAAAATCTAGAATGGCTAAGACAGGACATGTGCTCATCAACTGCTTGAAGTGATCAAAAGATTGTTGCATTGTTTCAAACAAAACAAAAGCTCCTTTCTTGGTGAAATCTGTATGTGGGGCAGCCAACTGAGAAAAACCTTTGATAAACCTCCTATAGAATCAACATAGCCCAAAGAATCCATTCAACTGTGTAAGATTACTAGGTGGAGGCTAATCAAGAATAGCCTTGATCTTTTCAAGATAAACACTAACTCCCTTAGAGCTGATTATTGTTGTACCCCAAATTAAAATTTTTGCTACACTAAGGCATTTTGAAGAAATGAGTTATAAGTCTTGTTGAAATCTGTCAAAATGGGGGTTTTGCATGTCTTGCATGGGGGTCAAAAACTTGAAATTTTCAAAATCTAACAATTTGGGTCGGTTTAGAAAGAACAAATCTACAAAACCCAGATGTCAATTTTTCAACCCTAAATTTTAGGAAAATTTCTATTTTTAGCAATTTTCTAAAAATAGAAACTTTTTTTGGGTTTTTTGGGTTTCTTTTGAAACACATACTAGCAAAATTTTCTAGAAATAGAAAATTTCTAAAAATAGAAAGTTTGGCTTCTAGGGTTAAGACTGATTTTGATTGGCTCAAAATACTTCCTCATCAGGCTGGTGCAATCAAAATCTCGAAAAGATCAGTTTTGCCCTAGTGGGTCTATTCTGCTTTTTTAGAAGTTTTTTCTAGAGATCCAAGGTCATTAATGGAGGTTAGTCAGCTGCCAAGTGCCAGAATCAAACGTTCAAGTTGAACAGAAGTTGTCAAAGATGAACGTGCACGAGAAACGGAGAACGAAGAGAAGAAGTTGGAAAATTTGAAAAATGATAAATTTTGACTAAGGCTGGTGAATCTAGGCGCCCCTGCTGAGTTTGGGCGCCCAAACCTTCATGCCTTAGAATTTTTTCTATTTCGGCAACCGAGCTCAAAGGAGGCACGCCAAACAAAGAAGGATTTTGAAAATTGCAAAAAAGTGGCTAAGTCTGCAAGCCATGGGCGCCCGTGGAGAAGAAGGGCGCCCATCTTTTCAAAGGGTCAGATGATAGAGTCAGAGGTTCACTCTCCCAAGCAATGTTGTTCAATTTCCTGTCAGCTTCACAGTGGGTGTCTTCGTCAGCTCATCCGATCACTCAACCACTAGCAAACTCAGATCAAACAAGAGCCATGGCAAGAAGTGTTCAAACTCTGAAGGTGAAAATGATGAAAAATATTCTCAGTTTGGTGAATCTGGGTGCCCCTGGAGAAGAAGGGCGCCCAAGTTTTTAAGGTGTGAAACAAATGAATTTGCTAAGGGCACCTCCAACGTGACTTCGTCAGATTTGATCAAGCTTTCCAACGCAATCATCAGGACGCTCGTCGGAGTTGGCAGTTGTCTGATATCAAAGGCTGAACAAAGGAGAAAAAGTGAGTAAAACGATAGAAGTCGAAAGCAATAGTGAAAAACTCAAAATAAAAACTAATTTGGAAAAGTTAGGCGCCTCTAGTCAAGAAGGGCGCCTAGGGTTTTGAGGCTTCAGATGTCAGTTTTCAAAGATGCAGTGTCCAGGAGACCCCTTCCAAAATCTTCTTAGCTATCCAGTGAATCTGTCAGCTAGTCGATCTGATCAATACAACGCCCAAAATCATGAATTCGTCTGTGTAATGTCCCCTTTTGAGATAATCCTAAATCTACCTGTTGTGACCTTTTCACACATCACCCCATTCAGATGGGGACCCCCTAATTTTTGCTCCTTTCTAATCTTTTGGCTTTTGGTTTTGTGTCTCTCTCTCTCTGATCTTTCTGTCCTTTCGGGAATGTCCCATCGTTTGACCTAATTGGAAATTTTGGCTAAGTCTGTGAAATTAGGGTTTTTATTCTTCAGGCTTGTTTGAGGTCAAATTGAGTCGTCAAATTGAAATCTGACCTGGGTACTACAATCAAGATACTAAAATCTGACAACTTACTACTTTTAGTAAGTACATAATTTGGGGTCTTTCCCTCTGGATTTTGGAAATTCTGACTGCTTCAACACATTCGAAACACTTCAAAGTAATTGCACGCAAAATTTGAGCAGATTCAGACAACTTGCTATTTTTAGCAGTCTGAGCTTCAGAAGTCATTTTCAAGGTTTGCATATGTGCTTTTCTAATGCATGTCTGGAGAATCTTTCTGGGTTTTTCAAGACCTTCGCGATGATATAACATGCAAGCCAAGATGATGACTTTCAGCAGTTTTGGCTTCAGAGGCTATTTCGAGGGTTTGCATGCAGGATTTTTCAATGCATGTCAGGATATTCTTTATGGGTTTTTCGAGAGCTTCGCAACGATATGACATGCAAGCAGAGTTGATCATTTCTCAGGGACTTGCTATTTTTAGCCAATGCTTGCATGTGGACCAGTTTACTGGGTTTTTCTGGGTTTTTTGAGATCTCTCGGGCAGTGTGACATGCAAATACATCCGATAGTGGGTTGATCACTTTTCAGACACTTACTATTTTTAGCAAGTTTTCTCCGCGCAGTCCCAACACTTCAGTATCATGAACAGAGCAACATGCAACAAAAACGGGGTCAAATGGAGGTCATTTGAGCCACAAGCAAGTCAAATTAGGGTTTCCAGCTTCGAGACTCAAAGTGAGGGGTAAAAGGCCAAAATCTTTGAAAACAAATGTATCCCATCACGATCAGCATCCTTCAGGCAATCTATTGGTAAAATTTGGGCGCAATCCGAACACTTACTATTTATAGTAAGTCACCTCCAGAACAGGGCTATAAATAACAGGTCAACACGAGGGGCAGGTGTGAACAGGTTCACCAAGCAATGAGGACCACATGGTGCAAATCTCAAGTCAAACAGAGCTGCCAGGGTCAAGAAATCAAAAGCTTACTAAAAATAGAAAGCTACGGCGAGCCAGCTACAAAATTGATTAAGTGTTCAGACATGATCAAATCATCAAAAATGGAAGCATCACCTATTGTATGCACCCTAGGCATCATGGAAGCCTGAAAATTCATCTAAGGCATTGAAATTTCCTGAGGACCCCTCATATGCGCCCTTGATAGAGGAGGTTGGAGAAAAGTTGCTAAGGCATAGAAAATTTCCTGACCCCACCTCAAATGCGCCCATCTAAGAAGGAGTTGATGAAAATATTCTAAGTCATGAAGCTGGCAGAGAAAATTCCTCCACCACCCAAGAAATGCACCCTCAAAGCAATGTGGAGGATACTTTAAAATTTCTAAGGCATGGGATTTCCTCCTCACACCCCTAAATGCGCCCTCATGAAGGAGGCTTGGAAGAAAATATTCTAAGTGTTGGCAAAATTCCTCCTCCCTATGTAAAATGCGCCCATGGTGGAAATGAGGTTTGAAAATGTTCTAAGTCACAAAAGCAAAACCATAAAGGGTCATACGCGCCCAAGGTATGAAGATGCATGGCTTGAAGAAATTCTAAGTGGTGAAAATAAAACTAGACACACCCATATGCGCCTAAGGTAAGACAAGGTGGCTGAATTTTCTAAGGCATAGAAAAAGAAGGCAAAAGGGGTCAAGTGCACCTAAGCTCAAGATAAGGTGAATTTTGTCTAAGGCATGAAGAATTTGAGGATGAAGTGAAATTCAAACATCAAGCTCCTGAGAGAGGATGGACAAGATAGGTGAACGAGATTGCTTAAGAGGGTGAAAACATCAAGATGTTAAACGCACCCATGGTGAAGAGTTATGGAGGCAAAGGTTGTGCTAGAGGCAAATGATGAATTTTATCACATCCGAAGATCAATCAATCAGAACATGGAAATTAGGTAAGTAAAGTGTATTCATATTATAAGTGTTCTAATGCTCTTCTTTTTGTTTTGCAGGATGAACACCGGGGCCAAGGCATGAGGACTTGAGGTGATGAAGCTGGACAACGTTACAACTTTGGAAGAGGAAAAAGCTACATGATGTCTCATTTGCAGGAAGAAGATGTTGGAAGAAATGGCTAAGTGTTGGGATTTCTCCACAGACACCTAATATGCACCCAACTCAAGAAGGCACGCGACAAAGTAACGATGAAGAAATTAGGCAAAAAAGTTCCCAAGGAAAAGGGAAATGGCAGTGAAGATTTGTGTAAGGTGTTAAGAACGTGATGCAAAAGAGGCTAAATGCGCCCAAGGCAGTGAGCTAGAGAAATATGAAAGTTACAAGGAAGAAACGCGTCCAGGAATTAAAACAACAGGAGGGCTGAACACGAACAACTAAGCGGTCGAACTTCGGATCCTATCAATTTTTATTATCTGTGGAGACATTCTTAGAGACTCTTTTACCCTCCTCCTAGCGCAACAGAATTGGCAGGCAGAACAGAGAAAGTCTTTCTGGACGAGAATCTTCTGATTATAGTGGGCAATAATTGCTCATGGTGGCTTCTGCAGAGTAGTGTAGAATCTTTTGTACTCATTTATTACCCCACTCCTCTCTGTGGCGGTTTTTAGGGAAAAACCCTAATTAGGGCATATGTGGCTCAATTTGAGCCCTTCATTGTAATCAAATCTAAGCCGTCCGTTGGACTGGGCCAACTATAAAAGGGGCATCCCCCCCCTCATTTGTAATATGGATTAGATTAGAATAGCAGAAGATAGAGAGATAGCTAGGAGATAGAGCTTAGAAGTAGCATAGCATAGGTTGCAGAGTTTAGATTGAAGAGGAAAGAAAGTTTTCCCATTTGAAGACTTTGTAAGAAGTTGTTGTGAACACTCTCATAATACAAAGATTTATCATTGCTTGGTGGTTCTATCTTTTGTTGTGAGCAACTAGCAAGGCTTTTTCGTCTCTCCGATTCACTTAGGGTCTTAAAGTAGCTTAAAGTTGAGTAGACTTTATTTCATGCAAATGGTTGGTGGTTGTGGAATGTGGTGTTTAATTTGAGCAAGCTTCGCTTATCCATACCACTAGCAAGCTCACTAATGGTGGGTTTGCCTTGCGTGGTCAACTGGAAATATTGTGGACTTAACTTCAATTTCGGTTTGACTGTTGGTATGCATCGTTGTGATGGTATCTGCATCTTGAATTGTGATTTGAATATCTCTAATTACTCCTTTGAAGATTGCACCGGTTTTCTATAAGCGGTCCGAAGTGAGGCAAAGCAGAGCCTGGTTGGAGTTTGCAAAAGTTGATCCCTATATCCCATGCGTAGATTAGTCCATAGCATCTCTAAATCCCTATATCTCTTTAAGTTTCGCACTTTTTGGTTAGCTTAGGAAACCCGAACATCACTGACAAATCTCCCAAAATTTGAGAATCCTTTCTTCTGAATGAGCAACTCACGTAAGTCCCCTTGAAATAACCAACAAATCACATCAAGCCAACTGAGACTATCCACTGCATAAGGAACCTTGGAGTTGAATGCGTGATCTTTCTTGCAATCTTAGCATGCAGAATACTTTGTTCAAGAGAGAATAGAGTATCCATTGGGAAAATTTATTCTGTGTTGGTGCGGTCACAAAACACCCGTTGACACTACCCTTAATTAATCAATTTGAAGTGATCACCTTGGTTTTGGCTTTATATTGATTGCCTTATATAAATATCTGGATAATGACTGATGAATAGACTAATAGGGATAAGAAACCATCAAATATAGAATCTGGTATACGGGCTGCAATTAAGGTGGTATTAAATATGCAGGATAGGTAATATGATGTGAATGCACGGTTTTGATTTGTCTTCTTGATTTAATGCATAAACACTTGGTGTGATTAATGATTCCTGTAGACTGAGGCTTATACTCCAACTATCCTTCCCTTTATTTCTTACTGTCTTTTATATCTTTTTCCCTTCCATCTCCTAATCTGTCTTGCTTTGAAATATCCCTTCTTTAATACCCTCGGTTGGATCAAATGACATGGCTCTTCATTTTCGTCTCTTCAAAGAGCATGTCCCTTTGTTTAATCGCTATCTTCTTCTTAATTAATCAAGGCTCTTCTAACTATATTGACAAGATAGGTGCCCTTGGTTGAATCCTTGTTAAAAGTCATTTACTTAGAACTAATATTATTCTCACAATTGAGATCACTGACCAACTCCGTGATTGGCTGTGCTGGCTATAGACTTATGATGGCCAAAGACGAATATATTATGGGCCATCAACATAAGAAAGCCCGATAATGATTATGTATCAAGGACGGAATGCGGTAACACGTAGACCCTCGGCCATTAGCAGAGAAAAATGGTTGTATTATTCTTATTACGGTCTTTACCTATGAGTTGTGATGCATTAACACCAAATACTTATTCCTAACTGAGCCACAATTCCCATTTACGGAAATAGTTAAGAGTCTCCAAGAATATTCATCTCCTATTATAAGTCTTCGGTGCCTTTATCTAGCTAGCATTCCACTGTGGAATATGTAGATATGTATCAGTCAATGTGCACCCGAGGATGGACTATAGCCCGCTAATAATAATCCCTGAACACTTGTTGTATCGACTACCGTTGGTCTCTGCAATGTTTTGATATCTTCTGATAGTTCCCGACAACACTGAGTTTGTATATTAATAATGATTACGCTTGTTGATTTCATTAGCTATTGTTTATCGCCTGCTGGGGATCTCCGCTTAGGGGTTAGTAATATTTGGTGTAAATAATATTATTATTTAATTTGTAAATATTATTTCTTGGCTAAATATTATTAAATACTTTGTATAAATATTATCATTAATAATATAATGGTTCGTATTAATTATGATGTTAGTATGATAATTATTTTATGTGTTATATATTAATAGATATTATATGCTTCTCATTGAGTTTATTGTTTTTATATTAATTCTATATATTTTCAATATTTATTTTATTATTTAAACTATTATTATTCATATTTTAATATTAACAATATTATATATAATAATTATAATTATGATGTTATCTCCGATAATCATAATTATAATGATATCCAAATTATTTATATATATATAATTTATTTCCTTTTGCATTTATATTTTAGGGTTTCAAATCCGAGGACATGACACTCTGAAGGTTAGAAGACAAGCAAAATATTGAAGATCATTAAAATGGCTTAACAGTGGAGAAAGTGGGCGCCCCTAGAGGAGATAGGCACCCAACAATTTGAAGGGTCAAATGAAGCTTTTGTCATAAGATGTCTCCAAAACAATGTCGTCAGATTCGATCAGGCTCCATGGTCAAACATTCAATTCATCCGTCAGATCAATCCGGAAGCCGGGAGACATGATCAAACTATGGTTGAAAACAGTGTAAGTCTGGAGAGAATAGGCGCCTCAAGCCAAGAAGGGCGCCCAACTTCTCTTGCCTTAGTGAAATTTTTGAAAATTTCAAAATCTTGAAAGAAGAAAAAACGTCTAAGTTCATTGCATAAACTCAAATTAGGGTTTTGAGGAATTAGGGCAAAAGAAAGTTGTTTTTCTCAAAACAAAGATTATTTAAGGCATCTTTGCATTTCATTTTTCATAATTTTCTTGCAAGTGGCATCCAAGGAGAAGAAGAGAAAACATAAATTTTTCTTCAATACAGAATTCGAGAGCCAAAACTCAGTGCTTTTTCAAAGTTCATTACATTTTCCAGATCAACATTCAAATAGGCTTCTTTTCTTATGCTTTTTCTTCCAAAACATCAACTTTTTGAAGGAGGAGGTCAAAAAATTTCATTTTCAGCGATCTAGGTCATATCAGCTTCTGGTTCTAAATGATTTTGAAGAAATTTCAGATTTCATAAAACTTGCTTTTTCTTCGCATGTCCCAGAGAACATCAAATTTTTCAACTTCTAAAATTTTGGGTCCATCTTAAACATTCTTCTGGACAAAACCCATATCACAGCTTTTTCAGAGAAATTTCAAGTGGTTGCTTTTTCAGTCAGACTTCACAGTTTTCAACACCCGATCAAATGGGTTCATCCAGAGTGTGCCTCTGAACAATACCCAAATGCCAACTTTTTTCTACTTTTTTGGAGGAAATTAGGGTTTGCTGTTTTTTCAATCTACACTCAAAATTTTCAAAAACGAACGATCTAGGTTTGCTTGTATCGAAATTCTGAACAAAACCCATATCTCAGAATAATTTTAAAAAATTCATCCATTTGAAGAAGAAAACCAGCAAGCTAAATTTAGAAAGTTGTGCAAAACTTGTCTGAATATAGGCGAGTTTACAGTCAATCTTCAAGGTTTTCAGCATAGAGTACTCTCCTAAAGAATTCAGAGCCAAACAAGTGTTGTAACATGATTATTTGAACGGATGATGTTAAGAAGTGCTTTAGGTAAAAGAACAAGTATTGGAAAAAGTTGTACAATACTCTTCCGTGGGAGAATCAAGAGAAGTGTCAGAAGCATAAATTTGCAGAGCCGCCAAGTTATCAATCAATGAGTCATCTTTTGAGGTAACGATGTTTTCCAAGAACATAACTCATAAAGAAGATGAAGATGTCAAAGATTCTCCAAGTTTGATTGCAAAAAGTGAAGAGATCCTGGAAAAATAGAATATGGCTAAAGATAGTATCAACGCTCCTGATAAAGAGGCAGTTTCCTTCTTTTCGGTGGATATGATAGAGATTTAAAGCAGCACTCTTCTAGAAGCTTTCTCCAAGCTTTTTTTCCATTCTTATCTCATGCTTTCTTTCTATTCTTGTCTCAATTCTTATCCATTCTTTGAAGAAGAAGGAAATCAAAATGTAATGGTTGGCACTTTCCTTGTTTTTAGGTTTTCATAAGTTTTTAGATGCTTATCTTCTTTTAGATTTAGAAATAAAGCTTGCATGCTGGCAAGTTTAGTTGTAAAAGCAAGGATATTTAGGGTTCCCTACTCCTCTGCTTAGTTATAAATAAGAGCAGTGTTTGCTCATTTTTCTTTAATCGTGCTTGTGAGAACAAAATCGCTGAGCGCTGAGCGTATGCCTTCAAGCTTGTTATCAATTAGTTTCAATTCACTTTGTGTTAAGGGCAAGTTTGCATGCCTCTTTTAGCTGCAAATCCTTGTTCAGTACATGTGTCTTGTATCAAGTGTTATTCTAGTTTGATCGCACGTTGCATGTATTTTGCCACAACTTGTTGTCCCGGAATTGTAATCTTGTGCCAAAAGTTTGAGAAAATAAAGTCTTGAGCATGCTTTTGCTGTCCCGATTTAAAGTCTCAGATTTTCGTTTATTGTGTAATGCTTATATGATCTCCTTTTCAGCTTGCATTGAAAGTCAATAGATGTATGTTGGGAAAATTTTATTTAAGTATTTGTGTTAGAAAATCAATCTCATTCATTTCTAACTCTCTTGCTCTACGTTTACTTGAGAGGCTAGAAACGTCAATAGCGTAAGTTAGTTGTAGTTGTTAAGTTTCATTAAAGGGAAAACCTCAGCTACAACATTTAGAGTTCTATAACCTTGTGTTCTCGCAGTTGAATCAAAAAGATAGGAAAATTAGCTTTAGTTTACTTTCTTTATGCAAACTCAGCGAAAGAGGAAGCTTCCCCTCCTAATTTGAAGAGCAGTTTACTGCACATAGCTATCTATTTCCAAAACGCATTCCAAAGGTGCGATTTGAAATGCCAACAATTATGTGTCCAAGATATAACAATTCCGTCATGCCAAACTCACACTTGGACTCCTTAGCAAACAAAGACTCACTATTAAGGATACCCAAGACCTCATCCAAATGCTTCAAGTGCTCCTCCCATGATCTACTGAAAATGAGTATATCATCAAAGAAGATCAAAACAAACTTGCATAACTGCTTATTGAATACCCTATTCACGCATGACTGAAATGTAGCAGGTGCATTAGTCAATCCAAAGGGTATGACAAGGAACTCAAAATGGCCAAAGTGACATCTGAATGTTTTTTTCTCTACATCCTCCTCTCCGACCCTAAACTGATGGTATCCAAATCTCAAGTCTATCTTAGAGAAATAGATTGCTCCATGTAGCTCATCAATGTGCTCATCTATCCATGGAATAGGGTATCTATTCTTAACAGTTTTCTTATTCAATGCCTTGTAATCTATGCACATGCGCATAATCCCATCCTTCTTCACCAACACAATAGGAGAAGCAAATGGACTCTTACTCTATCTAATATGCCCCATATCCAAAAGCTCCTTAATTGCTTTCTCTATCTCATCCTTGTGTTGTTTAGGATGCATGTATGGTGTGGTAATGACAGATTTAGCACCCTCCTTCAACTTGATCACATGCTCAATACCTCTATCAGGAGGCCTACCAAGAGGTATGCTCCTAAAAACCTTGCTTTGCTTAGATATAAAAGTTTGAATATCTAGATGATAAGTTGCTTCTCCTCCTTTGTAACCGTGGGCATAACCACACACTTTGTTGCCCGTTCTACCCGATCATTTTTAAATAACCTCTCCATGCGTTTGAAAGACACAACTCGTGGCCCTCCATTAGATATACCTCTCAAAACCAAATTCATACCCTCTAGTTTGAATTTCCACTCCATGGTCTGAAAATTAAGTGTGATCTCACCAAGAGAACCTAGCCACTGTATACCTAACACAACATCCATGTCTCCAATGCTAACCACATAGAAGTCATCCTTGACTTTGTAGTTACCCAACTGTAAACTCAATTGGGGGATCATCCTAGTGCAAGTAATAGTAAATCCATCTGTAACCATCACTCTTAAGCCATCTACATCCTATGTCTGAAGTCCCCTGCGTGCTACAAGTCCCTCATCTATGAAATTATGTTTGGCCCTTGAATCTATCAATGCAACCAATCACTATCCATTAAGTAATCCTCTGATACGTAGGGACTCATTCTTTTGGAAACTATAAAGTTGGGCAAGCTTCCCATCTCTTGCCTCCTCTCTTTCAGACTCTTCTTCCTCCTTGTCTTCCAAATCAAATTGTCGGTTTGATTTTTCTGATGAAGATTCCTCTATAGAATAATATTCTATCTTGTTCACTTTGCCCTTTATTGCACACTTTTGACCCAGATTCCAAGGTTCTTTGCATGAGAAGCATAAATTCTTTCTTTCCAAATCATTTAAGGTATCACCATCAAGTCTTGTGACTGATGTTTTGGGCTGATTGGTGTCTCTTGTGAAATGTTTTTTGTCCTTCTTGTGTGGGAATGATTTGGACTGAAATTCTGATTCAAGGGCAGCCCACTCCATACTCCTTTTTTTTTTCATTGCTTCTTGCAACTATGGAGGGTCAAATGCCTTAATCCACCCCTTAATTGGCTCCATGAGTCCCACACTAAATAAGACTACCAATCTTCTCTTTGTAATCCTAGTGTAATGTCCCTTGTCAAAGTTTGCCCTGAAATTCCCTAAAGGTCACAATCTCTATCAACTAGGGTTAGGGTTTCCACCTTCTCGATGAATAGCTTTGTGATGATTGTAATCTAGTCTTGGAAAACCTGCATTCAAAACCATGAACAACATTCACACCTGCATATGTATACATTAGTTAGCACTAGTTCATGGCAACACATTTATAGATTATCAATGATGCAACCTAATGTGAACTAGGAGTGACATGGTGGGTCCGCCTGAAACCGTATACCAATCTAAGAGGTTGTATACCACAACTTTCCCTGTTGGTGACTTGTACCTGCTTTCCCCAACCATGCCCCAACCTCAGAAAACACTTGCCCACTTGTGGGAACGGACAAGGCATCCTGAGTAGTCTTGGCTCTTTGTGATGTCCCCATCACCCAAGAATATCAAAGATAAGTATATATTTCATATATTTATGTTTTAATGGATATACTTATTCAAATAGAGTAATCATTATAGAACATTAAATTATATATATATAAATGTGACTAACTCGGGTACCCTTGGTGACAGATTCGAAGAAAATATCCTAGAAGGAACTAAGATGTTTTTGCTTGAAGACAAGCAAATTTGGGAGGGGAGGACTGTCGTGTCCCCGAAATTAGAACACCCGGAGATACAAATAAGTGAAAATAAATAACACAATACATAATAAGATCATAAATGAAAAATATTATCATTTTAATATTTTTATAATTACAATTATCATGATATAATATTGTAATTATAAATATATAAATATTAACAATTTAAATAATAAAATAAATATTAAAGATACATTTAAGATAAAACACAAATATAAAGTATGAAATTAATAAACAAATATAAATATTAAATATAAAATATATATATACATATATATATTAACAATATAAAATAAAATGAATATTAAATATAAAAAGAAGAGATGTAAAATAATATTATCATTATATATACCAATGGACGATTTACTTAAAATAAATAAGATTAAATATGGCAGTGATCAGATGTATAAAATAAAGGCATTGTTGGCAATGATCTCTAGGAAAGAAATTAATAAACAATTGATAAAGTAGCGAATAGAATGGATTAATAATTATAAAGGGCATGACCATTCGAATGGCCACCTCAAACAAAGGGACGTGTCTCTTGTGGTTGAGACATAAAGTATTTAAATGGCAACATGAGAGAAGGGAAGGCATCGAATGGGAAAGAGAAAGAAAAGAATATGTATAAACATATTTTGACCAACCAAGGGATAGAAGATGAAACTGAAATATGTACTTTCTAAGTATAAGAGTAGATCAAGGTATATACAACAGAAATTAGAAGGAAGATGGGAATCGAATAAATTGGGAATTCAATAGATATTTTCTGAGTATAAGGAAATAGGGAATAGCATGGGAAATGAGAGATAAAATATAGACTGCAAATCATCTGAAATTTATAAAGACAGGCAGATGGAAAGTAGATAAATATTTTATGAATATAAGGAGATAAGTATTTTATGAATTTAAATAAAAAAGTTAGATAAATGTTTGTACATTTAAATAATGATGTTGATAAATGCATCATGGATTTAAATAATAGTCTAATTAATAATAATTCATACATGATGCTATTTATTTAATGTTACCTATTTTTTTATTGATTGCATGGGGAATAATAAATCATGTGCATGTTACTAGTTATCTTATAACATTACTGATATGTTATGTTCCATTGACATTATTGTATGTAATTATTATATATATATAATATGATTATACAATAAAAATACTTGTAGCAATTATTGAGCCTTATAAGTAATTGTGATTATTTGATAGAAAAATGAATAAATTTATGAATGTCTTTATCCTATGATTGATCAGGAAAAGAAGAAAAAGAGTATGCACTATGAACACTAGACCATCATAAAAGGATATCTTCAAGAAATCAGGGCAGATTTAGGGTAATCCCAAAAGGGGAACATTACACTCTTCCACCCCTCCATGGCCCATCCTTTAGATTGGGTGGCTATAAGTGGAATCTCTAAGCACTCACCGCTCGCCCAGGCCCCTTCCCCCAAGTAGGATTTCAGGAAGATTCAGACACTCAACTAGATTATTATTTATTTATATTAATGCACAATCATGGCTATAAACATGATAACTTCCTAAACATATATGAGTAGCAATATACATATATATAAATCCATGTCTAAAGAAAATGCATATGAAATCATGTTGCTGTCTAGGATAATTGTTAGTCCATGGTAGAACAGATCAATACTTATGAAGGCAGTCCATTCTAAGAACGGTTAAGCAATATATATATATACAAATCTGAAACTATGAATTGAAGTAATGAATTCAGTTGTTGTTAGACATCAATGCAAATGCGTTTACTTGCTGCAATTATGGGTAATGGATTCATGCAGATATATCAGTTTGGCCGCTGGGACAAATTCATTAGACAAGGAGTAAATAGATAAACATAACAGATCGATGCATATTAAGTGGCAGAGGATACACCTGATGAAACGATGTTGCTATCTCCGTGTAGATCATTTTTCCTTTTCGTCTCTCTTTTTGATCGATCTATTCTTGTCACTCGGACGATATCATTAGTGTAGATCAAGCAAATAAAAATCTATTATTCATATTCCTATTAAAGAACCATGATTACTTATACGGTTCAATAATTGCTGCAAGCATCATTATTGCATAACTGTATATATTATATCTATATCTATATATATTTCATCTATATATATATATATATATATATTTCATCTATGTATATATATATATACTCATTTCTATATATATATATGCATACTCATTTCTAACTAATAGGAACCTATGTATATATACTCTCATTTCTAACTGATATAAACCTATGTTTATTTATGAATATTTGTACATCTAAATATGTAATTATATTAATCTTACTTCCTTATTATGGTCTTCATATATTGATTCATATCTTTTGTTGGGTCTGCACATATCCCTTTAGATCTGCATATTTTATCCTTTCTCTATCTCTCCTTATGAATAGGAATCTGTTGGTAAAGAAGCATTAATCTTCTTATTGTTGTTCGATCTGTGGAGGCCTGTCTTATTTCTCATAGCCACGATCTGCATACTTTATAAAATCTGCTATCTCAGAAAATATCCTCCTAAATTCGTATCCCCCTTCCTCTCAAAATTACAGTCATTATATATATTCTCATATCCAAATGGGGGTACACATCTCTTCAAATGATGATATCCTTTGAATGGATATGTCTCTTTATTAAGGGATCGTCGCTGAAATGTCCTAGCCAATTTTTTTCAATTTTTTTAACACATTAATTTCACCCGTTAACATTAGTGAAACCATAAACCAACTGAATGGAACCCTTTCTCTTTCTGATCAACCCAGATCCCAATATGGACAAGGTGAGAGCATACTCGAAAGGGGATCGTTAGCATAAAACCAGAACTGTAGGAAAGTACAATGAGAGGAAATAACAATCAACTCAACCACTTATTCAGCGGGAGGACTGGAATTGAAATTACAATGCTGAAAGTAAATATGCAACTCGACCACTTATTTAGCGAAAGTGTATTGACGGCTCAGCCAGTCAGCAATATGAGAAATGCAACTCAACCACTTTTCAGCAGGAGTGAATTACAAAGTACTGAAAGTAAATGTTTGGGCAGCTAGCCGACCCCTTCCGCTTTTCAACGGGCGGTACAAGAAAGTAAATACTGAAAAGTAAATAGACGGCGAGGCCAGTCTCTTCCACTAAAGTGGGGATACAAAATGTAAAGTGCAGAAGTAAAGAGTTGATCAGTACTACTGATGCAGCATTACAATATGATGAACAATCTGCAAATACAATGAGATATAGATAGCCAATGAACTCTAGAATGTTAGGAAATGAACTCCAAACAAGTACAAGCTATCCAGCATATGAAATATAGTTAAAAGGACTGAAATATCAGGCCTGATATAAAAATTGCAGCAATCAGAAATTCATACCAGCAAGCCCTAGAATCACCAAAACGCTCATAACTTCGTCAAAACACTTCCGAATGACGTCAAACCAAGTGCAAATGAAGCATAAGAGAAGGGCGACCAAGTTAGAACTGAGAGACTGCAACAAACTGGAGTTATTTATTTTTCTAAAACTTTTCGGCACTTCCCAAGCAAAGGTATGACTTGGGAGAAGTCGCCCAGCAAGATAAAAACCAAGAGCCCACCAAGAATTCTAAAAATTTGCAAGAAGGGGCCCCCAAGGTAGACTAAAGCATAGGGTCAATACCCAAAATCAACAAAAAATCGAGTGCGGAGCAACGAGTAAAAATGTGCTTCAGCCAAGCACCGAACCAACAACTCCAAAATATGAAATATCACTCAAAAACCAACCTGAAGCTCAGTCTGCAACCTCTGGATTGAAGAAGCAGTCTCAACAACTAGGTACTATCTCTCAAGTACGAAACTGATAAGCTAGGAGGTATGCATTCCTCAAAGCAATCTGTCTGAAACCATTTCAACAACATTTCGTTAAGATAAACAATAGATAACTGCAAATGAAGGCCAAGTCTCATATTTATAACTTCTTCCCGAATTCGAATTCCTTTTCCCTCCAATTAGGGCACCCAAGGTGAAATCCACATTTACCTTCAATAAACTGTAATTTGTATTTCATTACCTCCTTCACTTAGGCATCCAAAAGCATATGGGGAAAATACTTTATAATTAGCCAAATATCTTCTCCAAAGTGCCCCTTTTTCATGAAGGCAATATACTTTATAAAATGCAAATAAAGTATAATATTGGCATCCCATAAGTTAAGTGAAAATAAACATTATAAATCACTTAAATAATTTCCTTTATGAAGTTGTCCATTATTGCAAAGGAATTATTTTCACTTAAAACATTATCTCCTCAAAAATTTGGCTTGCCAAATTAAATACCTCAAAAGTTGTAGACCAAACAAAATATACTGCCCTGCCAGATATAGCCATAGTATCAAACTGCTAACTACCTGCCAAAAATAGCCTTTGCACTGAACTCGTGAATTGTTACTAAAAATAGCACTGCCAAAAATAGCACCAAGAGTGTTGGAGACCAAACTGCTCAAACCAACTTGCCAGATATAGCCACAGAACTGAATTGCAGAAACCTTGCTAAAAATAGCACTATTAAAAATATAACTTACTAAAAATAGCATACTGCTAAAATAGTAAGTTGTTCCAAACTCATTTTAACCACAATCCGAGCAACCGTTGTACTTACTAAAAATAGTAAGTCCAAAAAATTTCTCTGATTTAGTTGCATGTCACACCACTACGTAGCTCTCTGAAAACCCAGAAGGAATCCAGAATCAGAATTGTAAAACTTCAACATACAAACCTCCAAAATAGCCAAGGAACAACCAATATTGCAAGTCAACATATCATCATGCATGTTACCACATCTCGAAGCTCTCCAAAAACCCAAAAAGCTCCACCAGACATGCATCAAAAAATCTCGCATGCAAGCCTTCAAAACCTCCTCTAAAATAGAAACCCTAATTTTGCCACTGACTAGCCTACGGGCATCCGAGAATAGGCTATCAATCACCGGAAAGTGTAGTGCTAAAAATGGGGGCATTACAGTCGTTTCCTTTAAACTCTTCTTTCTTCCTCAAATCCTTTCATATATCCTTTTACTTGGAATAATCGCAACAACTTCCTAATCTATAATCGCTACCTCTTTTATGGCTTTGAATATTGCTCTCTTTTAATACCCAATAGGAGTCATAGTGCTCTCGTGCCTATTAGGAATCGCTGCATTTTTAGTTATGCTAAGGCAATTAGCATTAATAATATGCTCCTTTCTTTAGTTGGGTTTGTGATAAACACCCATTAGATATTAATTTATTATTATTATAATAATTATAAATGGTTTGTATTGTTTTAATATATTTATATTATTATAATTATAATATTATCTAGTGATAATTATAATTATAATAATATTTAAATTGCTAATATTTGTATTTACATTTTTTATATTTATTTCGTTATTCATTTTATTCATTTATTTGTATTTCAAGGTGTTACGATTTTGGGGACATGACACCTAGAGACCATAACTGAAAGCCTCTGAAAATTTGCTATATATGCCTCCATTGTACTATACTTCTTCAACTGTGCCAACTCTCTAAAATGCAACTCAGGATCTTTTTTGTCAAATCTCTCAATGAGTTTAGTAGTAAACTCATCATATGTAGTGATAGATATGTGACCCAAGGTGATAAGGCCATAGTACCACCACTCATGAGCTACTCCATCAAAGTGTAGAGTGGCAAACTTAATTGCCTCATCCTCAGTCATAGGTCTAAGGGCTAGATAATTATCCAACTTTTATACACATGCCCTAGCTGTACACGTATCGCTACCATCAAAATGAGCAAGAGTTACCTTGCCCAAAGCCTGTTGTAGGTCCCTCTAAACTACCGGTCCTCTATGATCAGCTCTACATCCACCCCTCTTCTTCTTCTTCTTCTGATCCATGAACTCATTAAGTTTAATTTTTTTTTCAATGCCTCTGGAAGGGTATCATACTCAACATAGGCATTTCATATCTTATCCACCAATGGCAAGGGAGTGTCATGAACAACTTGTCGTGCCTCTCTCTAAATGAATGTGGGCTAGAAAGGCCCGGGAATGGTGTTTGACCTTGTTGTTACACACTGCCCCTCATTTCCACCCCACTGATTTGTGGAACTGCTATCCCCATTATTTGTTGGGTTGCCCTATGAGTGGTTATGTGTGTTATTTACTATTATAGATTGCCCAATCTTACCCAACAGCTAAGACATCATGTCCATCATTGTATCAAACTTCTTCTCCACTCTAGAATTGGGACTAACTAAACCAACTCTACCCTTGTAATATCCCACCCTTGCGAGATATTTGCTTAACTGAAAATCTGCCTGTGTTTGCTTGAGTTTTTTCTAGTTTTGAAGTTTTCAAAGAATTTGCCAGATAATGCATAAAATTTATAGAACAAGGAAATACTGAAGCACAAATATAATATTATATCATAGTTTTAATGTCATGAAATTACATTGAAAACATTCATACCCGGATAACAATCCTCTGATCTTGAAAAGATGATGAAACCCTTATTTTGAATCTATCTTGTAAATCCAATGAAGAACAAATGTGACCTCCGTATGAAGCCACCAATCAGTAAACCTCGGATGATCTTTCACACCCTCGGTAAGCTCGAATCAAGAAGCAGCTATGCTCTCCAAGATCGTTGTAGCTGAAAACCCTAGGTCTCCACCTCCAGAATACAAAGTTCAAAGCGAATTTCACAAATGTTCAAGAATCAAGAATGAATGCCTTTTCTTTTTGAAACTTTTTTATATCTTCTCCAAAGTGGCTCAATTTCCAATGAGGCCTTTTTAATCATTTAAAATCATTAATAATTACTTTTGATGTGACTTTATATTATTTTATTACTTGGGTGCCCAACACATCATAAATGCACTTTAATAATTGACTTTATAATGCCCCCTTATAATAAAGTCAACATGAAACATTATAATATGCACTTTATAATTAATTATTAATAAAGTATTACTTTATTAATAATTAAAATGTCATAACTCCAAAAAATACTCATTATTTCTCAATTCCATCATAACCAGGTGATCAACCACAGAAACCACTACTCAACCAAATGCCTTTCCCAAAATAGAAAGGCTAGCCACTGACACCCAACTAACTTACTATAAATATTAAGTGCCTCGAAACGGAACAAGAAACCTCTAAATAGCTTAGCCTCAGAATATACCAACAATTTGGAGAGGTAAACACTGTCAACTGCCACTTGAAGATCTCATTAACGCCCAACTGGACCCTCTAATCACTGAACACTAGCCTATGAGGATCAACTGATAGGCTAATACTCCGACCTTTGATGCTCACGAAATGGGGACATTACAGTCCGCCCTCCTTGAAATTGCTTGTCCCCAAGAAATCTCCACTACAAAGAAACTCCACTCCACTAGAGGTCCAAAGGAAGAATTGTGGAATGTCCCACACCTCTCTAACCAACTCCCGTAGAACCAGCATAAACACAACTGCGCAACGATAAGTAACATACCAACTATCCAACTCATGTGCACTAGATTTGTGCATCAATATCAGCTCATGTACAAGTAAATCAAAGATGAAACTGTAAACGCTGCACATGCTGCAATACTCCTAAGTAAGCCCCATTTGGAATCCTGATGCACTGTAATGTCCCCTTTTTCATGAGCATCAGAGTTCAAAGGATTAGCCTATCAGTTGACCCTCGTAGGCTAGTGTGGAGGATTAGAGGGTCCAATTTGGGCATTATGGAGCTCTTCAGGTGGCAATTGTAAGTGTTTATCTCTCCAGATCCTTCATATGTTCTAATGCATTGATATTCAAAGGTTTTTGGTTCCATTTGGAGGTACTTACTATTTATAGTAATTCATAGGATGTCAGAGAGGGACCCTTACTATTTTTAGTAAGGTTGTTGGATGCACAATGGATACAATGGTTAACTCCCAGGTTCAAACGGAATTGAGAAATAATGATATGTTATTTTAATTATTAATAAAGTGATTACTTTATTAATAATTATTTATAAAGTGCAACATTATAATGTTTTATTATGACTTTATTGAAGTGGGGCCATTTAATGATGAAAGACAATTATAAAGTATCTTGATATTGGCGCCCAAGTGATAAAATGTTTTAATGTCAAATTAAAAGGGCAAACAAACATTACAATATTTATTTAATGATTTTAAATGTTTTAAAAGGCCTCATGGAGAAAATCGACCTAACCTTTGGAGAAGTATATTAAGGCCATTGAAAGTAAATGAAGGCATCATTGGATCATTTTATACTTGTGTGTTTGGAGAGCTCTTCTCTTGGAGAAGGAAACCTAGGGTTTTTGCAGTTTCTAGGCATTGGAGAATGAAGTATCTTCATTGTATCAGCATTCTGAGATTGTGAGATATCAGCTGAAGTTTGCTCCGTGGATTGGCTTCATCTAAGAGTCAATATTGTGCGTAATCGTGAAGCATTCAACAAGGGTTTGAGGAGAAATTATGAGATTGCTATTGCCAGCCATAGCTACTGTTGTATTAGCAATTTCTAGGCAGCTTTATGCAACTTACAGGCCGTACATTTGCAGCACACAGGCCATACCATTAGTAGGGTTGTTTGAAGAGTTTGGATGCAGGTTTATATTAATCTTTCCTCAGCCAGGCGTTGCTCCATTGCAGACTGGTAACAGTGTTATTGGCAGCCATTAGAAGCAGATTGTGAGGTGTTTGAATATGATCTATGTCACAGCAGGCCGTCCCAGCTTGATAGAGCAGCCACGTGATTCTTTGAGGAGCTTGTGAAGTCCTTTGAAGGGTCTAAACTCTCCAAATACTTGTATTATCTTGCTGGTCTGATTGTCAACGGTCTAGTATTGTATTGTTTGGAGGAGATCATTTAATCTTAGCTGTTGTATTGTCATGTCCAGCCATGTACTCTTTGCTACAGCTAATGGGTATGTGAGATATACCATACTTTGTCATGTCTCCATATGGGTATTGCATATTAGAGTTTTATAATGCATTATAAATGAAATTAGCACTTGTGGGTATTTTCCATTTCTATTGTATTTGCAAAATATTTGCTTGCATGCTATGTTATGTTATGGGGAAATAACACCAAAACGCAAGCAGGTTTCAACTTAACCACAGAAAACCCTACGAACAGTGAAAGAAATCAAACCCATATCAGCAAACAATAAGGCACATAAGGGGGTGGGTTCTTACATGCACCAAAAGGATCCCAAACTCTGCGATCATTGCTCAGCTAAATGTCAGGATCCCAAATCACTCTATAAAATGCCCAACTACTTGTCCACAACACCCACTGGAAAAATACTAAACCATGCTCAATACTGTTGTGAAGCACTACCACGACGTAGAGCAATCTACCAAACAAAATGATCCCTGGATCCCACGACCAGAATGAAAGTCTTCCATGCATATCATCCTCTGACTTCCGCTGCACTATCCTGACATCAACTTCACCACGCTGAGAATGATGAAGTAACCCATCAGAATCCATCCAAACTGTAGTGCCGACCCTGTCACCACCGCTATAAGGACTACGCATGCCATCATGCCTACTACAACTACAACCCCTCTGAAGACATGTCTCTAATGGTGATTTCAGTGACAAAGAAGTTGCAAACTCTGCCTGGTACACATTTGCATGATGGTCATCTAAACTCTTACTCTGCAAGTAATCCTCTAAAAACAATTGAGTTAGATACTTGCAATCTCTAGTTCCATCTTCTGAAGATGGCAACTCTTCATCCCACAGTGGATGATAGGAATCTCGATCCAATCCACACCTACGCCTCATTAGATCATCAACGTGTGGACTAAAGGAGAAGTGATGAGCACTCCTCACTATGCAGTCAAGATAAAATGCTCCTATCTCTATCAAAGGCTGACTGTCATAGCTATGGGGAACACACTCCTCATCACTCTCACCACTGGAATCAGAAAGTGGCTCATGTCTTTGATTCCAAATAGCTAATTGGGTAGATGTTCTGCCAAATCTCTCTATGTACCCAATAGCATACTCTTTGTCATGAAACAACTGGAGATATTCAGATTTTATCTCCTCCAAAGCAGTCCAGATGAACCTCAAATCACGAATATGAGTACTAGCCGAGACCCCATATTGTCTCTCCTGAAACTCGGCTCTCCAAAGTTGGTACTCAATAAATTTATCAGTGCAATCGAAGAGAGATAAGGTTGAATCAACCTTGTCTCCTGTAAGCTTTAGTCGATCTCTCCATCTTTGTGGCTCAATAAGTTGTCAATCAAAATTAGCTAGATGGGATATAATCTCTTATTTGCTTCCAGGAGAGGGAAACAAATCAACATGAGAACCAATCTCCCAACTAGATGATACCCTACATACCTCTTGTGAAGAAGACAGAGCAACGTAGTGATCTATCACACAACTCTCAGGAGAATCCACTACTTCACCACAAGAGCTATCAATAACTTGCTCTGCATCACCTACCATAGGACTATCCTCAGAGGCACCTTATGCAACATATGGTTCTCTACTACTCTCAACCAATGCACTCATCCCATCTATATCACCTGCACTAGTAAGAGTAATGGATGTAGTCACATCCTCATAGTGCTCCTTACCACTATCCGTGAGTGTATGGTCATCACCAGTAACTGTCATAGATATCGGAACTGTAACTGCTGGAGATGAAGACTGTGCTAAGCTCAACTCCATAGTAAGCTCATCTATCTATAACTTTGAGTCTTGACGGGTTGTCTGAGCACTCTTCAAAGAGTCCATGGTGACCTCTAGCTCATAGGTGAGCTCATCAACCTCCTCCTCTTTTCCTTTTAGAGCATCATAACAAGTTCATGTTGTGACCTTTTCACACATCGCCCCATTCACAATGGGGACCCCCTAAATTTTGCTCCATTTTGGTCTTTTGGCTTTTGTTTTGTCTCTCTCTCTGTGATCTTTTTGTCCTTCTTGGGATGTCCCATCATTTGCCCTAAGTTGAGATTATGGCTAAGTCTGTGAAATTAGGGTTTTCATTTTTCAGGTTGGTTTGAGGTCAAATTGAGTTGTCAAATTGAAATCCGAGCTTAACATTGTTGTCAAAAGGCTTCCAACAGATTCCCACTGAATTTTCACTAAGTTCTGACAACTTACTATTTTTAGTAAGTACTCGATCTGGGATCTTTTTATCAGGATTTTGGAATTCTGACTGTTCCATCACATTCAGGGTACCTCAAGGTACTTGCACGCAAAATTTGAACAAATTCTGACAACTTGTTATTTTTAGCAGTCCCGGCTTCGGAGGTAGTTTTGAGGGTTTGCATATGTGCTTTTTCAATGCATACCTGGAGAATATTTTTGGGTTTTTCAAGACCTTCGCGGTGATATAACATGCAAGTCGAGATGATGACTTTCAACAATTCAAGCTTCGGAGGCTATTTTGAGGGTTTGCATGCAAGATTTTTCAATGCATGCCTGGAGAATATTTTTGGGTTTTTCAAAACCTTCGCGGTGATATAACATGCAAGCCGAGACAATGACTTTCAGCAATTCAGGCTTCAAAGACTATTTTTTGGGTTTGCATCCAGAATTTTTTAGTGCATGTCGGGATATTCTTTATGGGTTTTTCGAGAGCTTCGTAATGATGTGACATGCAAGCAAAATTGATCATTTTTCATGAACTTACTATTTTTAGCCAGTGCCCGCATGTGGACCAATTTTCTAGGTTTTTCTGGGGTTTTTGAGATCTCCCCGACAGTATGACATGCAAACTCATCTGACAATCAGTTGATCACTTTTTAGACACTTACTATTTTTAGTAGGTTCACTCCAGCAACCATCCGAGGTTTCACGAACAGAGCAACATGCAACAAAAACAGGATCAAACGGAGGTCATTTGAGGCACATGCAAGTCAAATTAGGGTTTTCAACTTCAATGCCTAAAAAGAGGGGTAAAAAGCCAGAATTTCAAAAAACGAAGATATCCCATCACGATCAACATCCTTTTGGCAATCTACTGGTAAAATTTGGGAGCAATCCAAGCACTTACTATTTATAGTAAGTCGTCTCCAAAACAGGGCTATAAATAGCAGGCCTGCACGAGGGACAAGTATAAACAAGTTCGCCAAGCAACGAGGACCACATGTTGAAAATTTCAGGCTAAACGGAGTTGTGGAAGTCAGAAAATCAGGGACTTACTCAAAATAGAAGGTGATAGCAGGCTGAAGAGGTCAAAATTTTTTAAGTGTAAAATCAAACTTCACCTTCAAAAGGCGCCCTCATGAGAAATGAAAGTAGCACAGGTAAAATGCGCACAAGGTTGAGATGGTGTCATAGAAAAATCCTAAGTGTTTGAAAGTAAAAGCTTGCACATCAAAATGTACCCTCACCTTGAGGAGGATAGTGAAAGCCTTGAGAAAATTGCTAAGGCGTGAAAATGGAAGCTCCCTAGGTGAAATGCGCTCAAAGGCAAGATGATAGAAGGAGGTGCTAAGAAATATTTTAAGGCAAGTTGAAATGAAAGCTTCCCCCCTCAAATGCACCCACCTTATGAAAGCCACCTCAAAAAGTTTCTAAGGCATTTAAAATAAAAGTTGAGGGTATAAAATGCGCCCATCTCAAGCAAGGAAAAACGCCGTGTTGAAAACAAAAGCATGAACCTCAAGCCCTTTAAATGCGCCCAATTTGAGGGGAGGTACCATGAAAATTGGCTAAGTATAAGAAAATGAAAGCTCATGGGCTGAAATGCGCCCTTGAGGGAAGTGAAGATGAGGAAAAGTTTCTAAGTTGAAAATGAAAGTGTCACCTCTAGAATGAGCCCAGCAAGGGTTATATGATGAAAAAGTTTCTAAGTAAAGGAAAATAGAAGCTCATGGGCTGAAATGCGCCCTTGAGGGAGGAAGACTTGAGAAAAGTTTCTAAGTCATGTAAAATTGAAGGTAAGGGGTCCAAATGCGCCCTTGTGAAGGAATGGGGAGATCAAAATTTTCAAGTGATGAAAATAAAAGCAAGCACCCTCATATACGCCCAAGGGAGGAATGAGAAGTTGCAAAATGTGTTAAGTTAGAAAACTTGAAGCTAGACCCTCAAAATGCGCCCAGCTTGTGCAGGCAACTAGAGAAAATTTCTAAGGCAAGGTAAAATAGAATTTGACCTCTCCAAATGCGCCCTTGACAAGAGGAGGGTGGCATCAAAAGTTTCTAAGTCAAAAACAAAAGGAGCCACCTAGTAAATGCGCCCACAAGGTGGCTATAAGGTGAAAACGCCTAAGGCAAGGGAAATGGAAGTCACAAGGAAGAAATGCGCCCTCAAGAGGGATGCATGACTTGAAGAAATTTCAAGTTAGAGAAAATGGCAGGAGACCTACCTAAATGCGCCCATCCAATGGGTAGGATAAAGGTTTAAAATTTTCCTAAGGCATGTGAAATGAAACCTCACTAGGTGAAATGCGCCCAAGGTGTGAAGTTAGGTAGAATTTTTCTAAGACAAAGTGTGAGATGAGTTTGAAAATTCTTCAAAGGTAGGATAAAGTGAAAATAAAGAAGACCCTTCCAAAGGCGCCCAAGGTTGGAGAAGGTAAAATAAACATTGGTAGAGAATATTTTCAAGGGAGAGGAAAATTAAATGTACCCCTTCCTGTACCCCATGGATAATAAAGTTGTAAAATATTTTTCTAAGGGAGAAATGTTTTCATAATCTGGGGGTCTTCGAATATTTTCTAAGGTAGGTATGATTTTGAAATTTTTACGCTTTGGCTTGGGATTTCAAAATGGACGCTTGCCTTATGATTGATAAAACTTTCTAAGGGGAGATAAATGTTCTAAGGCATTAAAAATGATGCTAGAGGGGTTAAATGCGCCCTAGGTAGCAAGGTGGTTAGAAATTCGTCTAAGGCACAGAAATGAAAGAAGGCCCCTCCATTTATGAAGACAGATGAAATTGGCCTCAGGCTTGAAGAAGACCTTATGAAGTGAACATAGTGCACCCAGAAAGCAAAGCTTGCTAGGGAAAATGATGAATTCTATCAGATCCAAGGATCGATCAATCAGAACATGAAATTAGGTAAGTGAGGTGAATTTATATTATGTGTTCTGATGCTATTCTTTTTGTTTTGTAGGATGAACACCGAGGGCCAAGGAATGAGGACTTGGGGTGATGAAACAAGTACTCCGAGATAACATTACAACTTTGGAAGAGGAAAAAGCTACATGTTCGAAACTCCTCCGTGATGTCTCATTTGCAGGAAGAAGATGCTGGAAGAAATGGCTAAGTGTTGGGATTTCTCCACAAGGACCTAGTATGCACCCAACTCATGAAGGCACGCAATGGGGCAAAGATGAAGAAGTCAATTGAAAAATTTCCCAAGGCAAAGGGGGGGGAAATGACAGGGAAAATTTGTCTAAGGCATTAAAGGACGTGATGCAAAAGAGGCTAAATGCGCCCAAGGCAGTGGACTAGAGAAATATGAAAGTTACAAGGAAGAAATGCGTCCAAGAGTTAAAACAACAGGAGGGCTGAACGAGGAAAGATCACATTGCTCCAGTCGTTATTTTTTTTATGCTTACGCCTCCTCCTAACGCAACAGAATTGGCAAGCAGGACAATGGAAATGCCTTGCTGGATGAGGATCTTCTAGAAGTTGGTGATGGGCATTAATTGCTCATTATGGTTCCTGTAGAGGAGTGGAGAATCTTCTATTCATTTATTACCCCACTCTTCTCTGTGGCGGTTTTTAGGGAAAAAACCCTAATTAGGGCATATGTGGCTCAATCTAAGCCCTTCTTTGTAATTGAATCTAAGTCGTCCGCTGGACTGGGCCAACTATAAAAAGGGCATCCCCCCTCATTTGTAACATTATTAAATTAAGAAATCAGGGAGTAGAGAAGATAGAAGTTAGAATAGAGAGTAGAGCATAGGAGTTAGCATAGCATAGATTGAGGAGGAAAGAAAGTTTTCCCATTTGAAGACTTTGTAAGAAGTTGTTGAGAACGCTCTCATAATATAAAGATTTATCATTGCTTGGTGGTTCTATCTTTTGTTTTGAGTAGCTAGCAAGGCTTTTTCGTCTTTACAAGTCATTTAGAATCTTAAAGCAACTTAAAGTAAAATAGATTTTATTTCATGCAAGTAGTCGGTAGTTGTGGAATGTGGTGTTTGATTTGAGCAAGCTTCGCTTATCCATACCACTAGCAGGCTCACTGATGGTGGGTTCGCCTTGCATGGTCAAATAGAACATTGTAAACTTAACTTCAATTGCGGTTTATATGTTAATATGCGTCGTTGTGACGGTCTTTGCATGGTGAATCGTAGTTTAAATATTTCTCGTTATCCCTTTGAAGATTGCACTGGTTTTGCGGAATTTGTCCGAAGTGAGACAAAGCAAAGCTTGGTTCGAAGTTTGCAAGAATTGATCTTTGCGTTCCGCATTTAGAGTAGATGGTAGCATCTCTAATCCTTACATCCTTTTACATTCAGCATTATCCGATTAGTTTAAGAACCCGAGTGTCATTGACAAATCTCCCGAAATTTGAGAATCCTTTCTTCTGAATGAGCAACTCACATAAGTCCCCTTGAAATAACCAGCAAATCACATGAAGCCAACTGAGACTATCCCCTGCATAAGGAACCTTGGAGTTGAATGTATGATCTTTCTAGCAATCTTAGCATGCAAAATACTTTGTTCAAGAGAGGATAGAGTATATGTTGGGAAACTTTATTCTGTGTTGGTGCAGTCATAAAACACCCATCAACAGTTCCATCCCAATCAAGAAGGTAATCTCTATTAGCTAGTAACTGTAGATAATTGTGTTTCATTATCCCAAATTCTTCTCTAAGTGCATGAAACTCTATAAGGGAAAATCCACTATCACAGTGCTCATCTGTCATAGGAGTACTCCAACCATAGGTTTCCAACATCTTTCGAACAACATCAAAATGTTCTAATGTTGTAGCAATCATACTGTCATTAACCTTCAATTGCCCTGCCAAACAATGATACCCCTGTGACAAATCATTACCACACAAATTTTCTGATTTGTAATCAGCACTATGATAGGATGTTGAATCACCAACATTAACGGATTGGAGAACATCATCGTGTGTTGCCATCAACATTGCACACATCCTCATCAAAAGTACTGTTGTTTTGAACCTCACTGGATGGCTCAAATGGAATATTACAGGCTACTGATTTGACATCCTCATTGCACATTTCCTCTTCTAGTATAGAAGCATTTACATCCAAAGAACTATCTTGGGACTCCACCAAATTGTCATCATGTTGTAAAACTTTCTCATCAACAACCGCTTCAAATTTGCTTCCTTCTTCTTCCACCAACTCCTCATCAACTTTCCCAATATGTTCATCAATAGGAGTTGTCTCACTCTCTGAACTAAACTCGTTGCCTGTTGCAACTCCTTTTCCATGATCACCTGTAGGCTGAAAATCACCTTGAAGCAATTATTTTTTCTTATCCTTTCTCTTAGATATACCCAACATTCTTAGAAAACCCTGTTGTGTTTCCGGATCCCTCATAAGATCATACAAATTATGCATCAATTCAAATGTGGATTTGTCTAAAGCCATAATTATACTCTGAAGTTGATCAATGAGTGACCCCTCTATTGTATATATGTTATTTAACCCTTGTTTGACTTCAAGCTCTTGTGATTTCACTTGATTATTCAGTTTAGCATATCGGACATATTGTCAAACAGTTTGTTTGCTTGCATATGTTATTACAGTTATCAAACGGAATGCACATATAAGAACAGATTAGAGCAATTCCACTCAGAAATGAGTTACACAGTCACAAATGCTTTTGCATGGTATTCAAGCTTATAGAATTTCTAGATTTCAGTACGACAGTAGTGACAAAGATAAGTAGCTTATATCAAACCAGGGGAATACAATGGTGCCAAAGATGAACAACAACAATAAATGAACTGACTTGTATACACAAAATGCCTAGCCTGAGCTGCAACAAGAATATACTTTTAGACTATACAATAACAGCATTTGCCATTAACCATTTACATATGACTGTATTTTAATGCATTAACCATGCCTTAGCGAGTAGCAGCTGTAAATCCTCAGACTTAATATGCAGAGTTGAGTATCATTTGTTCTTTACAATGTAAATTCTTCAATAAACATTACATGTACTTTCTACACAGTTCGTCCCACACAAGCATGGCTGCCTGAGTGAATGTGACGGTAGTCCCAATTCACCTGATATATTCCAAAGGGAGATCAATGTTTTCCCTTTCCAGTTTTGACCATCCACGTGTGCTCCAATCAGCCTTCAAGGTCCCATGATAACTCCAAAGGAGGTGGCAATTGTCTTATATGCTACGGTTAGGGAAAATAACTCAGCTCCCTCGATTCCCTTTGAAACAACTAGACTTGACACAATCTTTATCGGGTTCCTTTTAAAATGAAAATAAAGCATTGCATAATTTAATATTTTCGGTCTCTTGGAATATACTGGCTCGACAACCTCTTCTTACTAGCTAAGTTGTTCACATGGCTCAGAAAAAAGGTCAACAAAGTGAAGAATTTTATGAGACTCCTAATTAGTTTGTCTTTATCTATTATCACTTGTCCTATCTGCAAGAAGGCTGTAAACTGACAGAAACTTTGTCTTAACTGAACGATTCCTCATATGCTGCGATTTGTCTTTTCCTGTATTTTGTTTTATACCACATACCTCCACTCACTAATCTCCCACGATTTTCTATTGAAAAAGATTTGATAGCAAAAATAAAATAAAATAGCGGCCCACTGCTCACTCAAATTTGTTTTTTCCAATTTTTCCAATGCCCCTTTTTTTGTCTTATTTTGATAACCTTGCTGGCAACAAAGTTAAATATTGTCAATCTCCTCCTGGCGTCTTGATTTTTTTTTGTCTTTATTTGGCTGGTCTTTTACCTTGACTCCGATTTTCTTTTCTGCTGAATACTTAGCGCCTCCCAAGAGATTTTTAGCGGCTACCAAATATTTTAATTATCCTGTCTTAAAATAACATCAACTCTTCCCGATGCTGGTACTCACAATTTTGTCTAGCGCATTCAAGATTTGTCAGGATATGCAAGGGAAAGACAAATTCTTCTAGACCCGATACTTCCTTCAATTTGATGCGATCACTGAGGGCTGCGAATGGGACAAAGACACGGTTTGTCCTTATGCTTGGTGATTCATGCCTTTCAAAGGCTGCGACTACCCCACATTCCAGAGCATTAACATCCCCAGCATGGATTACGACTCTGTATATCCGAATAAATATCACTTGAGAATTTACGATAATCTGCAAACCCTTTTATTCCAAAATTATCATAAACTCTTGTAAACTGTTTTTTTTTGAAAATCAACATAGGATGGCAGGAAACCGCTCTGATACCACTGTAATATCCCACCCTTGCGAGATATTTTCTTAACTGAAAATTTGCCTATGTTAGCTTGAGTTTTTTCTAGTTTTGAAGTTTTTGAAGAATTTGCCAGATAATGCATAAAATTTATAGAACAAGGAAATGTTGAAGCACACATATAATATTATATCATAGTTTTAATGTCATGAAATTACATTGAAAACATTCATACCCGGATAACAATCCTTTGATCTTGAAAAGATGATGAAACCCTTATTCTGAATCTATCCTGTAAATCCGATGAAGCAAAAATGTGACCTCCGTATGAAGCCATCTTGAAAAGATGATGAAACCCTTATTCTGAATCTATCCTGTAAATCCGATGAAGCAAAAATGTGACCTCCGTATGAAGCCACCAATCAGCAAACCTCAGATGATCTTTCACACCCTCGGTAATCTCCAATCAAGAAGCAGCTACGCTCTTCAAAATCGTTGAAGATGAAAACCCTAGGTCTCCACCTCCAAAATACAAAGCTAAAAGCCAATTTCCCAAATGTTCAAGAATCAAGAATGAATGCCTTGCTTTTTGAAACCTTTTTATATCTTCTCCAAAGTGGCTCGATTTCCAATGAGGCATTTTTAATCATTTAAATTCATTAATAATTACTTTTGATGTGACTTTATATTATTTTATTACTTGGGTGCCCAACACATCATAAATGCACTTTAATAATTGACTTTATAATGCCCCCTTATAATAAAGTCAACATGAAACATTATAATATGCACTTTATAATTAATTATTAATAAAGTATTACTTTATTGATAATAAAAATGTCATAACTCCAAAAATACTCATTATTTCTTGATTCCGTCAGAACCAGGTGATCAACCACAAAAACCACTACTCAACCAAATGCCTTTCCCAAAATAGAAAGGTTAGCCACTGACACTCAACTGACTTACAATAAATATTAAGTGCCTCAAAATGGAACCAAAAACCTCTAAATAGCTTAGCCTCATAATATACCAACAATATGGAGAGGTAAACACTATCAACTGCCACCTAAAGAGCTCATTAACACCCAACTGGACCCTCTTAATCACTGAACACTAGCCTACGAGGGTCAACTGATAGGCTAATCCTCTGACCTTTGATGCTCACAAAAATGGGGACATTACAACCCTTATCTCTTTCAACCATGTCTCTTGGAGTGTCTTCACTGTCCATAAGAGAGTCCTGATGTAGTCCAAGAATGCCTAAAACTATCACACCTTTTGGGATCTATGGGGGTTGTCAATGTGCTTTCACCTGTTCCCTTTGAAAATATCTTTGTTCCCTCTCACTCATAGATTTATCTAACACAGGCTGGCAAGAAAGATATGCTCTAATACCATTGTGATGATCACCCCTGATTTTGTTTTGTATTTGTTTATAGAATAAGACCGAAATGCAGAAGTGTTTGGTTTCCAAGTTTCATTTAACATTTAAATTGCATTCATTGTCAATAAAATATCATTGCAATAGCTTGCATATCATCAAACATTTGATAATTCAATCACAATAACAAGAGAGATGGTTCACAATTAAAATTCAGATTAAAGAGGTAAATCTCAGACCTGTTCATAGTCCATACTCATCACAAAGAGGTTAATATAAGTGCTAACCAATCTCCAGCTGACTCTTCTCAATGAATAACCATGATACAATGCCAAGACTCCATAAAATGCAAATTACAGACCCCTTAAATGTTGCAGGTTTGAAACTCAGTCTGAAGACCCAAGAAACAAGAAATGGCAAGGCTCCCTAGGAGGGGTGATTTGATCCCAAAAATCAAATTCCAAGCAAATACAACAAACGAGTAGTCAAAATGGGGTGCAACTATGAGGAATCCACTGGATCGATACCCACAAAGATGTCTTTTCACATCATGGAGATATGAACTATTTTGTGCTTTCCAACCACTCAAAAATAGCAATTTCCAGAACTCAGAAAATTCATATAAGACCTCAGAAAATGAATTGAATCAGCTCCAAACTCACAGAAAAATGGCACAAACCACACACTAAGCGAAAACTCCAAAACCCATATCAAAATACAGAATATATCTTCATATTTTCACCTCTGAAAGATATGATGAACTAATCTCTAACTAGCTAGAGTGGGTCTTTAACCATCAAAACCAGCTATCCAGTGAAAAAATTTCATCCTCCAACCAGCAAAGAAGAAATCTGGGAGCAATCCAGTAGCATAACCTTATGTTGTTAAAACCAAGATACCATCAACTGTTTCTTCCAATCACCCTCATAGAATACAAATTCATGCGATGATACTAAAATTCTATTAGAATCAATGCAAAAAACAACATTCTCTGCTAGGACATACCTTTCTATAGAGTCATTCTGAAAATCACTCTGAAAGGTTTCTTGTAGCCCCCACTCATTTCCTAAACAAACTTCACAAAGTTGATCTAAGCATTCATTATTAGCTGCTAATCTTAAATTTTCAGCAAACTTAATCCCATCATTACAAACTCCTGAATCATTTGTCTCATGTACATATATTTTGACAAAGTGATTTTGGAACTCCACTACATATGATTCTTGAGTGAAGACATTTTCTTCTTCATAAAAGTGTTTTGACTGTTCTTTCTCATTTGAGGTTCTTTAACAACTTTAGAAATTTTCTAAGTTACCGGTTCGGGTTCGGGGACGGGTTCGGGTACAAGAACCTAGTACGTGGGTACGTGAAAAAATTTTTTAGGGGTTTGGGTACGTGTGTATATATATATATATATGTATTATATATAAATATATTATATATACAAAAAAATAAGAGAAATATATAGAATTGTAAAACTAAATCATTTCATAGTATGATACTTAATCATTGATCAATGCCAAATGCCAAAGATAAATATTAAATGCCAATTGATAGTTGTATTTGATTGATTTGAAAGCAAATTGGGTACAAAATGGCATCCTCATGTGGAATGCGCTGATGTTGATATTCTTAAACAAAATGAAAATAGAAAATTGTTTTTGTAAAAATGAAAGTAAATACTACATTAATATATTTTACAAATTTACATCTTCCTCTTTCCCATGAAAATGAGGTGCGGTATGGAGTTTTGTATGGTTTTAGAAGCCTTAAATGTGATATTATAGATGAAGACTTGTAGGCAAACTATGGAAACTTGGACTTGGAGAGTACCTAGAAAATCAATTAAATTCAATGGGAGTTTGAGAGCAATGTTTCCAATGGGGTTGAGGGGCAGTGCCCCTTGTGGGGGTCTAGGGGCAATGCCCAAATTAGAATCGAGGGGCACCCTCGTCAGAGTCTGAGGGCAAGTCGAGGGGTATGCAGTAGAGAGTTTAGGCATGGCATTGAAGGTTAGTGACCCTCGTTAAGGCTGAGAGTAGCCCTCTCACAAGAACGAGGGGGCAGCATACTTACATGTAAATTTAAGGCCTTCAAAACCACACAAACCGCAAAAAATAAGAGAGGTAAAAATGAAATGTATGTATTTGAAGGGCCTCATATTGGGCCGTTTTAGGGTTAGGAGACAAAATAATAATTAAAAAATTGTATTTTATTTAAGTTTGGGCCCACTTTTTAAGTGTTGGGCCGTGGGTTCTTCCAGGTACACCCGGGTACGTGGCTAATACTCCTGGGTCCACGAACCATTTGGCTGGGTTCACCCTGGATACGCACAGGGCTGGGCGCGCACCCTGTGCGTACCCAGGGCATACCCATAGGTGAACCCGGACTGGGTTCGAGGCCTGTGGGTGCGAACCCGGTAACTTAGGAAAATTTTTGTTGCTATCTTCTCTTCTTCCTCATGCTCCAATGTAACAATTTCTTCCTTGTTCTCATCACCATTCTATTGGACTAAACATTTGATAGAGTCAAAATTCTTCTTCATTTTTAGCTTGTGGTTTAGGAGTATCCATCACCTTCTTTACTAGATCTTCATTATATTTCACCTCTTCTTTGCTCCACCATTTGTGACTTGGATCCCAAGATACTAAGTTCATTTTTACTATCATCTCTCTTCCTTCTTGCAATAGAACTATTAATCTGTTGATTACATAGAGTAAATTCTTCAGCTGTCATTTCAACTAATAAGTATGGATTCAACTTATTCTCACACTGTTTGACAACATTTTTAGCTACAGCATATGCAACTTGAAAGAACCCTGTCTTATTTTGATCATAAACTTCTGTCTTTTGCCTCAAGCAATTTTCACACAATTTTTCGTACAGCCTCGGTCTTGCTGGTATTGAGTTTCAGTTTGCTTTGAATGGGTTTTTATGTATGCAAATGAAATTAGAATGCCTTTGAAATGATGCTAAACAATTATTCAATGAATAGAAATGGTATGCAATATCTTTTTGTATTTTCTATGCATGAATGTGACTGAAAATGACATCTACAGCAACTGGGCAATTTATCAAACACTTAACATGCAACTAAAATGAAGGTACAGCAACCTGACAATATGACAAACAATTTGCAGCCATCCAACAACTCCTCTCTTCAATATTTGTAATGAGATTACAATGCTATGAATGATCCTAGTTTGACACCATTATCAAAGCTTACAAGTTTGTCTCCTACTACAACGATGACTGAATATTTCAAAGCTACGCTGCTGCCTTAGGACAGCGATCGGACTTCTAATAAAATGTAATACTAACAACTACCATGACTGCGTTTACAATGCTAAACTTCTGACAGAGACAGCAACCTCACTAACTTCAATGTGCAATACCATCAAATACAAATACATGTGATAAGGTGAACCTGGAAATGGAGTAGCAGCCACACTAAATAATTCGATTCTCCACCAAGGCCGATTATCTTCACCTCAGAATGCTGTGCCTTCCTTCAAGGATGCCCCACGATTCCACAAAATATTTATTTATATTTTCCCAGCTCTTTCCAAGCAAAATCGCACCATGTAAGAGTGCCCCCAGCAAAATACATTCAAGTATGGCATCCACACGTGCTAGGGAAATAACTTGATTAGCTGGAAATGCAATTATATATACTATATTTGTTCTTCAATGAATATACCTTGAAACCCTTGAATATTTTGATGTAATCTCCACCAATGATGCACAATACTGTAGCAAACACTATTCACGTGTACTGTAGCGCGGGTACTGTAGCAGCACATTAAACCCTCGTAATCTTTTATATTTCTTCTCCCTATGGCTGCCAATAACAATCTCAGAATTTCTCCTCAAACCCTTGTTGAATGCTTCACGATTATGCACAATATTGACTCTTAGATGAAGCCAAACCACGGAGCAATCTTCAGCTGATATCTCACAACCTCAGAATGTTGATACAATGAAGATACTTCATTCTCCAATGTCTAGAACCTACAAAAACCCTAGGTTTCCTTCTCCAAGAGAGGAGCTCTCCAAACGCACAAGTATAAAATGATCCAATGATGCCTTCATTTACCTTCGATGGCCTTAATATACTCCAAAGATTACGTCGAATTTCTCCATGAGGCCTTTTAAAACATTTAAAATCATTAAATAAATATTATAATGTTTGTTTGCCCTTTTAATTTGACTTTAAAACATTTTATCACTTGGGCGCCAATATCAAGATACTTTATAATTGTCTTTCATCATTAAATGGCCCCACTTCAATAAAGTCATAATAAAACATTATAATGTGCACTTTATAAATAATTATTAATAAAGTAATCACTTTATTAATAATTAAAATAACATAACTCCACAAATAATCATTATTTCTCAGTTTCGTTTGAACCTGGGAGTTAACCATTGTATCCACTATGCATCCAGATGCCTTCCTAAAAATAGTAAGGGTCCCTCTCTAACATCCTGTGACTCACTATAAATAGTAAGTGTTAGATTGAATGATCAGATATGTGCACATAGATTTATTCAAAATTTACACAAGAACACAGCCAATTCCTTGAGAAAATCCTCCAACCTGAGGGAGAAAAACCCAGCCAATATATCTCCTATATATTGATAAAAATCAAAGCAGCAATCTGCTTACAACTTAGGCATAAACACAATGCCCGAATAATACAATGAACAACAACACCTCTCCTAGATGCGAAGACACAAATGATATCACTTTCCTTAGGCTCGACCTGCTGCTACAAATCGCACTGCTTCTCTTCTTGAATTCGCTTGACTTGATTGAATGAACTTGATTGATAAACACAATGAAGTGCTTTGTTTATATAGGCAACTCACACCTCTTCACCAAGAGAGGTCGGCCCAAGTGAGACGTCCTTTTGCTAGGCGCAAATTTCTAGAAGGTCGGCCTCTAAAAAATTATTATTATTATTTAACAATTTAATATTTGTTTGTCTCTTTCTTAATTGAAGCGCCTCTTCAATAAATTCGATATATATAAATTTAAATAGCTTAGAGCTATATTTAAATTTATCTCTTTATTTAAATCGTGCCTGGATTATTCATCACGCGGTTGTATAATATCATTAACACTCCCTCTCAGCTAGGGAGGAATACTTCCACTTGAGTAAAACATAACACCTCATAGTGATGATTAATCAACATGGCTACATCCATGTAAGAAAGAGCTTATCACCTCACCGTGAAAGCATATCACCTCATTGTGATATCAGATATCACCTCATCGTGATATCAACCATCATGGCTACCTCCATAGATGGTATGTACAAGTTCTCATCACTCAATGTGATGTCACCTCATCGTGACTTTCACCATGGCTTCGTCAGAGGTGAAACACAAGTACAAGTAAATCATCACGGACTCCCTCACGTGATGTTGTCATGGAGTCACACACATGACATCCACCATGGCTCTCCCAGAGGGTGGAATCAAGGGATTTCACCTCGAACCTCTCTTATAGAGAAGAACTCATTAACAAGGGATTTCACCTCAAACTTCTCTCACAGTGAAGAACTCATTAAAGAGGATCACTGATACTGAGACTCTTTCTCAGTTAAGGTTGTATTGTCCACCATACCAAGCTTATCTCGAAAGTACACAAATTTTATCCTGGAGAGAGGCTTGGTGAGAATGTCTGTCATCTGCTCATCAGTGTTGATATACCTCAACTGTATAGCTTTCCTCAATACCATATCTCTGATATAATGGTATTTGATCTCAATATGCTTTATTCTGTCATGACACACTAGATTGACAGAAAGCTTCACACAACTCTGGTTATCACAATGAATGATAGTAGGCTCCATTGATTGTCCAAACAATCCTACAAGGAGCTTACAAAGCCACACTGCTTCACGAGTTGCCACACAAGCTGCAATGTACTCTGCCTCTACTGTACTTAATGCCACTGAAGACTGCTTCCTGCTGCACTAGGATATCATAGCAGAACCCAAACTGAAGCAACAACTAGAGGTACTCTTTTGATCAGTAACACTCCCTGCCCAATCAGAATCAGTAAAACCATGCAACTCCAAATCCACACCTATAGAATATCTCAATCCATATCCAACTGTGCCACGCAAGTATCTCAAGATATGTTTAACTGCAACAAGATGTATCTGTCTTGGTTCACACATAAATTGACTAAGTGCACTCACTGCATAGCAGATATCTCGTCTAGTGTTAACTAGATACATCAATGAACCAATTAGCTGCCTATACATCGTGGAATCCAACAGTTCTGAACTAGCTGCAGCCTCCTTCAACTTATGTAAATTGGTCTCCATAGGTGTAGACATAGGTTTGCAATCAATCATACCATACCTCTTCAGAATGTCAATGGTATACTTGCCTTGACTTAGAATCATCTCATCTGGCTTTTTCCAAACTTCTAAGCCAAGAAAGTAATGCATGAGACCAAGATTCTTCATTTCAAATTTAGAAGCTAACTCGTTACATTTGAGAATTAGGTGTTCTTCTCCAGTGATAATCAAATCATCAACATACATAACCAAAATCAATGCTTCACCATTGATTACCTTGAAGTAGATGTTAGAATCTGCATCATTCTTTGAAGAAACCTAGACTCAATAGGTAGCAATCAATCCTTTCGTACCAAACACGAGGAGCCTGCTTAAGACCATACAAGGCCTTCTTCAGCTTGCAAACATGAGACTCCTTCCCATGTACCTCAAATCCATCGGGTTGCTCAATGTAAACCTCTTCTTCTATTACACCATTCAGAAAGGTTGTCTTTTCATCCATTTGGTGAATCTTCCATCCTCTAGATATAGCAATAGCAATAATGGTTCTGACAGAAGTATAACGAGCCACAGGAGCAAAGGTTTCTTCATAGTCAACTCCCTCTTTTTGTGAGAACCCTCTAGCCACAAATCTTGCCTTGTACTTCTCAATGCTCCCATCAGCCGCATGCTTGATCTTGAAGAGCCATTTAGAAGACATCATAGATTTGCCTTCAGGTCTAAGAACAATGTCCCAAACATCATTCTTAAGTATGGATTGATACTCCTCAGTCATAGCATCCTTCCAAACTTGTTGACTAGAAGCTTCCTCAACACTGGAAAGCTCTGACTCAATAATCTGACTCATCAAGGCTACATAGCTGGAGAACTTATTAGGTCTCTTACTTTCTCTAAAGGTTCCTCTTGGGGCTGCAAAACTTTCTGCTTCTTGCATTATTTTCCTAGCCTAAAGAGGTCTCTACCTTCCAATCACAATATATGTAGGCCCATCAGTAGGCTCCAAGGGTTCAGCTGGATCATCATCTTCTTTAGGTTCTAGAACCTCCCCTTGATTCTTAGGAACATGGTCAACTTCCATTTCCTGAGGAGGTTCTTTTTCATCGATCTCCATATGAGTGCCCTTGGATCTTCTGAATGCAACATCTTCCTCAAATGTGACATCTCTACTGATCTCAATAGTCTTCTAACCCGGAATGTAAATTATGTAGGCTTTTGATGTCTCACTATAGCCTACCAAAATTCCTTTTGATGTCTCACTATAGGCTCCAAGGGTTCAGCTGGATCATCATCTTCTTTAGGTTCTGGAACCTCCCTTTGATTCTCAGGAACATGGTCAACTTCCATATCCTGAGGAGGTTCTTTTTCATCGATCTCTATATGAGTGCCCTTGGATCTTCTAAATGCAACATCTTCCTCAAATGTGACATCTCTACTAATCTCAATAGTCTTCTAACCCGGAATGTAAATTATGTAGGCTTTTGATGTCTCACTATAGCCTACCAAAATTCCCTTCTTGCCAGAAGGTTCCAATTTAGTTCTCTTTTCCTTTGGAATATGAACATACACTGGACACCCAAAGATCCTCAAATGACTTACTTCAGGCTTCACACCAGAGAATGCTTCTTCGGGAGTTATATTTTCCAAGATTCTGTGAGGACTTCTATTCTGGACATAGACAACAGTCCTGGATGCTTCAGCCCAAAGAGAGATTTGCAGGTCTTGATCATGAATCATGGATTTGACTAATTCCACGATAGTTCTATTCTTTCTCTCCGCAACGCTGTTCTGTTGAGGATTATAAGGAACGCTAAACTCCCTCTTAATCCCTGCTTCAATACAGAAATTATGGAAGATACTAGAAGTGTATTCTCCTCCGTTATCGGATCTCAAGACTTTGATCTTCTTCCCGGACAAATTCTCCACCTGAGCTTTGAATTCTCTGAATCTTTCTAATACCTCCTTAGATTCTTTAGATCTCAAGAAATAAATCCAAGTCTTTCTAGAGTAGTCATCAATAAAAATAATGTAATACAAGAAACCACTCGAAGACGCAACATACATTGGACCACATAAATAAAAATGAATGAGATCAATAATACATTTAGATCTACTTTCTCTACTATGAAATGGACCTTTTGTATTCTTACCTAAGGCATAGCCTTTACATGTACCCTCATGCTCCTGGTTGAATTTCGGAAAGTCGATGACCATCTTCTCCATGATAGGTAGGGCTCGAAAGTGAAGGTGAGCCAATCTTCGATGCCAAAGATCACACAAACTTGATGAGTCATGCACTAGAGCTTGAATGGGGCACGTGCATAGCCTGTAGAGACATCCATGTCTAACTCCAATCATCTGAGCAGTCTTGATGTTAGAGTTCTTCGCCCATATGAGAACTTTGCCTTCAAAAAAACCAACTTGATAACCCTTGTCTTCCAAGGTTGAGATGGAAACAAGGTTTCGCTTGATGCCTGGAACGAATAGCACATCATCCAACTATAAGGAATCGTCGGAATCCAAATGAAGAGTTGAGGTCCCAACACCTTTAACTGAATAGATAGCATCATCTCCAATAATGACTTGTTCGCTAGAATCTTTCTCCACCAGATTAGATAGATGCTCCCTAAATCCGGTGATGTGACGAGAAGCACCACTATCTATCAGCCAAGTGTTGGTTTCAGTGGTTACATTACTTGACAAGGCTGAATAGAGCAGGTATTCACTTGAATCCTTCTGCATTGAGACTTCATCAACACTAGCAAAGGTGGCCTGTTGCCTAGGCCTGGAATGACATTCCTTTGCAAAATGACCATACTTGTCACATCGAAAACATTGGACCTTGGAGAGGTCCCTCTTCTTCTTAAATGCAGGGCCACCATCAGCTCCTCTATCTCTGTTTCTTTTGAAATACCCTTTCTTCCCACATTTCTTCTTTGAGGATTGAGTGTCAAGAACATGAAGGTCTTCATTTATGGAGCTTTGCCCAATACCTCTTGCCGCCAACCTAGACTCTTCTTGAATACAGTCTGCCCTCAACCAATCAAACTTGGGAAGTTTTGATCTTGCACTGATTCCCTGAATATAAGACTCCTAGGATGAAGGGAGACCATTGAGAGCCAGCATGGTTAGATCCTTACTATCGACAACATGCCCAATAGACGAGAGTTGATCTCTCAATACGGTTATTCTCATGAAGTAGGCAATGACAGTTTCTCCCTTCGCCATCTTCAAGTGATGAAGTTGTTGCTTCAGTGCAAGAGCCCAACTGGTGTTGTTGATCTCGTACATCTCCTCCAGGGTTTTGAACATTTCTCTCGCAGTCCTTAACTTGGAGACGATAGGAACAATATGATCCTTCACCGAATAAACCAACATCTTCTTTGCCTTAATATCTTTCTTCTTCCATAAGGCCTTCTCTTCCTCATCCGTAGGCTCGGGGGTGAAGCTCTCCACAAACTCTTCCAACTCGCTTTCCTCCAATGTGAGCATGATCCTAAATCTCCACGAAGTGAAGTTAGACGCTCCCTCAAGCCTATCCTCAATCTTAAGACCATTCACCATCTTGACGGAGAGATAAAGGTGAATAGAGATGAAAAGTAAACAAGGGTATAGCTGAATTAATCACAAATCTGATCGGGATCCTCTTCAAACCTGCTCTAATACCATGTTAGATTTAAATGATCAGATATGTGCATAGAAATTAATTCAAAATTTACACAAGAACACAGCCAATACCTCGGGAAAACCCTCCAACCCGAGGGAGAAAAACCCAGCCAATATATCTCCTATATACTGATAAAAATCAAAACAGCAATTTGCTTACAACTTAGGTATAAACACAATGCCTGAATAATACAATGAACAGCAGCACCTCTCCTAGATGCAAAGACACAAATGATATCACTTTCCTTAGGCTCGACCTTCTGCTACAAATCACACTGCTTCTCTTCTTGAATTCGCTTGACTTGATTAAATGAACTTGATTGATAAATACAATGAAGTGCCTTGTTTATATAGGCAACTCACACCTCTTCACCAAGAGAGGTAGGCCCAAGTGAGACATCCTTTTGCTAGACGCGACTTTCTAGAAGGTCGGCTTCTAAAAAATAATAATAATTATTTAACAATTTAATATTTATTTGTCTCTTTCTTAATTGAAGCGCCTCTTCAATAAATTCGATATATATAAATTTAAATAGCTTAGAGCTATATTTAAATTTATCTCTTTATTTAAATCGTGCCTGGAGTATTCATCACGCGGCTGTATAATATCATTAACAGTAAGTACCTCCAAACAGAACCAGAAACCTCTAAATATCAATGCCTTAGAACATATGAAGGATCTGGAGAGATAAACACTTACAACTACCACCTGAAGAGCTCCATAACACCCAAATTGGACCCTCTAAACCACCACACTAGCCTACGAGGGTCAACTGATAGGCTAATCCTCAGAACTCTAATGCTCATGAAAAAGGGGACATTAGACAACAGGTGAAAATTTCTACTCATCCTTTCTCACATTAGCCAACAAAACTGATAAGAGTGGTTGAGGAATATCATCACTTTCAATCAAAACTGAAGACATAATTATCTGCATTGAGCTTACAACATTTTCCTGATGATTCATATTAGTGGTAGCAAAGAAATGTTGAAACATTTTAAGAATAAGATCATCTTATTCTAAATCTAACATCACAACACATAATTGTTTGTAGCAACGATTTCTATAATTGTTACCCTCTTAGCAAAAGGTCTTCTGATATCTTCCAAATCTTGAAAACTTTCCACAATCAACTAAAATATTTCCAACATGATATTGTTTCCATATGGAATTTATGGAGCAATTGATCTCATAATTTCACTAAAGAAAATGGTAACTGCAAGTTTTGCACCTTTATCAAGGTGTCTCGTAAGTTGGGGCTTAACCAAAGCAATCATTGATGGATTCATTGCCCATCCCAAAATCTCGGCATTTGACTATTTTACCAAACAAACTTCCACTTCCTCTAAATTGCTGAGTAGAACATCTTTTGATTGGGGAAGCTGCTCAAGTTTCTTCCCTGCTCTATAAAGTCTCATTCCCAAATTGGCTAATGCTGTGACTTCAAAACTAAAGAAATCAAAGCTCAATTTTTTTTGAATTTTCTATCACAACTAAAATTGTGGTCAACTCAAAGCATTCAAGTGAAGATCTACCAAAAAGTGCTAGCTTTCCAACAGGCCATGTTAGGTTTCCAACACGCCGCAAGACCACCAGCTTTGATAACACTTTAATAACCCCATACCCAACTTTTTTTATTTTTCAGTATAGAAAATGCAAATACAAGTCCGTGCACTTTCTAATCACCAAGTTCCCAATGTGGGCAAGGTGAGAGAATACGGTGTTTGGAAAACATGCACCCTATCTAGATTAATGCACTACTGAAATGTAAAGATAGCAAAATGACCAAAGCATGCAAGTGGCAGAGCCAACCAAAATCAGCACCTCTTCAACGGACAAGCATGCATAGAGAGTGCAAAGCCACTGGCAGATTACAAAAAAATCCAATCAAGCCAAAATGGTTGATTACATGTGGATCCAATCAATGCCAAAATGGAACTTAAATGTAGAGGAGTCTAGCAATGAACCAACCAAGACCGTCAATGATAAATGCATTTACCGCTAGTATACCACCCGGTTTTACAAAATATTGACCATGAAATGCATAACTCCGATACTACCATCTAGAGTTACAATAATATGAGCATGGAATGCACTAAGTACAACTAAGAATGATATTGATAAGAGAAGCTAGTTGTACACACTAATAATGTTATTCAAAATAATAAACACACTACTGCATATACATGAGTTAGTCCATAAAATCATAAGTTGATGTTACATCATTCATGTGGACCCAATAAAGTGAAGTGCACTGTCAAAGAGGATTAAAGGATGATTATAGACCTCTAAACTCACTGAACATCACTCAAAACTGTCATATCAGACCATTTGGATGTAAAAAATGGCTTCAATCCACCATAATTAATACCCCAAATCATTGTATAACCACCATTTAACTATAGGATAACAACACTGCTGTACAACCCAATATGCAAAGAAAAATCTCTCTGAAATGACTCTGATTATTGCTGCAAAAAACAATATAACATGAAATAAAGAAGTACAACCCTCTCAAAGCTACAAAAATCACTCCTAAATTCAATCCAAAATTGGAACAATAAACACCAATAAAACTTGCATACCAAAATCTCTCAAAACACATTAAAAATCTCCATTATCAATAAACAATTCGAAAAACTCAACATTCAAACACAATGGTGGTTTCTAGATGAAATAACTCAGCCAACTATGAGGGTTTTCGTCCCCAAAACTGGATTCACGAAAGAGTCATCCTTAGGCAAAAAGAGAGAACTTACAAACTTTCACCAAAGCAATTGAAATGATAGTTTCCAGAATTCTGGAAATACGAATCAGACCTCAGAAAGGGCTCCAAAAACACCGCCAAACGCCACCAAAAAGAAGCCAAAGATCAAACACACCAAAAGCTTCAAACCCGCATCAAAAAACCAAGAAGATCTTCATTGTTCCACCTCCTAAAGACTGAAATCAGAACTCTGTTGACACCCAAGGTGATCCCTGAAGTAGAATCACTCCTATCCAGCTAGGGTGGATCTTTCACCACCAAAACCAGCTCCAAACAGTGAGGGTTTTCGTCCTCAACACGCAACAATAGAACCTTGGAAGTATTCCAGCAACATCCTGTTATATTGCCAAATGAGAGCCAAAATATTGCTTTATATAAGTGAGAGGGAAAATTAGGGCAACTCAATTTGAAATGTTTTTTCCCTCCAAGACTCCCACCTCTCGTGATTTTTTTATTTTATTTAAAAATCCTTATATCTCCCTAGGGTAGCATCCACCTCTTGAGGCTTAATATTTCGCCTTTTTAAAAACAACCTTAATCAACTAGGTGTGACAAGGTGCTTTTTTTTATGACCCCAAGACTTTCACTTAGTTATAAAATGACTTTATAAAAATAACTTAAATGACAAAAATATACGATCATTATTTTAATCAACCTTAGACTCACCAACACCTAATCTAGAAATATACACTGCTGGAGTAACATAGGCCTGGACTAATTGCCAAAAATACACTTACTATAAATAGCAACTGCTGAAAATAGTAAGCACTTCCAAACATCAAGTTGGCACAAAATTGAGATACGCTAAGACTTATTATAAATAGTAAGTATTGAAATTGGCCACTACTAAAAATAGAAAGTTCAACCAGAAAGCACCAAAAACCACCATAGAGCCCAAATTGGCTCTGAGTCCCCTAACCAACTCCACTTAGCCTACGGGAACCCTAGAATAGGCTAATGGAACTCTCCAATAGATTAGGTGCAAGAAGGGGACATTACACTGTGATGGGTATTCAATGGCTACGTTCCCTTGGTGAGATCACACTTAATTTTCCAACCATGGAACTGAAATTCAAATCAAAAGGTAGGAATTTGGCCTTGAGGGGGATATCCAATGGAGGGCCACGAGTAGTTTCTTTCAAATGCATGGAGAGACTATTCAAGCATGATCAGGTAGAGTGAGCAGCAAAGTGTGTAGTTATGCCCACAGTTACAGAAGATAAGTGCTCTTATCCTCCAAACATTCAAGTTTTGCTATCTAAGCGAAGAAAGGTTTTTGGTAGCATACCTCCATGTAGGCCTCCTAATAGAGGTATTGAGCATGTGATTGAGTTGGAGGAGGATGCCAAGCCCATCATTACTACACCATACAAGCATTAGAAGAGGCACAAGGATGAGATTGAGAAAGCAATTAAGGAGCTTTTGGACATGGGGCATATTAGACAGAGTAAGAGTTTGTTTGCTTCTTCTATTGTGCTAGTGAAGAAGAAGGATGGGACTATGCACATTTGCATAGATTATAGGGAACTAAACAAGAAAACCATCAAGAACAAATACCCCATTCCTCGAATAGATGAGCTCATTGATGAGTTACATGGAGCAGTCTATTTTTCTAAGATAGACTTGCAATCTGGATACCATCAGATCAAGGTTAGAGAGGAGGATCTTGAGAAGACAACGTTTAGATGTCATTATGGACACTTTGAGTTCCTTGTGATGCCCTTTGGATTGACTAACGCTCCTGCTACATTCCAATCATGCATGAACAGGATATTCAGCAAGTAGCTACATAAGTTTGTGTTGATATTCTTTGATGATATACTTATTTACAGTAGGTCATGGGAGGAACATTTGAGACATTTGGATGAGGTTTTGAGCATTCTGGAGAGTGAGTCATTGTTTGCTAAGGAGTCCAAGTGTGAGTTTGGCATGACAGAATTGCTATGTATTGGACACATAATCAACTCTAAGGGAGTTAGTGTTGATCTTGAAAAGATCAAGGCTATTTGTAATTGGCCCCCGCCTACTAATCTTACACAGTTGAAGGGATTCTTTGGGATTTGTGGATTCTACAAGAGTTTTGTCAAGGTATTTTCTCAATTTGCTACCCCACTCACAAATTTGACCAAAAAGGGAGCATTTGTTTGGTTTGAAACAGCACATCAATCCTTTGACTATTTCAAGCAATTGATGAGCACATACCTTGTGTTAGCAATTCCATATTTTTCCAATCCTTTCGAGCTTGAATGTGATGCATCAGGTGAAGGTATAGGTGTTGTCCTTATGTAGAGCAAACACCCAATAGCATTCGAGAGTAGGACGTTGATAGGAGGTGAGAGAGGATACTCCATCTATAACAAGGAGATGTTGGCAATAATGCATGCCTTAGCCAAGTTCAGACAAAACCTTGTTGGAGGGAGATTTGTTGTTAAGTCTAATCACAACAGTCTTAAATACTTCCTAAATCAAAAAGATCTTAATCAGAGGCAAAATAAATGGGTAAGCAAACTCTAGGGCTATGACTTTGACATTGAATATGTCAAAGGAAAAAGGAACGCAGTGGCTAATGCTTTGTCTAGAAGGCCACATTTATGTTGAATTTCAGTTATATCAGTAGATTGGAAGGAGAAGATACAAGTTGATTATGCCAAGAATGCACTTGCAAACAACATTCTTGATGGTTCATTGCAAGATGATAAGTACCAAGTACGGGATGATCTCATATTTTACAAGGAAAGAATTTGGTTAGTCCCTGAATCTAAGATTAAAGTGCAGATTTTTAAGGTTTTCCATGACATTCCCATGGCTGGTCATCTTGGATATTACAAGACATAAAAACATATATGTGAGAGATTCTCCTAGAAGGGGATGAAGGATGACATTCTTAAGTATGTTCATGAATTCCAGGTGTGCCAACAAAAGAAGAATGAATATACTTACCCTGCTGGTTTATTGCAGCCTTTGCCAATTCCTACTCAGAAGTGGAAAAGCGCATGAAATGATCCCCTTATAATTTTTTTCAATTTTTTGCAACAACACTTCAACAATGGCACCCGTCAGCGTTAGCCAAAACCAAATCAACTGCTGAAAGTAACCCTACGCCAAGAATGTACACCAGGTTCCCAAAATTGGCCAAGGTGTGACCATATGGCGTCGGGGATCGTTAGCCTCCAAACTAAATGAAGTACAATGCTGAAAAGTAAAGTTTATGCAACTCAACCGCATATTTCAGCGGGAGTGGTTTGACAGCACAGCTGATTAGAAATATGAATACTAAAGTAAAGAAGGGCGGAAAGCTAGCCCCAATACAATATGCAAGACGGCGAGGCCTGTCTCTTCCACTAACAGTGGGAATACAATAGAGAATAGCAAAATATAAATATGAGTTGATCAATACTACTGAAACAACTTTACATTTAGAATCAATCTTGCAAGAAGCCAAAGGATAAGCTGTCCAAGAAGCTGCAATATTATTAATCAATCTCCAACCTTCAAAGACTCACCAAATATGAAAAACCACCCCAGAACTCCAACTTCTACAAACTGAAAAATCAGACCAGCAACTATGAAACTCACTAAAATGCTCATAACTTACTCAAAACTTCACCAAATGACATGAAACAAAATGCAAATGACTCCTAGAGAGATGGCGACCAAGCTAGGACTGAGAAACAGTTGCAAACTGATATTATTTATTTTTCTAAACTTTTCCAAGACTTCCTAGGCAAAGTACGACCTAGAGAGAGGGTCGACCTGCAAGATAAAATCAAGGAGTCAACAATAAATTCCCAAAACTTGCACAAAGGGGTGCCCAGAGCCAAGGAAGAGATATATCAACTACCCAGAACCAAACAAAATTCGCCAAGAGAGCTATGAGTAAAAATCTACTTCAGCTACACCCAAACCAGCAACCTGTAAACTAACAAAACACACCAAAGACATCAGAAAACACTAAAAGACTCCATTACAATAAATTCAATCTGCTCTCAAGAGTTAAGAACAACCTCTAACTTAGCTAGTTGCTATCTTTCAAGCAAGAAACCAAGTCCAAGCTAGGAGGTATGCATTCTTCGAAGCAAACCACTCACCATTTCGGCAGCATAACATTATAATTTCTTCATGGATGCCAAATGAGAGAGCAAGGCCTCTTATTTATAACTTTTTTCTCTCCCAAATTCAAATCTTATTTTCCCTCCAATTAGGGCGCCCACATGACATTCAAATCCAAATTCACCTTTTCACATTTGCATTTCATTTTATCTCCTCCAAATCCTCCCCCATAAGAGAAATATTACTTTATTCAAAATGCAAGTCAAACATAAGATGGGCGTCCAAGGTGATTAAGTGAAATATTTATAAAAACAACTTATGTCTCCACTAGGCGTCCAATATAATTGAAAATAAACATTATAATCACTTAAATATTTTCCCCTTAAGAAGTATTCCACTTTTGCCTAGGAAATATTTTCACTTAGAATATTATTATCATCAAATATCAAACTTGCCAAAATAATCACCTCAAATGTTGGAGACCAACTGAATATACTGCCCTGACAGAAATAGCCATAATACCAAGTTGCTGAAACATTGCCAAAAATAGCACCAAGGGTGTTGGAGACCAAACTGCTCAAATTGCCCTGCCAGATATAGCCACTGAACTGAACTGCAGAAACCCTACTAAAAATAGAACTTACTAAAAATAGCATAGTAAGATGTTCCAAACTCATTTAACCACAATCTGAGCAGCCGTCGTACTTACTAAAAATAGTAAGTCCGGAAAAGTCCTTTGTTGCAGTTGCATGTCACACCACTGCGAAGATCTCTAAAAACCCAGAGAGAATCCAAAATCCAAAATACAAAACTCCAACATGCAAGCCCTCGAATTCACAAAAGAAACCTCCAAGCAAGGGGAAACCCTAATTTTGCCACTAACTAGCCTACGGGCACCCGGGGATAGGCTATCAATTACTAGAAAGTGCAGTGCTAAAAATTGGGACATTACAAAGCATGTCGATGGATTTTATTGCAGGGCTTCCTAAGGTGTAGGGGAAGGATTGTATTTATGTGGTGGTGGATAGATTGACCAAGTTTGCTAAAAAAAAATTCCATATCAGCAGGGTATACAACGGTGCAAGTGGCGGCTATGTTCTTCAAAGAGGTGTCTAGGCTCCATGGAACACCTAAGACCATCATCAGTGACAGGGACAGCAAGTTCATGAGCTTGTTTTGGCAGGATTTATTTAAATTAAGTGTGCACCGAGTAGACTCCTAGCACAAGCTATCATCCCCATACTGATGGGCAGATAGAGGTTGTCAATAAATGGTTGGAAGGTTACCTACGCAACTATGTTTCGGGGCAGCAGAAGGCATGGGTTACGTGGTTGCATTTGGGAGAATTCTGTTACAACTCTACTTTTCATATGTCCATCAGGATGTCTCCATTTAAGGCGTTATAAGGTTATGAAGCTCCCAGCTTCATTGACTTACTTTTTGGTGATTGCAAGGTGCCTAGAGCCAAAGATATTCAGGAGAGTCAAGATGTCATGAGATCTTTGAGGGATAATATACAACATGCACAAAATCAGAAGAAGTTGTATGTTGATCAGCATCGGCATTGAGCAGGCTTTTGAGGTAGGAGACATGGATTACTTGAGATTACAACCTTATAGACAGTCCACTCTCAAGAAGAGTAGGTCAAAGAAACTTAAGCCCCGCTTCTATGGGCCATTTAGAGTCACCAAGAGGATCGGTGAGGTGGCTTATGACCTTGATCTAGCTGAGAGTAGCAAGGTGCACAACGTCTTACACGTTTCTTGCCTTAAAAGGCACTTGGTCAGAATGTGGTTCCTTCTACAGAGTTGCCTCCTTTGGATGAGGAAGGCAAATTGATATTGGTTCTGAAAGTTGTGGTTGATGTCAGGGGACATACCCTACGAAAGAGGGTGATCAAGGAGTATCTAGTGAAGTGGAAGAACTTGCCAGTGGAGGATGCTACTTGGCAGAGTGAGCAGATATTACAACATCCAGAATTGTGATTGCTTTAGGACAAGAAATCTTGGGGAGAGAGGACTCTAATGTCCCCTTCTTGCACCTAATCAGTTTCAGCTTCCATAAGCCTATTCCAAGGTTCCCGTAGGCTAAGTGGAGTTGGTTAGGGGAGTCGGGTTTTGTGGTGGTTTTTAGAGTTTTTCAATAGGGATTACTATTTTTAGCAATGGCCATTTTTAGCACTCACTATTTTTAGTAAGTTTTAGTGTATCTCATATTGAGCTGGTTTGGTGTTTGGACACACTTACTATTTTTAGCAATTTTCTATTTTTAGTAAGTGTTATTTTTAGTAGTTCATCTCGGCCTCTGTTCTCTAGCAGTGCAGTGCAATATTTCTAGTCGGCTTAGTGAGTTCTAAGGGTGATTGAATTAATATTTATTATTTATCACTTAAGTTCTATTATAAAGTTATTGTATAACTTAAGTGAGGGTCGTGTGTTCATAAAATGACCCCCTTGACTCACGGCTAGCAAAAAGGTGAATCAAGTTGTTTTTAAAAACTAAATATTTGCCTCCAAAAGTGGGATGCCAAGTTTTGGGAAGACATATGGAAAAAATTAAAAAATAAATCAAAAGGACTCATGAGGGGGGCATAGCATCTTGGAGGGAAAGTAAAATTGGAAAAGTGTTGCCCTAATTCCTCATCATCACTATATATTCACCTTTTGGGCTCTCATTTGGATATCTCTATTTTGGCAACATAACGTGATGTTGTTGGATTGTTTCCAGGTTTCCATTTTTTGCTGGTTGAGGATGAAAACCCTCATCTCTAGTTATTGGTTTCAGTGGTGAGAGATCCACCCTAGCTAGTTGGAGTGATTCCACCTCAGGGATGACCTTTGCATTCACAGAGTTTATGTTATTCGTCATTTTGGTGGAGTTGGAATGAAAATTTTCTCCGTATTTTGATATGAGGTTGAAGATTTGGGTTTGATAAATGATTTACATCTTTTGGAGTGTATTTGGAGCTGTTTGAAATTCATTTCCAAGGGTCTAATATACTTTTTTCGAGTTTTGGGAAAGTGCATCTTTTGAGTGGCTGGAAGCACTAATCTATTCATAACTTCGTTTGTGGTTGGAATTTCGTTCTGGGAATTGATCCTAAAGATTCCTCTCTGCTGGGCACCTCATTTAGAGTATTCACTTATATTTTTTGGAGGATTGATTTATTGGAGCTGGTTGCCCCTCCTAGGGAGCCGTACCATTTTGGGGAGTTTGGACTTTCAGATTTTCTTCTCAAAACAGTGACTTTCAGAGGTCTGCAACACATTGATGGTGTCATTTCATAGTTGAATGATGGTCAATGTGAAGGAGAGTGCTGGGGTTTGATAGCTTTGCATTTGGTGTCTTCCATGAGGAGTTGCATGCATTTTCTGCTCAATGTACGACAAAGAAATGGACTTATATGACTATAATCAGGTCTGATATGTATTTCTCTAAGTCTGATTTCAATTATTAAATATGCCAAGATGATTTGTAATGGTTCAATATGATATGATGCAAATCCATGTTCATTTCCTTTCTATGCAATGTTTTCTATGAATGCCACAACATGTTCAATGGAACTTGAAACAAACACAAATCTGCAATCTACATCATACTCAGTAAACAAACAAAACAAATCAGGGGTGGTTATTACACCAAACTTCTCTCTCATTATGCAAAACATATTTAAAACCTTTATGAGTTTTGTTCTACTATATCTAAGCTTTCCAAAACATTTTGAATTTTTATCTTTCATTAAATATTGAGAGAGAAATCACGACTTTACTAAATTGGAAATAGTGGAGATATTTGGACACCCAGCTCTAGTACCATGTGAGAAAAATGGGAAAAAATTATAAAAGCTAAATAAAAAAAAATTGTAAACATAATAATATTATGCTTCTATTTGTTTTTCGTTCAATACAAATTACATATATATAGGATTTTAACATCCTATATTATAGGAAGGTTGTTCTACTTCCTATAAAAACTCCCTTACATAGATAATTATTAATTATAGGACTAACAAATAAATAAACATAGATAATTATGGGACAAACAAATAAACTAACTCCTAAATATATAAGTTGTTAAAACAACTCATAATACAAACAAATAAACCACAACCAATTACCATTGAACAAAGTATCAACATTGAATAAACTTTAATATGCCTAATCATAATTTTTTGAATATGAATTATCAACATGATGAGGAGATTCCTTACCAGTTGAATAATTAGGGGGAATGACTAAACAGTTCATTGCCTAGGCCACTTGACCTCTATAGAGAGCCCTTTCCATTCTCTTTGTTGTGACCACTACTGGGTGCCATTGGAGATCCCTTTGAGGATAATATCTTTCTCATCTAATTTGAGTTTGAGTTCCATAAACTGGTAATTTTGAGTAAATTCGCCTAACCAGAGTAACCATTGCACACCTAACACCATATCCATTCCTCCAACCCAACAACATAAAAATCATGACATATCTTATGATCTCCTAGGGCTAGATGGACTTGCCGAATCACCTTGGTGCAAGGGAGGGTGAATCCATCAGCAACAACTACATTGGAGCCCTCAATATCTTCCATCTTCAATCCCCATTTGATCACCAACCCTTCATCAATGAAATTGTGGGTTCCCTGCTATCTATGAAAACTAAAATCAATTGTCCAACTAATACTCCACATACTCCGAAAGGGTGGTATTTGAGTGCCCCTAAAAGAGTTGCAAGTGTGCCATCATTCTTTTCTTCCCTTCTTTTTCAAGCACATGGTGTTCTAAATCCACAAACTCCTCAAACTCATCTCAATTTAAATCTTTATCTGATATTACCTCGATATAGTGCACTCGCCCCTTACCAAGGAAATTATGACTTGGAGCCCATGGTTCTCTACAATTAAAGCATAACTTCTTTCTCCTGAGCTCATTTTGAGTTTCTTCATCTACTTTCTTTGTGGTGACCCGAAGAGTGGGCCTTTGAGGAGGTGTAGATAATCCTTTTCTCTAGAATTTTCCTTTATGCTACTCAAATGGGGGTGTCTTGGAATACTAAGGAAATTTATTACTCAAGACAAACGGCTCCAAAGTCAAAGCTCTTTTGATAGCTTCCTACAATGTTGAGGGGGAAAAATACCTAACAAGACCTCTTAGTAGTTCCAAGAGTCCTTCAATTAAAAGGAATCTTATTCACTTTTTTGGCATGTTTGTCACCATCACAAAAAATTTATGGAACTCTGCTACATACACACTTACTGTAGTTTGTTCCCTGATCTTTGAGAGATCCCTAAAATATTCTTCTTCATCTTTAAGATCAAATGTATCAAGCACTCTTTGGAAGAACTCCTTGAATGTTAGTATTTGATTGTGACCTTGTGTGATGCGGCCATGGTGCCTCCAATCATATGCAACACCTTCTAAATGTAAAGAGGCAAATTTGATTGCATCTTTCTCTTTTATTGGGGTTGAGGGTGAGATAAGTCTATAATTTTTCTATCCAAGCCCTTGTTGTCATCTTGTCACTTCCATCAAAAGTAGGTTCAAAAATCATGTTCAACTTATTCTTTAGCTCCTTGTTTTCCAATTTTAGAGTGTCCCCTTATCCTTCCTTGTAGAAGGGGATTTTTCTTACCATGTCAACATATTTTTCTAAAGTTAGGGCTGCCCTCAAAGCTTTATATTGATTTTGGTATTTGTCCATTAGTCTATCCACTTCTTCAAAGGATTTTGCTAGGGAGTGATGGGGACTGTTTCAACTTCTTCCTCTTGTAAAAATATTGGGCATGAGGCTTTTAAAAGGGTGTCTCCTTCTACTCTACCACTCCCTATGTGGCTTTCCCTTGCTTGGAGATTTCTCACATTTAATTGTTCCACCAACTTCCTTATTTGTTCATTCAAATCTCTTTGGCCTGGGTCAAGATTCCTAATTTCTAGAAAAACTCTTCCCTTTCCTCATTTGTCATTTTCTTCTTTCCTTTACCTCCCTTAGCCATAGCTTCTCCTATTGTGTCTAGATCTTCAATGATCAAGCCCTCAACTTGTGATTTCCTTTGTTCCCATCTAAGATACACAGTCTCTCTATCATGAGGAAACATAAATCATCGAGATACCTTGCAAGCTAGAAGGATCTTCTACTTTGATACCAAGTGAAGAAATCACTATGCCAAAATCCCGCACCATTGGTGATAGTGCCCACCAATGTTAAGGGTAAGATTTTTGTCCCATAGAGTGCCACCATAGGTAAACCCCCTTGTGGACACATGGTTGCTAGCCCTGCCATATAGTTCAAGTACACACCTGCTAGCACAATGAAGGAACATTCACCAAGATTTGGGCAAGAGCATTACAAACCCATCACACTTTGCAGTGCTTGACCTTGAGACCTCAACTCTAATACCACTATAATGTCCCAATAAAATCATCGAGATGCCTTGTAGGCTAGAAGAATCTTCTACTTTTATACCAAGCTCAGAAATCACTATGCCAAAATCCTAAACCATTAGTGAATAAATAGGACCCACCAAAGTTAAGGGTAAGGCTTTTGTCCCAACAGAGTGCCACCATAGGTAAACCGTAAGCCCCCTTGTTAACACGTGGCTACTAGCCCCACCATATAGTTCGAGTACACAACTGCTAGCACGATGAAGGAATGTTCACCAAGGTTTGAGCAAGAGCATTACAGGTCCATCATGCTTTGTGGTGCATGACCTCAAGACCTCAACTCTAATACCACTATAGTGTCCCCCAATAAAATCTTATGCAAATTTTACTTACAACTCTCTGCAAATATATAATTTAAGTGATATTCTTTGATACCAATCTAAGCAACCACTATGCTAAAATCTTGGCTATGCACTCACTGGCGTTAAGGGTGAGATTTTCGACCCACTTGAGCACCATCACAGGTGAACCCCCTCATGGACACGTGGTTGTTGGCCCCACCATCTAGTTTGGGTACACACCTTCCAACATGACAAAGGAATGTCTATCAAGGTTCATCTTGTTGTACCCCAAATTAAAACTTTTGCTACACTTAGGCATTTTAAAGAAATGAGTTAAAGTCTTGTCGAAATCTGTCACAAAGGTCAAAATTGGGGTTTTGCATGTCTTGCAAGGGGGTCAAAAACTTGAAATTTTCAAATCTGACAATCTGGGTTAGTTCAAAACGATCAAATCGACAAAACCTAGATTTCAGTTTTTCAACCCTAATTTTTAGGAAATTTTCTATTTTTAGCAGTTTTCTAAAAATAGAAACTTTTTTTGGGTTTTTTGGGTTTCTTTTGAAACGGATACTGGCAAAATTTTCTAAAAATAGAAAGTTCAGGTTCTAGGATTAAGACTGATTTTGATTGGCTCAAAATACTTCCTCATCGGGCTGGTGCAGTCAAAATCACGAAAAGATCAGTTTTGCCCTAGTGGGTCTATTCTGCTTTTTCATAAGCTTTTTTTGGAGATCCAAAGTCATCAATGGAGGTCAATTACCAAATGCCATAATCAAACATTCAAGTTGAATAGAAGCTGTCAAAGATGAACGTGCACGAGAAACGGAGAATGGAGAACGGAGAAAAGAAGTTGGAAAAGTTGAAAAAATGATAAATTTTGGCTAACATTGGAGACACTAGGCGCCCCTGCTCAGTTTGGGCGCCCAAACCTTCATGCCTTAGAATATTTTTCGTTTTCGCTAGCCAGGCAAAGGGAGACACGTCAAACGAGGAAGAAAATTGAAAATTTCAAAAAAGTTTCTAAGTCTGCCAAACATGGGCGCCCCTGGAGAGAAGGGGCGCCCAACTATTTGCGGCATCAGATGATGAAATCGGAGTTCATGCTCCAAAGCAATGTTGTTCAGGATTTTCTCAGCTCCGTAGTGAGCCCGGCACCACAGTCATCCGATTATTCAGTCATCCGGAATCGAAGATCAAACAGAAGACATGATGAGAGGTGTTCAAGCTCTGAAGGTGAAAATAGACAAAATTTGGCTAAGTCTGGTGAATCTGGGCGCCCCAGAAGGAGAAGGGTGCCCAAGTTTTTAAGGTGTCAAATGAATGAATTTGCAGAAGATGCCTCCAACGTAACTTCATCAGATTTGATCAGGCTTTCCAACGCAATCATCAGCACATCCATCGGAGCTAGTAGTCATCAGATGTCAAAGACTGAACAGAGGAGAAAACGTGAGTGAAATGATAGAAGTCAAAAGCAATGGTGAAAATCTCAGAATAAAAACTAACTCTGGTAGAGATAGGCGCCTCAAGTCAAGAAGGGCGCCCAAGCTTTAGAGGCTAAAAATCAACTTTGTCAGAGATGGAGTATCTAGGAGACCCCTTCCAAAATCTTCTTAGCTATCTAGTGGACTCGAAAGCCAGTCGATCTAATCAGTTTAGTGCCTGGAATCATCAATTCATCTAAAGGTCAGAATATAAGAAAAAAATGAGGCTCATAAAAATGGCTAACACTGGTGAACATGGGCGCCCCTAGAGAAGAGAGGCACCTGACATTTTGAAGGGTCAAACGAAGTTTTCATTAGAAGTTGCCCCCAAACAAACTTCGTCAGATTCGACCAAGCTTCGCAATAAATCATTCAGCTCATTCGTCGGATCAATTTGGAGGCCAAAAATCAAAATCAAGCTGGAGATGAAAATTGAGGAAAAGTTGAAAATGATGAAAAAACGGCTAAGTCTAGAGAGAATAGGCACCTCAAGTCAAGAAGGGCACCCAAGTTCACATGCCTTAGTCAAATTTTTGAGAAATTCAAAATTTTGAATGAAGAGAAAACGTCTAAGTTCATTGCATAAATTCAAATTAGGGTTTTGAGGAATTAGGGTTAAAGAAAATTGTTTCTCTCAAGACAAAGCTTATTTAAGGCACCTTTGTGTTTTATTTTTCATATTTTCTTGCAAGTGCTTCAAGGAGAAATAGAGCAGCAACTTCAAACCTATATTTTCAAGATTCAAGAAAATTTGCTGTTTTTTCATGAATTTTCAGATCAGCACATAAAAAGGTTTGCTTTTTCATGTTTTTTTCATCCAAAACATCAAATCTTTGAAGGAGGTCGAATTTTTCAATTTCTACTGATCTGGGTCATCTCAGTTTATGACTCTAGATAATTTTTGAAGAACTTTCTCAAGTTGCAGCAGCTGCTTTTTCTTTGCATGTAAGAGAAAACTTCAAAACTTTCAACTTCTAATCTTTTGGGTCCATCTTAAACATTCTTCTGGGCAAAACCCATATCATAACTTTTTCAATGAAACTTCAAGTGGCTGCTTTTTCAGTCAAACTTCAGGGTTTTCAAAATCTAATCAAATGGGTTCATCCAGAATTATGCCTCTGAACAATACCCAGATGCTAGCTTTTTTGGAGAAAATTAGGGTTTGCCGCTTTTTCAGTCTACATTCACAATTTTCAAAAATGGACGATTTGGGTTTGCTTGTAACGAAATTCTAAACAAAACCCATATCTCAAAAAAAATTCCAAAAAATTCATCCGTTTGACGAAGAAAATCAGCAAGCTAAAAAATAGAAAGTTGTGCAAAACTTGTCAAAACATAGGCGTGTTCACTGTCAATCTTTGAGTTTTGCAGAATGGAGTACACTCCTACAAAGTTTAAGACTAAATCAGCCCTATATCATGACTTCATTGAAACAGCTGAAACTGACTTACATCACATCAAGCCAGTATTCAATCTACGTGCTTTGAAAGATGCAGGCTATGTTGCAGTCGAACATCTTGATCATTTTGGGTTGTTTACAGCCTCAAAAAATGTTGAGAAGGCTTTGAGGAAAAGGACAAGTATTGGGAAAAGTTGTAGAATACTCTTTCATGGGAGAATCAAGAGAAGTGTCAAAAGCACAAAGTTGTAGAGACGCCAATTTATCAATTAGTGAGTCATCTTTTGGGGCAGCGATGTTTTTCAAGAATAGAACTCATAAAAAAGCCAAAAAGATGTCAAAGATTCTCTAAGTTTGATCGCAAAAGATGGCGAAGAAATCTTTGGAAAACGAAACTTTGCTATCGATAGTATTGATGCACCTGACCATGATACAGTTTCTCGCTTTTTAGCGGATGTGCTTAAAATATAAAATCAGCTTTCATCTAGAAGCTTCTTCCTAGCTTTCTTTCTATTCTTGTCATAATTCTTATCCATTCTTTGAGAAGAGAAAGAAAACAGTTGTAATGAGTTGGCATTTCCTTTTTTAGATGCTTTCTAGGTTGTAGATGCTTATCTTCTTTAGGTTTAGAAATAAATTTTGCATGCCGGCAAGTATTAGTTGTAAAAGCAAGGAGATTTTAGGGTTCCCTACTCCTCTACTTAGTTATAAATAAGAGCAGTGTTTGCTCATTTTTCTTTAACCATGCTTGTGATAACAGAATTGCTGAGCCTATGCCTTCATGTTTGTTATCGATTAGTTTCAGTTCACTTTGTGATAAGGGCAAGTTTGCATGCCTCTTTTAGCTGCAAATCCTTGTTCAGTGCATGTGTCTTATGTCAAGTGTTAATCTAGTTTGATCACATGTTGCATGTATTTTGCCACAACTTGCTATCCCAGAATTGTAATCTTGTGCCAGAAGTTTGAGAAAATAAAGTCCTAAACGTGCTTTTGCTACCCCGATATAAAGTCTCAGATTTCCGTTTATTGTGTAATGCTTATATGATCTCCTTTTCAAATTGCATTGAAATTCAGTAGGTGTATGTTGGAGAAATTTTATCCGAGTATTTGTGTCAGAAAATCAATCTCGTTCATTTCTAACTCTCTTGCTCTACGTTTACTTGAGAGGCTAGAAACATCATTAGCGTAAGTTAGTTGTAGTTGTTAAGTTTCATTAAAGGGAAAACCTCAGCTGCAACATTTTGAGTTCTATAACCTTGTGTTCTCACAGCTGAATCAAGAAGATAGGAAAATTAGCTTTAGTTTACTTTCTTTATGCAAACTCAGCAAAAGAGGGAGCTTCCCCTCCTAATTTGAAGAGCAGTTTACTGCACATAGCTGTCTGTTTCCAAAACACATTCCAGAGGTGCGATTTGAAATGCCAACACATCCAAAGGCATTACATCCTGTTCCCTCGCAACTAGTTTAAACTTTGACTTTTGATTGCAAAATCCATCACGCCTTTCAAAGATTCCACACAACCTTTCACTACAACATTTTCACGATCTCATTAAAAATACCTACACATTTTTTATTAAAAATCCATGGTTTGCAACCTTTGAACATTAAAAAACACAAACCCCTTCACCCACTAGTACCCACACAATTGGAAACCAACCTATGCAAATTATTGTGAAGCTCAATTTTTGCATCCATGACTTACAAGTTGCAATTTGACCTCTACAGTTTGGAATTCCTACATGTTTGAAATCACACAATGATGAGGCAAGAACCCATGAGGATTGTATAAGAACCTTTTGCAACTTGTAGAATTCTCCATAAATACAAGAGATTATGCTGCAATTCTTCTCACAAATCTGTCGACAAATTTAGCTTGACCTCAAACAATTTTTTGAATTTTCAACTGTACTTTGCTTTGCACCTTTTAACCTCCTTTCTTTCCCACCTTTGAATTCTATATGATTGGTGTTATAGCCAATTGATTAAGCTTCCTCAACATGATCCAACTCTAATACTAATATTAGTATAAACAAAGAAATGAGATTGCGAGAAATTGGCATGTCTTCTCGGTTGAGAGCACCACATTATATTATTGAACATATGCTAAAAATAGAAAATTACAAATGACTGCCAATTCAACAAACTTATCAAAGACAAGTGACTACCACTAATAGCTAACTTATTACATATGTGTGTAAACATATACTTTATTATCTTATTATACTTATATTCTTAGTCAACACATATTAATTGGAATCCTCACACATTTATCTTTTCCATGACTCATCCCCCCCTCTCTTATTCAATGCATCCTCCTTTCTCTCCTCACCACCTAAACCCACAAAAACTAGAAACTTCCACCCCACTACCACATTAGAATCACCAAGAAAAAACAAACAATAACATAAAGATAATAATCTAACCATGCTTGCCTAAGGCTTGTGTGGAGTGAGATTGAGAGACAATTTTGATCATAGTTCACTATATAAAAATGTTATACAGCTAATCTTTCTTTTCTAGTTCTTTCTTCTTTAATGTCATTTCTTTGCACATTTGCAGTTCATCTCAGGTTTTGAATTCAAAATTGTTGAGGATCGATCAGATTCAGATTGTCAATAGGTCAATTTCCAGATTTCTTCTTCTCAAGTGCGAATGTGCTGATTGCAGAACATTGTCAGATTTCTATGTTTGCATATCAATGAATGAACTCCTATATATAAGAGGAGAGACCTGCCTCCAAGGGATGCGTCCCTTGAGAGGACGTGTCTCCATGTGTGGAGACACGTCCGCTCATGCTCGCGGGCAGACTACAGTCTGATGCTTAATGTTTATGTATGTATTAACACATACGCATCCTTCTACATGCTGGCGGGTGACATTAAGAGGATTCTGATTTCAAACAAATGCAGAATATAAAATCACGGGAATGATCGAATTTATATAAATGCTCATAATTCTGATTTAAATGTTGCCTTTAGAAATATCATACAATCTAACCGAAGCTATTATCCATTAACACTCCCTCTTAGCTAGGGAAGATATTTCAAATCAAATAAGTCATGATCACCTTCACACGTGATATCGAAGATATGATATGCTTTTCTCAAAGTTGTCAAATCACATGACTTTCTTCATAACACATCTTCATCATTCAACACTCCCTCTAAAACTTCCAAAGTGATATCACGTCTCTCGTGATATCAGAAGATATGGTATGCATCTGAAAGTGTCAAATCACATGACATTCTTCATAACATATCTTTATAATTTCAATACTCCCTCTTTAACTAGGGAGGATAAACTCTATTAGCACTCCCTCTAAGCTAGGGAGGATAAACTCCAAACACGTATAAAGTGATATCACCTAACTCGTGATATCAGAAGATATGATATGCTTCTGAAAGTGTCAAGTCACATGACATTCTTCATACATATCTTCATTATGGTATGTGCACTGACATCAAGTCACATGATGTCTACCATAGATCATGGCATATCCACGGATATAATCATCCACCATGATCATCTCTTATGGGTCACAATGACCTTCAAATATCAAGTCTCATGATATCCATCAAGGTGTCTAAGAGATACTATCATGACATGTCTATAGATATCAAGCCATATGATATCTATTATGATAGTTTTATCATTGTAGAGTCGTCACTTTACAATGTCAAATACAAGTGTTCATTATCAGAAAGATCGTCACCTTTCGATAATGTACACAGGAGGGGTAGGCCCATAAAGTCATGGAGTCACACACATGACAAAAGAGTTTACACATTAAACATCTTTATATATTAGTACAACTTATAAACAAATTTGAATTTCAAACATAATATCAAATTACATACCAAGTTTTCTTCCCGAAGAGTTCAACCTTAACTCTGGAGAGAAGTTGTTGAGTATGTCCGCTGTTAAACATTTGAACTAATATACTCCAACTGGATCATATTCCTTTCTACCATGTCTCATAATGGTAGGGGATCTCAATGTGCTTAGATCAAGGAGTCCCTCAAGCAATTTACGAAGCCAAACTGCTTCTCTTGCCCTCATAAAGTCTGCAATGTATTCAGTTTCTGTCAAGCTTTGTGCCACTGAAGACTGTTTTCTGCAGATCCAAAAGACCATAGCCGATCCTAAACTGAAGCAACATCCTGATGTGCTTTTCTGATCAGTTACGCTTCCAGCCTAAACAAATCCAGTGGTGCTCTGAAGATATCTCAAAATATGTTTTACAACCATAAGGTGAATTTCCTTTGGCTCACACTTGAACTGGCTTAGAGCATTCACTGGGACCTTCCTTTTGGTGCAGGAGTGCTCTATCAACTGAGCTACTGGCCCCTTGTGGCCAACCCATCATTAGTCCGGGTGTGGCTTATATCCAACACCCCCCCTTAAGCCATACTGCGGGTGCAAGGGGTTCTTTAGATCCTAGGACCTTTCGTCATGGAGTCTCTCAACATGACGCCTCATCTCAGTCTCAGAGATGAACAAGGCTTTCACCTCATATTTCTCTATCTCAAGGCTTTGCAATAAGTGAAGATGAGACTCCCTCTGAAGCTCTAATTACTTCTTCTTAGAAGGGATGACTTCAGCCATCCACACAGTCTAATGGTTGCAAGCAGAGTCTTCATTTTCTTCTTCTTTTGTAAACAATCTCTTATGCTTCTGATCCGTCCTGAACTAGAAGAGATTATAAATAGTTCATAACTATCCAAAGAAATATCAAGGTAAAAATCAGACAAGTTATATCATGAATGAGATTTTCAAAGGATCTTATGCTAGTGAACACAACACAATTCAAGAGAATTCACAAGATCAAAACAAATGATATAACTCAGCAACCAAAGAATACTTATCTCTTTAAACTTAGAATCCTGTACGCAAGAATGAGGAATCGGCATCAACGATCACAATATCCACTTTCTTCGCCCTTTGCGGTGGCGTCGATTGCTGCTGCTCTTAGTTTGATTGACAACTCCAATCGCCTGTCACAGGTCTCACACCCAATCTTCAAGAGGTCTGGAAACCTTTCTCTATATGGTTAGAATAACCTAAATGCAAATTCCTTCCAAACTGATTTGATTCTTGTGCACAAAATGCTGACTCAAGGAAGTCGACACAGCCAGATAGGGAAGCATACATATCGACTATCTTGTCTTATACGATGTAATTTCTCCCAACAGATGCAAATGAGACGGCTCCTTAATAACTCTTCTATTCGTAGTTGGAAGATTAGTTTACCTTAACTTTAGGTATTAAATTGTTATTATTTAATCTTCCTTTTACTATTACTTTTGGAGATAAAATGTTATCATTTTCTCCTTACTGCAAATTGTCTTATTTTACTGCTTTGTATTTTTCTAGAATGGTCACGATAAGAAGCCAACATCCAAGCAGCTCTCGACAGGTCAAATTGATCTACTTTGTCTCTTCCCGTGTGAACTCTCCTGTCGACATATGGTCAGGTATGGTTGCGCCATAGAGAAAACATGAATATGCCAATAGATCAAAAAGATATTTTCGATAATCGGGTTTCTGACATTATTATAGAACTATCTCCCCCCGCAGGTACGCCAAATCGTGAGGCAATGGGTGATGTGTGTTTGCGACTATGTAAATCTTCGTTGTTGCGTGAGCCTCCCAGAGTCCAAAGGGAAGCACATAATGAATAAGAACGAGTTGTATGAGAGCGAGGCGATCATCTCTCCTGACACATTCCAACTCATCCACGATTCCTTTCGCGGAGTGAGAATGTGTTGGACCCAACACACCACCTGCCAAACCATGGACGGAGAAACCTCGGCTCACCATACACTCGACAGCCAGCAGACACCCACATCGAATCCATCACATGCTTGACTTCGACTTAACACACGGCAAGCTACGGCTTGACCATTCCTTAACTCGAGACTTTCAATATCGCCAGGAATCTCCAGACTCCCATCTCATTTCTAGCATTCGATGATCAGAGAAATCCCGACAATCCCAGACGCAACCGTTACACTTCTTCAAGGTGCTCGATCGGAATGCACAGGCCAATGTTGCACGCCCAGACTTGACGAATGTGAGGCCACCGGTGAAGCACCGGTGAGGAGATTCAAATCCAACTTTGATGACTTCAAGTTTAGTGAATTCTTGAACACGAAGGTTGATCGCTTCTTCCTAGACCCAACGAACCTTCACCGGAGATGATTTGAAATGCTCGATGCAGTATGAGCCAAGTCCCCGACTATGGCGAATGAGAGTCGCCTTTTGTAATCGCGCCCTAACTGGAGAGCCCGTGATCTTGCCACATCGAACAGGCCTTATCACAAGCTTGGTGCTTGCCATCACATACGCATGGCGACGAACACATTCATGGAGATCTGAGGTAGTTGACAGTGTCTCATCCATTCCTGTATATCCCATTGAACTCAGATTAATAAATTCAAACTTGTGAATTTTTAACCATGGCTCTGATACCATGTTGAGGATCGATCAGATTCAGATTGTCAACAGGTCAATTTCCAAATTTCTTCTTCTCAAGAGCGAATGTGCTGATTGCAGAACATTGTCAGATTTCTATGTTTGCATATCAATGAATGAACTCCTATATATAAGAGGAGAGACCCGCCTCCAAGGGATGCATCCCTTTGCTCGCGGGCAGACTACAGTCTGATGCTTAATGTTTATGTATGTATTAACACATATGCATCCTTCTACATGCTAGCGGGTGACATTAAGAGGATTCCGATTTCAAACAAATGCAGAATATAAAATCACAGGAATGATCGAATTTATATGAATGCTCATAATTCTGATTTAAATGTTGCCTTTAGAAATATCATACAATCTGACTGAAGCTATTATCCATTAACAAAAATAAAGCTCACATTTAAAAAAAACTATTGCAGTATAAATTATGAAAATAAATAGAACTTCATAAAGATCAAAGGCAGTCGGTTACTGAACAAAAGTTGGAACTTTTCTACAAGTATAGTCTTCTTCAGCCTCATCAAGAAGCTGGGGTTGTAGCTTCATAACTATTTTAAATTTTGTATATTTTTGGCTCTATTTTAATGAATCACATTATATCACGACAGCAATAAAAAGAAAACAACAGCAATATGCACAACCCTGAGTACTGAAAAAAGGTGATAATTCAAGTACAAACCTTGCATATGCAACAGATAATGGCATTAGAATGATGCCACAACATCTTGAAGAGTTCATCATTGTTTAAAGGCTGTTCCCCTAAAAGATTCATCCCAAATTTTACCCTGATACAAAACAAATTGATATAATATTATAGCAATTAAACAAAAGATTATTAAAATTATAAATAAGTCAACTGGGCATATTCTCAGAAGAAAGAAAATTAGATGAATGGAAAACACCTGTAGCTTGAAACGATTTGTTTGACCAGAGTCAGCACTTCTGTGGTATCAGAAAGATTCCTCAAACCCAGTGTTGAGCCCACTCGAGGAGCAATAGCCATTGCAACACGTTGAACAGAAGCAATAACAGTACGCATGTATTTGCGAGCAGAAATCGATACACTATCACAGTTATGAGTATCATACCGAAATTGAAATGCTATAGTGACAACAGAGCGGAAATGGTTAGACACAGTTCCAGTGTCAGTCATAACCCTGCCCATGTCTGAGTCACCTTCATGTGTGGAAACTAGATTAAGGTTGTAAGATGTATCATATCCATCCTACACATTGATGAAATATCAAGGACATGCAAGTGAGAAAATAAAATTAAAATCTATGCAGAATTTCCCTAAATAACAGAAGGGAGAACAAGGATAAAGAAGGTCCAAGACCTTACCATAAAGCCTGTGTCCAATGGTATGATGCGAAAACCAGATGGCAATAATGGTGTGTCATCAGAAAGAGCACCATTGACAGGTGCAAAAACTAGTTGTGCACAATCACCAATAGCAGTTTCATCGATGCCATTGCAAAGCTGAGAGAAAGCAATAAACAATTTTAGTGCATATACAGATAGAAAATCCATCACTAACTATTGTATGCCATATGGAGAACAAATATGTCCATTGTGAAAACCTGGAGTAAGTACATCTCCTTTGACACCAAGGCACCATCTCGAGCAGGGTCATAACCTTCAAATTTTACCAGCTCCATTATCTGGAGGCATTTTAAAAAAAGAACCAAGATATCGTTCAAGTGATTCCCAAAAATATATTTAGATGTTCCAAATGTATAGTTCCGAGTCATATGGTAATAGAACAATGTAGGATAAAAATTTGAACTAACAGGTGGAATTATTATACTTTCTGTTACAAACTTACAAGTTAACTTCTAATGGCAAATAAATCTTTTTGTACTTTTCACATCTTGAATCCAAAAACTCACCTCTTCATGCTCCACAGAATGGGCTAGGGGCATAGGTATCTGTCGTCTTCCAAGTTCAGCTCCAGCTAATGCTGAAGCACCATATACATGAGTTTGCCAAGTGTTTGAACAGCCCGTATCAAGATCGCAATCCATCCAATCTGCCCATTCTGACCTATGTTCACGAAGAAAACGTATCAACACTGCAGGAGGAACATTCTGCAGCACAAAAATACCCAGTTGAAGGTGGAATACGTTGCATGAGAGTAATTTTTAAGCTCTAATCATAAACAAGATAGCATCTGAAAACAGGCATACCTGTAAAAGCATTGAAGCCTTTGCACATAGAACACCACCATCAGAATATAACTTATTGGAGGGTGTGCATTCAAGACCAACCATTCTAGGACTCCAAGATGAATTAAGTGCAATACTGACATCATCCATTCCATCACTAGCAACTGACAACCATCCATCTTCAGAAAAAGTGTTTATAGCATCATTGAAACTCCTGCATCAATGTCACTGACAAAATATCACATACTGAGATCTAATAATACCCTTCATGGAAAGCATAATGACTTCTATTTTTTATCTAATAAGACTTACTACCTAGCAATTCGACGGCTCAGCTCACGCAATGCAGCTGGTTGTAGTGTGCCACCAGTTATAACCTCACCAGCAGCCTCTTGTGCCAAGGAACGCAAATGCCGTAATGCCTAGGGAAATACATAGAAAACCCTATTAAACCTATTGGTATTTAAGCTTTGTTTATTTAATAACAGAAAACTCATTTTAATTTTAGAAGATTTGAATGATTTGCAGAATAGGCAACCCATTTTATTTGTACTTTACAAATATTTATACTTACAGCAATAGTTATCTTTTGTGCCATAACAGCAGATGACTCATACATTGGTCTTAACACCTCAGGAGCTTGTCCTGCCTATATCAGAAAACCAATAAACCACAGTTAGGGCTTTCAACTGCCTAGTATATCTATCTATATTGATATCAAATTATTGTAGCATTTTCTCTAGCAAAGCTAGCAATACAATAGAGTATTATGTGCTAAAAAATTCTAAAGGCAAGTGCTAGGCATCCTAACCCAATAGTTGATAACTTGATAGTATCACTCTAATCAAGGAGACAAGAAAAATATCAATCAGTTGTAAAACCATGCTCTAAGGAATATTATTTGTAGGGAAACAAATGATATTCAGGTTGCACCTCTACATACATGCCAAGCCTTTGAACAAATATACATGATATTTGTAGAAAAGGGAAGTAGCCTTTTCCATGTAAAATAAGGGCAAATGACAACAGTAAACAAATTGTCTCTAGGTGTTATGTCCTATGGTGAAGTGGTACTCGACACCTTTTTCGGGGTATGTCACTATATTGCAGCACAACTCTATGGTTTACAAAACAATATCAAACATTACAAAAAGGGCCAATATCAAGCAGTACAAAAAGGGCCATTGCATGGAACAGCAAGAGTAAGTAATATCTTACCGGAGTTGACATAAGTAAATATATAGTTCTGAATCTTCTGATCATATGGTCCTGACATTTAGTGTATTATTCATCTTCTCACAATTATAATCTGTGAGGGCATTCGGTTGAGACTGGGAAGTGCATAGAACTGAAAATGGTGAGAAGAAACACTTATATGAAAAGAATATCAATAAATAACACAATAAGCACATATGAGCAACATGTAGCTGTTAATGGTTTTGGGTCCATTCAAAACCTGTTGTAATTGATTTCGGGTCCATTCAAAACCTGTTTTTCCCATATAATCAGAACATGTAGCTAGAATTGGGAACATTAATTTTTCACATACCACATCAATGACTGAGTTGTAAATATTTTGGAGAACACTGTGTAACAGATTTTAACATCAACAATTTGAATCAGACTCTGTGATCCATCATCAAGATAACAAAAGCAAGAGCGTGTGAGTTATCCTGAATTATCTTAAGTTTTAACAATGGATAACTATGAGTGTAATCTTAAATGTTGATGTAAAATCTGTTATACAGTTTTCTCCAAAATCTTTACGACTCGTATACTGTTTGTATTAATTGGTCCCAACTTTAGATATGGTTGTCTTCTTCATCTTGTAATTCTAACATGTGATGGTGTTGACTTGAGGATGGTGAGGGCATTGACTTGAGAATTCTGAGGGCAATGAGTTGAGAATGGAGAGAAAAAAGAAAGACTCAGATGAAAAAGATAGAGAGTGTGATTAATGTTTAGGGGCACCCCAAACAGGATATGCATACTTGTACAGTATGTAACCAAATATAAATGGATGACCAGTAGCCATGAATTATTTATTCATCTCTAAGTACAAGACATTCCACACTAAATACTAATTTTATCTAAAAGGGAAATATCATGCTAGTTGATTAAGTCCAATTTTATTATCAGGATATGCTCCAAGAAAAAAATGTAAAAAGCTGTTCTCCCAATGTACCACAGGGTAAGCTACAACCTATTACATAAAGATCAAAACAACTGCAATTAAGAAGCCCAATTTGTTCCTTATGATGAAATCCATTTCATGACATAGCAAAACAAATTCTGGAATACTTTTGACAAATATCTGTCTAGGAATAAAGTTAGATCCTTCTGGAGCCTCAAACATGGCAACAAATACAGACCTCAAAATCCAAGTGGTCCACAATATAAACAATTGATCCTACCCCTCCACAGGGTCGGATGAGATACCCACTTGACAGCATCTCTGCTCTAACAAAACCTTCCCTTGGCGGTACCATGCCTAGGTTCAGTGAGCGCTCACATACCTGAAATAAAGTAAGAAAAAATATCATTGTCCAATCGAAGGACCTAGATTAGGCAATTTGAGTTCCAAAGAGTTAGAAATATTGACATCCATCCATGATGTACAAATATAACAAACAGGTTAACAGAAACAGATAAGTGAAAGACAGACATTTGAACATAATATGAATGTCAAGAGAAAATACAAAGAAACAACCTGTGAATTTAATATTTAAAACATCATACCACCAAATTTCTGTCCTCAAGCACTGATGTATATCGTAGTGTGCAGAAATCTCGAGCCTGGGTAAGGATGGTTGGAGAATACATCTACATCATAAAAGTAACTGTGTTTCTGAGTCATAAGAAACAAAATAGAAATGAAGAAATGTAATATGTCATCTGCAGAAGAATGTAGTAGCAACCATCTCACATATAGAGTTGCGGAAACAAGAAGAACAATGATTCTCTGTAAATAAATTCTCAATAAAGGCACAATAAATCCAGCACACTTTTTAAATATTGAACATATGCAAATCTCTTTCTATATGCCCAAAATTTAAAAACTTCCAACTTACTTGTGTGTACAACAACTCCACTGTTGCACCACTGCTAGTTGTCAAAGCACCAAGCATTTCCATTCGACGGCAATCACGAAACCATGCAGGACGATCTTTCAGAACATCTGCAACCTGAAAAAACTTAAAATTATTGAATGTCATGTTTTTGCTACTGTTCCACTTTAAAATAAAATGAAACTAAAGGATGGCAATATAATAGGGCACAATAAAAGAGGCCAAGATAAATTTTTGTATCACATCATCTTCATTATTGCATGGAAAAAAATGAGTCATCAGCTCTGGAAATCACATAAAAAAATTAAGGAAACTCAAAATGAAGAGCAGGTATCCATTTCTTAAGGAAAAAAACGAAGTTAACTTTGTCAGTCATACTTTCTAGGCATCAGTTATTCGGCTCTATATCAATAAAACATATATACCTGCATACTGAGATACCAACGTATGCATAAAAGCCAAATTAGAAATGAACTGATTAAATTAATTTTGCCTTTATCTGAAAAAAGTTGGGCATCAGTTATTCGGCTCTATATCAATAAAACATATATGCCTGCATACTGAGATACCAACATATGCATAAAAGCCAAATTAGAAATGCACTGATTAAATTAATTTTACCTTCATCTGAAAAAAGTTGGAATGCCATAATCTTGTAAGCATTTATTGATATTCAAAATAGCTATGAATTCTAGGTACAAAAGGAAAATACTCGAAGATACAGACTATAGTTAAAATATATCTCAAAGATAAACATAAGAATCAAGCCAATGTCTATGATGCAAGAAAATAGACATGTAAATTCACAAAATAGGTGACATAAAAATTGTTCAACAAGTTCTTGAGGGAATAGTTATGGAATAAAATTAATACTTATTATTTGTAAAAACAAAACACTTTGAAATCGGTTTCATAGCATTATTGAATATTGTTTATGAGAAAGGGCAAAAATATACACGAAAATACATGTCACGTTTCAGCATAACCAAACAAACAATACATAAAACGAGTGAGTTTATCTTAACAAGACTATCAACCACAGCATCAAGCCCAATGAAGATGGCATCGAGGCTGAAAGTTTTATTCTATATTTCTCCCTTTTCAGTCATCCCTCTAGGGAAATGTCTGTTGGAATAATGCAAGAAATAGGATAGATGATATATAATCTTGAATTTCAGGGCTTATATGACCAGTTTTACCAGTTCTTTTTACAAGGTCGATGCAATCAATTAATAGTTTTTAACTAGTGTTAATTTAACAGATTTCCTGCAATACCTCATTTTGCACTTGGTGAGAAGAGTCAACTCATTGCAAACAAAAGTCAGTGTTTTGTTCTTTCAGCAGAATTTATAAGGTAATTAATCAGAGAGGAAGTGGTAGCTCACACTTCACAAGCCATTGTGGTCTTTCTTTTGTCCAAACTAGTTTCAATCTATTATAATCTCTTTCTTTGCATTCACTGAGTTAACTCATTGCAAAGGGAAGTTAGCATCTTGTCCTTTTGGCAGAATTTACATGATAATTGATCAGAGAGGAAGTTTCAGCTCACACTTCGCAAGCCATTTTGGTCTTTCTTTTGTCCAAACTAGTTTCAGTTTATTATATTCTCTTTGTTTGCATTCACTTCTTCATAATCCATAAGATGAAAAAAGACAGAAAACTTTAATATCTATTTGTCACATTCTGTTTAAATAAGCAACAAAGGTTGTTGTTGCAACTTTTATGGTAATTGTCTTGGTAAAAATATTCTTGGGGTTTCACTGATTCATTTCAGGCCTTTTCATTTGAGTGGCCTCTCCCCTATAAGTTGCAAGTATAAAGTACTTAACTGCCTAGGATTTCAAAACTGCTATTTTGCTTGAGAGACTTGTGTTGTGCCCAATCAAAAATTTAAATTTTGCTTCATTAAGGCGTTTTGTAAAGAGTGGTCAAAGTCTTGTAAAAAAATTTATCAAAAGTCAAGATTTCTAAATATAGAAAGTTTCTATTTCTAGAAAGTTTCTATTTCTAGACTTGATTCGGGATTTTTTGGGTTTGTTGTCAAATGGATGTTAGCAAAACTTTCTAAAAATAGAATCTTTGTTTGGAGGGCTCTAACTGATTCTGATTGGTCGAAAATACTTTCCAATCAGAACCATCAAAAGGTCAAGATTTCTCTAGTGGGTTAATTCTGCTTTTTCAAAAGGTGAAGCACGAGCTCCAAGGTCATCAATGGAGGATTATTTTCTACCAAGTATCAGATTCAAAGTCTCAAATGCTATGCAGATAACGTCAAACTGCCAATGATCAAGAAAAGATGAAGTTCATGTGAAACGGAGGCGAATCTGAAAATGGTGAAATTTATGAAAAAATTCTAACTCTGGCATATGCCTAGGAGGCGCCTGGGGTCTCATTCCTTAGTCAATTTTTCCCTCATTTCAGAAAACATGCAATTTTCCCCATTAGTCCAATTCAGTTACACAAAAAAACAATCAAAAACAGTTTCTAGGGCTGGGAAAAGCAGGAGATCAGCTCACTTATGTTCAGGATCCTCAATTGATTCATCATCCAGTGTCAAGGGTCTATCAAATAGCGGAAAATGCAGATCGAACAGTGGCATTTTGCAAAAAAATGAAGAAAATCAAAGAAAAAGTGAAAATCATCAATTTTAAACTAAGACATGGAAGCCTAGGCGCCCTTGTCAAGGAGAGGTGCCTAGCTTTTGATGCCTTAGTTTATTTTTCGCCTTGTTCGAAAATTCATCAAACTCCTCCGTCAGCTCAGTTCCGGTTCTTAGAAAATCAATCAGATGCAGTGTCGAGGGTTGGAAAAGGGTATAATTTGTTTCAATTATGATCAAGCTTGCCTGATTAACTACCTTTCAGTTTTTGTTATTAATTGACTACCAAGAAATGATGCCCAAACTAGGGTCACTGGCTTCTAGCAGAAACACGCGAAATGAAAAAAAGTAAAAAAAATTGAAAATCATTGAAATTTGGCTAAGGCATGGAATGCTAGGCGCCCCTATCAACCAAGGGCGCCTGAGTTTTGATGCCTTAGAATATTTTTGACCTTGGCACGCCTTCTTTCCAGTTCAGCCTCCATCAGTCATTTTTGGGGTATGCAATCATGATTAGATGATGTCAAACGCCGATATGAAGCTGGGGATCACTTCATTAGTGGTCAAACATGAGATTGCCATGGTCAAGCAGATTTTATCAATTGACAATACCAGATTTACGACTCGTCAAAGTCGGAGGCAGGCCTCGCCAAAAGCAGAAGCAAGAAAAAGTTTTAAAAACAAAGAAAATGGCTAACTCTGGGATGTCTAGGCGTCGCTGTCCAGTCAAGGTGCCTAGCATTTGGTGCCTTAAGTCATTTTTCGGCTTACGTTGTTCATTGTTCAAAAACGTGTCTTCACGTGTGTGCTTTTTGCAGCTACAAAGAAGGAATTCACCGTTGCAGATGCAAACAAACTCAAATTTTTGCACACAAAGTTTCTATCTTCATGGATAGACTTCAAAAATTTAGGGCTTTTGCGAAGAAAGCGCTTTTTTGTCTTCAAACTCTATTCAAGAAGGCTTTTGGCATTCATTCTTCATATTTTGCAGGTTGGCATCCAGAGGAAGAAGAATATCATTTCCTTCTCATCAAGATTTGGAAGCTCAAACAGAGTTTTTTTTCAGTGTTCTTCGTGGATTCAAGATTGGGAAGCACAAAGGCACGCTTTTTTATGCTCCAATCTTCAAGGGCATCGCATTTTAGAAATAGGTGGTCACATTTTTCAATTTTCGTCAATCTAGGTCCATCTGCTTTTTACTCCTCTTGAAGATTAGGAAATTTTATATTTCCAAAAATCTGTTTTTTCGACGCTTTTCTGGGAAGCCCTCATCTTTTTCAAAATCTGATGAACTGGGTCTCTTCAGAATGTGATTGTCTACAAAACCCAAACATTAGTTTTTTTCCAAGAATCCACTTTTTTGAGAGAAATCAACAACTTATATCAGTACTCCTGACAAGGAGGCAATTACCAGTTTTTTGGCGGATATAGTTTCCCAAATTATCAATGAGTGATTCACCTTTTTGGGGTAGCGAAGATTTCCAAGAATAGAACTAAAAGCAGCAGTTAGCTCAATGCCTTTTCCAAGTTTAACTTGCTATTCTTGTTTCATGCTTAGCTATTCTTTGTAAAATAGAAAAATCAAATGTATAGTTGGAACTTTCCCTTCTTTTAAATCAGTTAACTGATTTTAATAGGTGGTTAGTTAGTTATCTTGTGTTAGTTTTAGAAATAAATCTTGCAAGTTGGCAAGTCTAGTCAGCTTAAAACAAGGAAATTTTAGGGTTACCTACTCCTTGTTTGTGTATAAATAAGGGAATCCTTGCCCATTATTTTCTTACTATTATTGTAAGAGCTAATTTGTAAGCTTGTATTGCTGCAAATTGTTTTTCGGTTACCGTTCAACTTGTGTCAAGTGTAATCCGGTGTTTGATCGCACATTGTAAGCCTGTCTTTGCTACAATCTACTGTCCTAGAAGTGTAACTGCTGTTAGAAATTGAGAAAAGTGAAAACATATGCCTTCGTTGCTCTAATTTACTGCTCGATCTCTTTCAATTTCTTGTATAGTCTTTATTTCAGCTTACATCTTATAAGTACAATGAGTCTTCAAGTGTGATCTAGAAGTAAGTTTATTTAAGCTTTTGTGTTAATCAAATCGTTCCTCGTTTACTTTTGACTCTCAATCTCTGAGTTTACTTGAGTTGTCAAAAGCGTTTGTAATTTAGGCCTAGTTGTAGTTTGAAGTTTTGGAAAAGAGAAAACCTCAGCTACGACATAGAGTTTTATAACCTTGTTCTTTTCGCTGAGAATAAAAATATTGGCAGTAGTTTAGTATTCTTTTTAAGCATCATCAACGAAGAGGGAGCTTCCCCTCCTAATTTGAAGAGAAGTTTTAACTGTGCATAGTTGTCTGTTTCTAATCCGCATTCCAAAGGTGCGAATTGAAACGCCAACAACTTGCTTCCCAGAGTCCACAACTATGATGCAATAAATTGAACATATTTTTTAGATTGATGGAGAACAAAAACATCAAGTTATTGATTTTGTAAGAAATTTATGTTGCACAAGTGCTTGTAGACTGTTTACCTCTCTATAAGAAGAATCAAGGGGGAAGTTGTAACTTCAACTTCCACTACCACCAACCTTCACATGAACTACCAAGAATGACAAAAACATAATAATCCTAATAAAAGCTTCTAACAATAACACATAGACTAGTTCTAAAGACTAAAGCCTAGAGGAGGTATCGCCATAGAGATGCTTGCCCTTTATTAAAAAAAAACAAAACCTAAGAAATGTTGTGTTGGAGAAATAAAACCGAAAACCCCCTAAAATGCAACAGCAACATCTATCAAAAAACTCCAAAACTCTCTATGATCAAAGAGAGCTCTTTGGACAAACACCAAGCTATCTGCAAAATTTGTCAAACTTAAGCTAATCAAGAGGCTTGATGATGTTAATTGTCTGGTCTGCAATAGAAAAATAAAGAGTATCCAAAGTCTTCTTAGAAACCAACGTCAGAAAATAGAAATACATTACTTCATTGTGCTAAGTGCAAGAATGAAAAATTGGATTCTTACTCATGATAGCATTCTAGCTGTCAATGCAAAGAGGATCAGGAGCAATCTATGAACACCAAGAATCATTCAAAATACACCACAAAATGCAAAATCTTATAATAAGCAACCCAAGCAGCAACATACTCAAACTCTCCAAAGGAATTGGCCACTATGTCCTCTTTCTTACTACACCATGCAATAGCATTTGAACCCACATCTATAGGGTACCCTATTGCAGATACTTTGTCATTAACACAACCAGCATACTTTGCATTGAAGTATCCAACAACTCAAAATTTCTTGTTCCAACAATACTCAAGACCATATATCTTCATTGCTAGAAAGGAAAAAAGAATCCATTTTGTAGCTTGCTACTGACTCTCCCTAGGCTCATAAAGGGATTGGGATAGAACCCCTGAAATATACCCCCTTAGTTTTTTCCCAATTTTTTCACACAAACTTCACCCATTAGTGTTGGCCCAATGCAAAGATAAGCAAACTGTAAGCAACCCTTCACTTTTTGATCACCCAAATCCCAGAGTGGGCAAGGTGAGAGCATACGGTGTAAGGGGATATGAATACAATATCAAAGTTGGAAGTACAAAGAGCTATTGGTGGCAAGCCAGCCAATAGAGAAATGTAAAATACTTGGCGGCAAAGCTAACCACTTCCACTTTTCAGTGGGCTACAGGAAAGTAAAGTAAAGCAAAGAACTTCACAGCATAGCCAGTCGCTTCCACTTTCCAGCGGACAACAAGAAAGTAAAGAAAACTCAACCACTTTTCCAGTGGGAGTGTAATACAAAATATCTAAAGGATAAAATCTGATTAGTACTACTATATCAGCATTACAATATGATGTCTAATACAATATATCATGAGATAATCAAACTATATGAAAGCCCAAGTACCAGATATCCATCCCTAAGACATTACAATGATATGGCATCATGAAAATATGAGAACATAATGAAAATTACAGGTCTGATACACTGCAACAGTCTGATATGATAGGGCAGAGAACTAGAAAACTCAATTAGCAATCAAGAAGAACATCATAACTTCATCCAAACACCTTGGAATGATTCCAAATCTATTGCAATAGATGAAGCAAGACTATGCATCCAACCTCCAATTGAGAAACTCCCTAAAACTGGAAACCAAACTCTAGCACGAATCCCAAGGCAACACTAGCAAACTGTACAACCTCCCAACAAGGGCGACCAGCTAGGAAAAATCAAGCACTCCACAAAAAATCATGAAACTCTAGGCAAAGGGGTGCCCTGGAGTGAGGAAAATAATGAGCCAATGCCCACAAAATAGTCAAGACAGCATGAACATGAACGTGCTTCATCCCTTCACAAACCAGCAACTAGAAAATTGATAAAAACACTCCAAAATGATCATCAAACTGAAAACTAACTCACACCCACACCAAAATGTCAGAAAACATCAAAACCCACAAGATCAGAAAACATGAAAGAAGTCATCACCAATGAAGCTCAATTTGCAACCTCTGAATGAAGAAGCATCCACTGTTCAACTAGGAGTTATCTTGCAAACTCAAACATGAAGAAGAACTAGGAGGTGTATCAACCTCGAAGCAAGAGTCTGAAATGATTTCGGCAACACTTCATTATGATAAAATTGGATAACCAAATGAGAGGGCGAGAGATGTATTTATAAGCTCAAACTAGAAGTTCAAATTCTCAATTCCCTCCAAAACGGAATGCCCAAAAGAGGAGTAATATAATATTCATTAAAAACCTCTTTGACTTATCAAACTTGCCGTCCAACTTTACTTACATTAATAAACCTTTTTAAATTGCAGTAATCTCCAATATTGGCATCCAGATATGAGGCCCACTTTTTAAAACAACTTAAGTTATAAAGCCTAGCCGTGGGGGCCAAAAAGCAACATTAGAAAATAACATAACTTAAGTTATTAAACTCTTCCTTTTCTAAACTCCAAGAAAGCTAGAGAAGCCTCTCCCAATACTGCACTGCCACACTGCCAGAAATAGTAACTAAGTGTTGAACTGTTGCCAAACCACATTGCCAAAAATAGCACTTACTATAAATAGAATACTGTTAAAAATAGTAAGTGACTCCAAACACCATTTGAGCACATTTTGGGTAGTCATCGTAACTTACTAAAAATAGTAAGTCCAAAAATAGTCACTGATGAAAATACATGTGATGGCCCACTGTAGCTCTCTGAAAACCTAGAAAGACCTACAAAATAAACTGGAAAACTCAACACCATATATCTTCATTGCTAGAAAGTAAAAAAAAATCCATTTTGTAGCTTGCTAATGACTCTCCCTAGGCTCATAAAGGGATTGGGATAGAACCCCTGAAATATACCCCCTTAGTTTTTTCCCAATTTTTTCACACAAACTTCACCCGTTAGCGTTGGCCCAATGCAAAGATAAGCAAACTGCAAGCAACCCTTCACTTTTTGATCACCCAAATCCCGGAGTGGTTAAGGTGAGAGCATACGGTGTAAGGGGATCTGAATACAATATCAAAGTTGGAAGTACAAAGAGCTATTGGTGGCAAGCCAGCCAATAGAGAAATGTAAAATACTTGGCGGCAAATCCAACCACTTCCACTTTTCAGTGGGCTATAGGAAAGTAAAGTAAAGCAAAGAACTTGGCGGCATAGCCAGTCACTTCCATTTTCTAGCGGGCAATTAAAAAGTAAAGAAAACTCAACCACTTTTCCAGTGGGAGTGTAATACAAAATATCTAAAGGATAAAAGCCGATTAGTACTACTATATCAGCATTACAATATGATGTCTAATACAATATATCATGAGATAATCAAACTATATGAAATCCCAAGTACCAGATATCCATCCCTAAGACATTACAATGATATGGCATCATGAAAATATGAGAATATAATGAAAATAACAGGTCTGATACACTGCAACAATCTGATATGACAGGGCAGAGAACTGGAAAACTCAATTAGCCATCAAGAAGAACATCATAACTTCATCCAAACACCTTGGAATGATTCCAAATCTATTGCAATAGATGAAGCAAGACTATGCATCCAACCTCCAATTGAGAAACTCCCTAAAACCGGAAACCAAACTCTAGCACGAACCCCAAGGCAACACTAGCAAACTGTACGACCTCCCAACAAGGGCGACCAGCTAGGAAAAATCAAGCACTCCACCAAAAATCATGAAACTCTAGGCAAAGGGGCGCCTAGGAGTGAAGAAAATAATGATCCAATGCCCACAAAATAGTCAGGACAGCATGAACATGAACGTGCTTCATCCCTTCACAAACCAACAACTAGAAAATTGATAAAAACACTCCAAAATGATCATCAAACTGAAAACCAACTCACACCCACACCAAAGTGTCAAAAAACATCAAAAGCCACAAGATCAAAAAACATGAAAGAAGCCATCACCAATGAAGCTCAATTTGCAACCTCTGAATGAAGAAGCATCCATTGTTCAACTAGGAGTTATTTTGCAAACTCAAAACTGAAGAAGAACTAGGAGGTGTATCAACCTCGAAGCAAGAGTCTGAAATGATTTCGGCAACACTTCGTTATAATAAAATTGGATAACCAAATGAGAGGGAGAGAGATGTATTTATAAGCTCAAACCTAGAAGTTCAAATTCTCAATTCCTTCCAAAACGGGATGCCCAAAAGAGGAGTAATATAATATTCATTAAAAACCTCTTTGACTTATCAAACTTGGTGTCCAGCGTTACTTACATTAATAAACCTTTTTAAATTTCAATAATCTCCAATATTGGCATCCAAATATGAAGCCCACTTTTTAAAACAACTTAAGTTATAAAGCCTAGCCATGGGGGCCAAAAATCAACATTAGAAAATAACATAACTTAAGTTATTAAACTCTTCCTTTTCTGAACTCCAAGAAAGCTAGAGAAGCCTCTCCCAATACTACACTGCCACATTGCCAGAAATAGTAACTAAGTGTTGAACTGCTACCAAACCACATTGCCAAAAATAGCACTTACTATAAATAGAATACTGTTAAAAATAGTAAGTGACTCCAAACACCATTTGAGCACATTTTGGGTAGTCGTCGTAGTTTACTAAAAATAGTAAGTCCAGAAATAGTCACTGATTAAAATGCATGTGACGGCCCATTGTAGCTCTCTGAAAAACTAGAAAGACCTACAAAATAAACTGGAAAACTCAAGACCATATATCTTCATTGCTAGAAAGTAAAAAAGAATCCATTTTGTAGCTTGCTAATGACTCTCCCTAGGCTCATAAAGGGATTGGGATAGAACCCCTGAAATATACCCCCTTAGTTTTTTCCCAATTTTTTCACACAAACTTCACCCGTTAGCGTTGGCCCAATGCAAAGATAAGCAAACTGCAAGCAACCCTTCACTTTTTGATCACCCAAATCCCGGAGTGGTTAAGGTGAGAGCATACGGTGTAAGGGGATCTGAATACAATATCAAAGTTGGAAGTACAAAGAGCTATTGGTGGCAAGCCAACCAATAGAGAAATGTAAAATACTTGGCGGCAAAGCCAACCACTTGCACTTTTCAGTGGGCTATAGGAAAGTAAAGTAAAGCAAAGAACTTGGCGGCATAGCCAGTCACTTCCACTTTCCAGCAGGCAATAAAAAAGTAAAGAAAACTCAACCACTTTTCTAGTGGGAGTGTAATACAAAATATCTGAAGGATAAAAGCTGATTAGTACTACTATATCAGCATTACAATATGATGTCTAATACAATATATCATGAGATAATCAAACTATATGAAATCCCAAGTACCAGATATCCATCCCTAAGACATTACAATGATATGGCACCATGAAAATATGAGAACATAATGAAAATAACAGGTCTGATACACTGCAACAGTCTGATATGACAGGGCAGAGAACTGGAAAACTCAATTAGCCATCAAGAAGAACATCATAACTTCATCCAAACACCTTGGAATGATTCCAAATCTATTGCAATGGATGAAGCAAGACTAGGCATCCAACCTCCAATTGAGAAACTCCCTAAAACTGGAAACCAAACTCTAGCACAAATCCCAAGGCAACACTAGCAAACTGTACAACCTCCCAACAAGGATGACTAGCTAGGAAAAATCAAGCACTCCACCTAAAATCTTGAAACTCTAGGCAAAGGGGTGCCCAGGAGTGAGGAAAATAATGAGCCAATGCCCACAAAATAGTTAGGACAACATGAACATGAACGTGCTTCATCCCTTCACAAACCAACAACTAGAAAATTGATAAAAACACTCCAAAATGATCATCAAACTGAAAACTAACTCACACCCACACCAAAATGTCAAAAAACATCAAAACCCACAAGATCAAAAAACATGAAAGAAGCCATCACCAATGAAGCTCAATTTGCAACCTCTGAATGAAGAAGCATCCACTATTCAGCTAGGAGTTATCTTGCAAACTCAAAACTGAAGAAGAACTAGGAGGTGTATCAACCTCGAAGCAAGAGTCTGAAATGATTTCGGCAACACTTCGTTATGATAAAATTGGATAACCAAATGAGAGGGAGAGAGATGTATTTATAAGCTCAAACCTAGAAGTTCAAATTCTCAATTCCCTCCAAAATGGGATGCCCAAAAGAGGAGTAATATAATATTCATTAAAAACCTCTTTGACTTATCAAACTTGCCGTCCAGCTTTACTTACATTAATAAACCTTTTTAAATTGCAATAATCTCCAATATTGGCATCCAAATATGAGGCCCACTTTTTAAAACAACTTAAGTTATAAAGCCTAGGCGTGGGGGCCAAAAATCAACATTAGAAAATAACATAACTTAAGTTATTAAACTCTTCCTTTTCTGAACTCCAAGAAAGCTAGAGAAGCCTCTCCCAATACTGCACTGCCACATTGCCAGAAATAGTAACTAAGTGTTGAACTGCAGCCAAACCACATTGCCAAAAATAGCACTTACTATAAATAGAATACTGTTAAAAATAGTAAGTCCAGAAATAGTCACTGATGAAAATGCATGTGACGGCCCACTGTAGCTCTCTGAAAACCCAAAAAGACCTAGAAAATAAACTAGAAAACTCTTGCAACCATTCCCAAAAAAATTAGAAAGATAACTCCTAGAAAGTAGGAAACCCTAATTCTGCCTTTGACTAGCCTACGGGCCTCCGAAATAGGCTAACGATCTTAGAAAAGACTAGTGCTGAGAAGGTGACATTACAACCCCAATAACACAATAAACATCGAGCTTAGTTGTCAAGTAGGTCAAACTCTCAATCAATTGCCTGTACATAGTTCCATCAACAAAAACATCCTCACCATTCTTGGACAGCTTCAATTTCTCTTATGTGGGAATAAGAACGGGCTTAACATCTATCATGTGAATCCAGTGAAGTATCATTGAAATATACTTAAACTAGGAGATGCACTATGCTCAAGTTGATCTACCTCAATTCCCAACTAGTAGTGAAGAAGACCAAGATCTATTGTGTCAAAACCACTATGCAATTTCTTTTTCACCCTAACATTCATTTTATCATCACTTCCAACAAGAAAAAGATCATCCACATACAAAAGAAAAATAATAATGTGATTACCTTGAACTTGAGTATACAATGAATCATCTAAATTACTATGCTGGAAACCAATCTAATGGAGGTAGCTATCAATCTTACCATCCCATGCCCTAGGTATTTATTTGAGTCCATACAAATATTTCACAAATTTACACACCTTGGACTCAAAACCAACAACTTAAAAACCTTAATGTTGAGTCATATAAACCTCCTCTAAGTCTCCATTCAAGAAGAAAATTTATGCATCCATCTAATGGAATTTCACCCATTCTGGGCTGCAAGACAAAGCACAAGTTTATTCATATGGCACTTGATTGTATATGCAAAAGCCATGTCATAATCAAACCCTTTTTCTTGTGCATAGCCTCTTGCAACAAGTCATCCTTGTACTTATCAAGAGAGCCATCAAACTTGTACTTGATTTGATTGACCCACTTAGACACAATGGATTTGACTCTAGGACGACAATCAAAGAGAGCCCAAGTATTATTTTTCATGATTGCATTGCGCTCCTATTGTAGAGCCATTAGACTTGTACTTGATCCAAAAGACCCACTTACAACCAATGGATTTGACTCTAGGAGGACAATCAATAATAACTCAAGTAATAATGCTTCTTGACCAATGGGTTTGACTCTAGTAGGACAATCAAATTCATGAGTTTATTGTGGAGAAAAGACCCACTTACAACCAATGGATTTGACTCTAGGATGACATAGCTTGGGCAGCAGAGTGTTTGATCACCACCAAGGAGTCTTCAGATTCAGGGCAGCCATATCATGTTGACATTCAGGAGCTATTGGGTAAACATGATAGGGTTTTTGGAGAGATAACTCCAGGGAGACCACCCGATCGTGGTTTTGAGCATACCATTGAGTTGGAGGGGGCCAAGCTAGTGATCACTACCCCCTATCGTCATCCTAAGAAATTCAAGGATGAGATCGAGAAAGCAATCAAAGAATTGCTTGAGATGGGACACATTAGACCGAGCTCCAGTCCATTCGCTTCTTTTGTGGTCTTGGTGAAGAAGAAGGATGGAACCATGCGCATGTGCATTGACTACCGAGCTCTTAATAAGAAAACCATTAAGAACAGGTACCCCATACCCAGGATAGATGAATTGTTGGATGAACTTCATGGGGCAGTGTATTTTTCGAAGATTGATCTTCGTCCAGGGTACCATCAGATTAGAGTCAAAGAGCATAACATACACAAAACAACATTTCACTGTCACTATGGGCACTATGAATTCTTGGTCATGCCATTTGGTTTGACAAACACGCCTGCCACATTTCAATCCTACAAGAATCATATATTCAATAAACAGTTGCGTAAATTCTTGTTGGTGTTCTTTGATGACTTGCTCATTTACAGCCAAACTTGGGAGGAGCATTTGAGACATCTTGATGAGATCTTGGGTATCATGGAGGAGCAGTCACTCTACGATAAGGCTTCAAAATGCAAGTTTGGCCTTAGAGAGATATTATACTTGGGGCATGTGATCAGTGCAGTCGGAGTACAGGTCCATCAGGAGAAGATACAGGCGATACTTGACTGGCCACCACCTAGGAAACTCACAGAGTTACGAGGCTTCTTTGGATTGTGCAGTTACTATAGGCGGTTTGTGAGGGGATTTTCACAGTTGGGAGCACCTTTGACAGATTTGACAAAGAAAGGTGCATTCAGTTGGTCAAAGGAAGCACAACGAGCTTTCGATAAGCTCAAGGAGGTGATGAGTAGTTGCCCAGTATTAGCGCTTCCATATTTCACATAGCCGTTTGTTTTGGAGTGTGTGCCTCAGGTGAGGGCATAGGAGCCGTGTTGATTCAGAATAGACACCCCATAGCTTTTGAGAGCCGTAAGTTGAGGGGACCAAAGAGACTATACTCCATCTATGATAAGGAGATGCTCGCCATCATGCATGCCTTGGCAAAATTCAGACAGTATCAAGTTGGAGGGAAGTTTGTGGTGAGGACCGATCACAATAGTCTCGGGTACTTCTTGGAGTAGAGGGATTTGAATGAGAGACAACAAAAATGGGTCAGCAGAATATAGGCATATGACTTTGATATAGAATATGTGAAGGGGAAGAAGAATGTGGTGGCGGACGCCCTCTCTAGGAGACCTTCAGCTTGCTCACTTTCAGAGATTTCTGCAGATTGGAAGTCCCTCTTGTTGGTGGAGTACTCCAAGAATAAGTTTGCTTGTGAGTTGATGGATGGATTGATTCAGGATGACAGGTACCAAGTAGTGGATGATGTTATTTACTACAAGGATAGGATTTACTTGGTGCCAGAATCTAGACTGAAGGAGAAGATTTTGTAGGCATCTCATGACACTCCCTTAGTAGGCCATCAGGGCTATTTCAAAACGTATAGATAGGTTAGAGAGAGGTTCTCATGGAAGGGCCTCAAGGATGATGTATTGAGACACGTCAGGGAGTGTGTGAGTTGTCAGCAGAACAAGTTAGAGCATACACATCCAGTTGGACTGCTACAGCCATTGCCTATCCCAAAGCAGAAATGGGAGAGCATTTCTATGGATTTCATCACAGGTCTACCTAAGGTGCATGGGAGAGATAGTATCTTTGTGGTGGTGGATCGGTTGATGAAGTACGCACACTTCTTTGCTATTCTGACTGAGTACAGGGCACCATAGGTGGCTAAGTTATTTTTCAAGGAGGTTTTTAGATTGCATGGGCTACCCCGATACATAGTCAGTGACAGGGATAGTAGATTCATGAGTGCATTCTAGCAGGAGCTGTTTAGGTTGGCAAGTACCGAGTTGACTCCGAGCACAATTTATCACCCTTAGACAGACGGACAGGCAAAGATTGTGAACAAGTGGATTGAGGGGTACTTGTGCAACTACATTGCAGGGCACCAGCGGGCATGGATTAAGTGGTTGCACTAGGGAGAGTATTGTTATAATAATACTCATCATATGTCCATTGGGAGGAGTCCTTTCAGAGCCTTGTACGGTTATGATGCACCTTCATTCATAGAGATGGCTTTTGGTTAGAGCAAGGCCCCCAAAGCCAAGGATTGGATTCAGGAAAGTCAAGATGTCTTGAGGGCACTCAAAGATAATCTACAGGTGGCACAAAATCAGCAAAAGACATATGCTGATAGACACAGGGTTAAACACAATTTTGAGGTTGGTGATTTGGTATACCTTCGCTTGCAGCCATATAGACAGTCTTCTCTCAAGAAAAGCAGAGCTAAGAAGCTCAAGCCTAGATTCTATGGACCATACAGGATTATCAGGTGGGTTGGAGAGGTAGCATACGAGTTGGAGCTGCCAAAAAGCAGCAAGATTCATAACGTATTTCATGTTTCATGCCTTAAGAAGGCGTTGGGTCAACAGGTTACTTCTTCTTCAGAGCTCCCACCATTGGATGAGGAGGGACATTTGGTCCTAGTTCCTGAGGAGATCATAGATACTTGAGAGAGGAGGTTGAGGAACAGGGTGGTGAAGGAGTATTGGTGAGATGGAAAGATTTGCCAGCCGAGGATGCCCCATGGGAGCATGAACAGATTCTACAGCACCCGAGCTTGCAATTGCTTGAGGACAAGCAATTTCGGGAAGGGAGGACTGTAATGTCCCCTTCTCGGTAGCACTTCAGGAGGTCACTTAGCCTTTTAATTCCCAAGCCTAATGTTGAAATGGAGGGAATCATTTATTTAATTACCTAATGTTTGCCTAAGTTTCGAATTAATCAAAACGGGTGATATTGAGTAATTAATCAAACCTCTTGATAAAGTGACTCGTAAAATATTTAAAATATTACCTTGTAAAAGTCACTTGTATTTTTGAATGGGAAAAATACAAAAGGAGAGAAGGAAAATTTCGATACTTTTTGAATACATCATTTTTTTCTCACGGGAAGAGCACTAGTTGCTGAGTTTAGGGTTTGAAGACCCTCATGGTTCAGTTCCAGGTGTGAAATATCACCCCTAGCTGAAAGGATAGGGTTTTTGGATATAGACACTTGCAGATTGGTGTAAAGGCGTTTAGCTGGGTGTCATTGGATGCATGTGTGAAGCTCAACTGGAGTTTTTTTGGTAGAGGAAGCTTCAGACCAGGCCAACTATTATTGGGAAAGATTGAATGAAGTTATCTCTTGTTGGAATGTCGATTTTCAGATGTGTCTGAAGAAAATGTTTTTGTAGTTGCTTATGGCTGGGCCTGTTTTTGAAGAGGCGCGATTTTTGTTGTTGGAGGCAACTAAACTTCATTGGAGGACTCCTTTGTGGCCGCCTATCTTCTCCAACCCTTGTTGCTGGTTCTTGGCATCATAAGGAGTAGGACGACTTCCCAAGAAGAATCGAACATGTTTTTGTTGCTGCACTTTAGCTATCATGGCGGCTTAACCAGGTTCCAATAGATTACTATAATCATGCTTCAATACGGGATTTTGCATTGTAAACCTGTAGGTGATGTTGCTGTCATAAAACAATCAAAGGCATCGTATTATTTCAGTCTTTAGTTCATTATCCTAACAGCTTTTGGCACATCATTTCTGTTATTAAATTCTGTAGCTTATATTGCTGCCAGAAATTTGCATTGGAGGGTCATTTAAAGTAAATATTAATCAGGGTTATCAGATTATGGAATTTTGCATTCAACATTGAATGAGAAATGGGTGTTGGAGGATTACTGCAAATTGTTTGTCCAAATGTTAATAGCTGTGCCCTCATTTCAGTCTAGCTAGATTGCATGTTAAGTGCTCGTAAAAATATACCATGGCTGTAGGTGTGCATTCGGGTTAAGTAGGTCATATATTTATGCATTGAAAAGAAAAAAGCTTATGCATTTCATCTTACCATACAATGTTAGTTAACTCGGCATTCATTCCCAAACATTCAAACTCATATTTGGCATCAATCAAACAAGAAAAGCCAAACTGAAAAACAAAACCAGAAAGATAGAAGGTTACAAGCAAGTGTTTGGCAAGACGCCTAAAACAGAAATTCAGGAAATTTACATCAGTTTTGACAAGGAACTCTACAAATGTTCAATTTTTTAGTTGAAATTATTATTGCAATATTTTCTATTTTGCTGCAATAAATTGATGTATCAAACATTGCAAATATATCAAAAAACATAAAACCAAAAACAAAGACAGGCAAAAATCAGAAAAGTAAATATCCTATCAGGGGTGGGATATTACAAAATCATGCCCATGTATGAAACTTGTACTTGAAGAACATGGCGATGTGCTTCCCACAACTTGCAAACATCCTTTGTAATAATAGCAAGAGGTCTGACAAGTTTTGAAACCCTGACCACCACATTTCTAATGGAAAGGGTCGTTTTCTCTGTTTTGCAAATGAAGGTAGACACAAATCCACAACCTAAATATTAAATAATGTTTTTGGGTGGAAGGTGTAAGAGACCTGGTGTCTCTCAACCCCAATTGATACCGAAAATGCAGATGTTTGTATTTCTTTGTTTTGCTGATTTTGTAGTTTTTTGTAGTTTTTGCGAATATATGATTTTTTGGTGATTTTCTAGAATGATGCCAGACTAAAGGAAATGCAACAAATAACAACTGAAGCAAAACTACTTCTAATAAGATGGCAAAATTCTTTATTATGCTCAAGGAGTGGTTACAATGCTTAAAATAAGACATGCATACAAAAAAGCAAACAATACATTATTCATGAACCTGATTTTAATTCGCAGCCCTCTGAAAATGAAGATAGAATGGATGGCTAGCTGAAAGAACAATTTCTCCCACCAATAAATAAGTTCAATGCCCACCAAAGATCAAGGCGTCACAACTAAAAGAGGTGAGGAGCTAAAAGAAGAGGCACTTTGCCCTTTTGATGATCACGCCCAGCTGCTGGGATAAAGTACGGCCTGCAACAGCAAGGTACGGCCTATAGAATGATGCTAGGTAAACTACAAGTGCAGCCACAAAGCAATCTGTTCTCCCAAGAATAGTTCAATTCCAAACCCTTGTTTAATTCTATCAAATAAGCACGAATTTGACTTCTGTATGAAGCCAACAAAAGAGCAATCTTCAGCTAAATCTCCCACAACCGCAGAATGCAAGACTATGAAGAGTTTTCGTTCTCCAAAGCCAAATGATGACTGAAATCTGCAGAAACCCTTGTTTCTCCACAAACTCCAAACACTCAGAGAAAATAAGATAAATTAGAATAATCAATCACATGAGTTCGATTTGTCTTGGAAACAATAATTACTCTCTCAAGAGGCTCGACCCCCAAAAAGCAATTCATTGAACATTTAATGATAATAAGTTTGCCCTTTATAAGACTTAGAAAATATTTTAATAATTGGGTGTACTTTTCCTCCTTGAGTAATAATTACTCATTAAAAAATATTGGCCCCTTTTATTATAAAGTCATTAAATAACTTTATAATATTCCTTTAAGTTATTAAGTCTTATAATTTGACTTTATAATATAAAGTCACATTAATAGTTAATTAATTATCATTAAATGCTCCCAAATTCCACCATTTGCCAAACCAACTGCCGAACTAGGTCAAGACTGAGATAGCCAACTGAGCCAAGTGCCCTGCCAGAAATAGTAACCCTGATGACCTGACTTACTATAAATAGGAAGTGCCTGAATAACACTTTATAAGCATCTGCAAAGGCCCAAACCTGAAACAACTAATGGAGTTAGGTCTCAAAACTCAAGATAACTGCCAAAAGCAACCCTCTAAACACATCTATCAGCCTACGAGGGTCAAATTGATAGGCTAACCCTTCAATCACCTGAACTATCTAGGAAGGGGACATTACAGTCTGCCCTCCCTGAAATTGCTTGTCCTCAAGCAATCTCAGCTCCGAATGCTATAAAATCTCCTCTGATTCCCATGTAGCATCCTCAATCGGCAAATCTCTCCACTTAATCAGATATTCCCTGATCATCCGCCTCCGTAAGTGTCTCTCTCTAACATCGAGGATGGCCTCAAGTACTAGAATCAATTTCCCCTCGTCATCAAGGGGTGGCAGTACTGGAGAGGGAGTCACATGCTGACCCAACGCCTTCTTCATGCGAGAAACATGAAACACATTGTGAACCCTACTATCCGCCGGTAAGTCCAACTCATATGCAACCTCGCCCACTCGACGGATAACTCTGAATGGACCATAGTAACGAGGTTTCAACTTCTTTGCACCACTCTTCCGCAGAGTGGACTGTCGGTAAGGCTATAACATGAGACACACCATGTCACCCAATGCAAAGGAACGCTCAACCCTTTTTTGATCAGCATACTGCTTCTGCTAATTTTGTGCCGACTGAATGTTGTCCCTGAGAGATCCCATAATTTCTTGTTGATCCTGCAACATATCACCTACGTTGGGCACTCTGTTGTCACTCAACACCAAATCCAAAAGGTTGGGCGCTTCATACCCATATAATGCTATGAAGAGCGTCATCTATATGGTCATGTGGTGAGTAGAGTTATAACAGTACTCATAGAGATATATCCACCTCACCCGAGCTCTCTGCTATCCAGCTATATAATTGCGTAGATAACCTTCCACCCAGTTATTTACGATCTTCGTTTGCCCATCTGTCTGTGGATGGTAATTGGTACTAGGTGTTAGTTCGGTTCCACAAAGCCTGAACAACTCCTACCAAAAGTTGCTCATGAACCGACTATCTCTATCACTGACTATCGTCCGAGGCAATCCATGTAATTTGAATACCTCTCTGAAAAAGAGCTCTGCAGTTTGCGATGTTGTCAATGTAGTAGTGATCGGGAAAAAGTGTGCATATTTTGTCAGTCGATCAACAACTACGTAAATGCAATCCTTCCCTTGGGCTTTCGGCAAGCCTGTAATGAAATCCATCGATAAACATTCCCACTTCCTATCAGGTATCGGAAGCGGCTGAAGCAATCCTGCAGGATATGTGTGTTCCTGTTTGTTCTACTGGCAAACAAAACATTCTCGCACATACTGAAGAACATCAGTCTTTAGTCCTTTCCAAGTAAACCATTCCCGTACCAGCTTATATCCAGCTTATATGTTTTGAAATAACCGGGATGGCCCACCATAGGAAAGTCATGAAAGGCCTTCAGAACTGTATTCTTCAACTCTGAATCCGGAACCAGAAAAATCCGCCCCTTGTAAATGATCAAGTCATTCACAACGGTGTATCTACTATCCTACTTTGTCCGATCTACAGTGCTAGAAGCCCATGGGTTCTTAGCATATTCAACAATAATCCGGTGCCTCCAGTCCTCTGAAATTTGTGCCATAGCATTCAACTGGGGTCTGCGAGACAAGGCATCAGCTACCACATTTTGTTTCCCCTTAATGAAGGTGATATCAAAATCATACGACTATAGTTTGCTAGCCCACTTTTGTTGTCTTTTTTTAAAGTCTCGTTGTCCAAGGAAGTGTTTCAGGCTATTATGATTCGTACGTACACTGAATTTGCTTCCCACCAAGTATTGCCTGAATTTAGCCAACGCATGCATGATGGCTAACATTTCCTTGTCATAGATGTTGTAACCTCTCTCAAGTCCTCTAAGCTTCCTACTCTCGAAAGAAATAGGATGTCTCTCCTGCATCAATACGGCACCAATGCCTTCTCCAGAGGCATCACAATACAACTCAAAAGACTTTGTGAAGTCTGGTAGTGCTAAAACTGGACATGAAGTCATAATCACCTTAAATTTGTCAAAGCACTTCTGAGCCTGTGGTGACCAAACAAATGCCCCCTTCTTTGTTAAATCAGTAAGGGGTGCTGCATGACGAGAGAACCCACTCACAAACCGCCTATAGAAAGCACACAACCCAATAAATCCTCTCAACTGGGTCAGGTTCTCTGGTACTGGCCACTCTACTATGGCTCGGACCTTCTCAGGGTCCATATTGACTCCCTTGGCACTGATGATATGCCCAAGATACAACAACTTAGCCATGCCTATCTCACACTTGGACTCCTTGGCGTACAAGGACTCCCTAGCCAGAATACCCAAAACTGTATCCAAGTGAGCTAAATGCTCCTCCCATGACCAGCTGTATACCAGAATGTCATTGAAGAAGACCAACACATATCTCCGCAGCTGAGAACTAAAAACCCTGTTCATTGTGGCCTGAAAGGTAGCAGGGGCATTGGTTAAACCGAATGGCATAACCAAGAACTCGAAATGTCCACAATGGCAACAAAAAGCAGTCTTCTCTATATCTTGCTCTCTCATACGAATCTGATGGTACCCGGATCTTAAGTCAATTTTAGTGAAGTAGCATGCTCCATGCAACTCATCTATGCGGGGTATAGGATACCTGTTTTGAATTGTTCTCTTGTTTAGCTGGCGGTAATCTATACACATTCTGAGTGACCCATCCTTCTTCTTCACCAATACAATTGATGAAGCAAAAGGTGACTTGCTAGGCCTGATATGCCCCATAGCTAGCAGCTCACTGATTGTTTTCTCTATTTCATCTTTAAGCCGCTTCGGATGTCTATAAGGGGTGATCATAATGGGCTTTGCGCCCTCCTCCAACACGATAATATGCTCAGTTCCCCTATCCAGTGGTCTACCCGGTGGAATATCATTAAACACTTTAGAGTGTTTAATTCTCAGTTCCTGAATGTCAGGATGATACTCATGTTTTTGTTGCTCCAGTTGTGTAGGCATCAACATACATTCAGCAGCCCACTCTACCATATCATGACGAATGAGCCTCTCCATCCGCCTGAAAGATATAACTCTCAATTTGCTTTCCCTGATAGCTTTTATCACATGTGGCCTCCCGTTGACCTTAAACTTCATTTCCATATCACGAAGATTAAGTGTAAACTCACCCAAATCATGAAGCCATGCCATGCCATGGCAAGTACTACATCAGTATCCCCCATATTGACAACATAAAACTCAGCTTTGAATTCATAATTATTAAGCTGCATGGGGAGGTCTAATATTTTCCTATCACATTTAAGGGTGTATCCGTCAGCTACCTTAACTCGGATACCCTCAAACTCCTCTATTTGTATGCCACGCCTCTCAACCAAACGTGCATCTATAAAGTTGTGTGTTGCACCTGTATCAAGAAGAGTTATGACTTTCTGACCAACTAGGAGCCCACGTAGCCTAAAGGAACCATCTCTCTGAAGACTAGTCAAGTGTGCCTCCTGTAGTTTCTTTCCACCATCACTCCCACTGTCATTTTCTGATTTCTAATCATCTGATTGCTTTGAATCAGCTTGCTAGTCTAACAGATCAGATTGCTCTTCTCCTTCATAAAACCACTCCATCTAGTTACTTTTTGCTTTAGGACAAAGAGGACATACATGTTTTTCATCATAAGGTGCCTTGCACCAAAAACACATTTTTTTTTACGTAAATCATTCAAGGTTTCCCTGTCAAAAGGTGGTGCATTCCTTCTCTTTGGATCAGGTGGGTCCCTCTTCCTGTCAAATGACCGGTTTGGCTTTGGATATGATGATGAACCTAAATTAAACTTGCTGCGAGGTGCTGCAAGTTCCATGTTGCGTGCCTTCCGCATCGCCTCCTGTAGTGTAGGGGGATCAAATGCTTTGACCCAACCTCTCATAGGCTCATACAATCCTTCAATGAACAGAATGACAAGTCTCCTCTCCGATATGCCTATCACCATAACTGCTATTTTCTGGAATTCACCAATGTATGCATCCAGACTGCCTGACTACTTGAGCTGAGCTAGCTCTCTGAAATAAATTTTTGGATCCCTTTTTTCAAAACGCTCTACGAGCCTGTGGGTGAACTCCTGATAAGTGGTAACCTGGTGGTGGCCAAGTGTATACATGTCGTGATGCCACCAATCATGCGCCAACCCATCAAGATGCAATGTTGCAAATTTGATGCCTTCGTCCTCCTACATGGGTCTCAAAGATAAATAATTATCTAATTTATGAACCCAAGACCTCGCTGAATTCTTATCTGATCCATCAAAATAAGGCAAGGTGATTTTGCTGACTGCATGTTGAAGTTCTCTATTCACCTACTGCTGCTGTGGCTGTTGTTGTGGGGTCCTGTGTTCAAACCTAACTCCACCTCTGGGTTTCTTAGCATCAAGAAACTCGTGAAAATTCAAGGCCTGCTTAATCTCAGGAGATAGTGTCGAGTACTCAGTGAAGTGTTTGGTCACATCTTGTGCTGTCAAACCACAGAGTATCTGAACCTCTGGTTGAGGCTTTTTTTGCTCAGTCTACTAGACTGGAGGGACCTCCCTGGAGATAAAAGTAGGCTGACCGGGCCTACGCTCAGGAGTGCTAAATGTATGATCAGGAGTACTGAAGGATGACCGCTGCTGAACTGTCACCTGTGGCTGATCTACTCCTGCAGTTCCACTAGACTACCCTATCTGAATAATACGCTGCAGTGGAATGATCTGGTCCATCTTACCAATAAGAAGAGACATCATATCCATCATGTTGTCATGCCTTCGTCTAAACTTTGTTTCAGGACTCACTCCACTAGCATGCTCCTTTCCTGAATCTCTAGGTGTTTCTCAAGGAATCTCTCTGTCTACCATGAGTGTGGCGATACTGTTCTCACTACTACCAAAATCAGATCTGTAAATACCCAAAATCCCTGAAATTGTTTCTCCTTCCGGAACTGGGGGACCTGTCCAAACTTCGTTCCCTGTTCCTCTACCATTAGTGTAAAAAATAATATCTCTACTCATGAATTAACATCTGAAAGCACAGGATGGCAGGAAAACTGTGCTCTGATACCACTGTAAAAGACCTGGTGTCTCTCAACCCCAACTAATACCGAAAATGCAGATGTTTGTATTTCTTTGTTTTTCTGATTTTGTAGTTTTTGCGAATATATGATTTTTTGGTGATTTTCTAGAATGATGCCAGACTAAAGGAAATGCAACAAATAACAACTGAAGCAAAACTACTTCTAATAAGATGGCAAAAGTCTTTATTATGCTCAAGGAGTGGTTACAATGCTTAAAATAAGACATGCATACAAAAAAGCAAACAATACATTATTCATGAACCTGATTTTAATTCGCAGCCCTCTGAAAATGAAGATAGAATGGACGGCTAGCTGAAAGAACAATTTCTCCCACCAATAAATAAGTTCAATGCCCACCAAAGATCAAGGCGTCACAACTAGAAGAGGTGCGGAGCTAAAAGAAGAGGCGCTTTGCCTTTTTGATGATCACGCCCAACTGCTGGGATAAAGTACGGCCTGCAACAGCAAGGTACGGCCTGTAGAATGATGTTGGGTAAACTACAAATGCAGCCACAAAGCAATCTGTTCTCCCAAGAATAGTTCGATTCCAAACCCTTGTTTAATTCTCTCAAATAAGCACGAATTTGACTTCTGTATGAAGCCAACCCAGGAGCAATCTTCAGTTGAATCTCCCACAACCTCAGAATGCAAGATTATGAAGAGTTTTCGTTCTCCAAAGCCGGATGATGACTGAAATCTGCAGAAACCCTTGTTTCTCCACAAACTCCAAACACTCAAAGAAAATAAGATAAATTAGAATAATCAATCACATGAGTTCGATTTGTCTTGGAAACAATAAATACTCTCAAGAGGCTCGACCCCCAAAAAGCAATTCATTGAACATTTAATGATAATAAGTTCGCCCTTTATAAGACTTAGGAAATATTTTAATAATTGGGCATACTTTTCCTCCTTGAGTAATAATTACTCATTAAATAATATTGGCCCCTTTTATTATAAAGTCATTAAATAACTTTATAATATTCTTTTAAATAATTAAGTCTTATAATTTGACTTTATAATATAAAGTCACATTAATAATTAATTAATTATCATTAAATGCTCCCAAATTCCACCGTTTGCCAAACCAACTACCGAACTGGGTCAAGATTGAGATAGCCAACTGAGCCAGGTGCCCTGCCAGAAATAGTAACCTTGATGAGCTGACTTACTATAAATAGTAAGTGCCTGAATAACACTCTATAAGCATCTGCAAAGGCCCAAACCTGAAACAACTGATGGAGTTAGGTCTCAAAACTCAGGATAACTGCCAAAAGCAACCCTCTAAACACATCTATCAACCTACGAGGGTCAAATTGATAGGCTAACCCTTCGATCACCTGAACTGTCTAGGAAGGGGACATTACAAAAGGCACCCCTTTTTTGGAAGTTATGGTGCCAAACTAAGCATTAATGGTGTTTTGAGTCATCCCTAGAGGTAGGTGAGGAGAACAATGAGAAATGGCAAGGGTTTCGGGCTTTGGAGTTGGGGGATAACAAGGAGCTCATACCATTCAAGAAGGTTAAAGAGGGGAAATCTAAACAAGTAGGTCCAAAAAGAGGAAAGTGGCAAATGTCAAGGATCTAGGATGACTCATACCTAGTACCACGTTTAAGGGAAGCCCACACCACCAACCACGACAAGATATGGGCAAGAAGTTATCGAGCATCAAAGAATGGAGATGCATATGAAGAAGTACCAGGTAAGGAGATGAGCAAAAGTCCACCTCCGGTGAGTTGTGCATAATTATTAGTGAGTTTCAAGAGTCGAGCATGACAAGAAATAGGTGCCCAAATATAGGTAGGTCAATAAGTCTCACTCTGACAAAGTAACTTAGTAAAAATATCAAGTCAAGAGTCACAAATCGGGGATGAAATGAGAAGGGTACCTAGGGAAGGAAACTCTGACACTCTAGTAGGGAGCAAAAGAAAGGCACAACAAGATGGACAAGTCCAAAAGTCTAATGTTAAAGGGACTAAGGGAAGATCGGACTTAGAAAGGAAGGCATGCCAAGACGAGGAGCTCCAAAACTCCGACAGCTAACAAGCACTTGGAAGATTGGACATGCTCCAACGCTTAGAGACTCCAGGGATCTAAGAGAGACACAAGGGGAGAGAAGAGGAAGAACATTTACACAAAATTGGACCAGGGAAGACATGGAAATTAGGAAATGAGCTTTTTTGGTCCAAGCAAAATTATTACAATAAGGGGGCATGACAATGTTGTTGTTTCTTCTACCACAAAATTTGTATGTGTAACAACTCTGATTGCCATCCTTGGCCCCCATATTTTGGTCTTTATTGGCTCCTTGTTTCCTTGGGAGGTCTTCTTCCCTCACGTGGTTATTTGTGTTTCAAGTTCAATCATACAGATTGGGTTTTACCCACATGGATTTAACTCTTCTAGTAATGTTTACATCGATTTGTCATTGCAGTGGATGCTGATATCATTGGTTTGTTTACTACAAGATTTGTTGCAGATGTGTAACAACACCAATTACCATCCTTGCTCCAAGTTAGTTTTCATCAGCTCCTTGTTTCCTTGAGGGGTCTTTCCCTCTCAGATGGCTATTTGTACTTCTAGTTGGATCATGCAGTTTGACTTTTACCCACATCGGTTTTACCCTTCTAGTTATGTTTACACTGAATTAGTGTTTAGTTACTTATTCAGATCCTAGGACTCTTTTTATCCTAATATATTATTATTGGAATTGGATGTACTTTCAAGTCCCCATTGACCTACTGTGTTCATTTGTGGACACTAAATTTATTTTCTTTTTTCTTTCCTACCACAGATACAATTCTGATCAAGAAAGACAAAGTTTGGCTGCATCAGAATCACAAAAATGAATTGTTCTTGATAGTAAACCAAAAATTATTTGATTTGCTGACTTGGCCAATTTATCATATAGATGAATGGATCACCAATGCCTGCATTAGCGAATCAGGAAGTGAATTCCCTATCCTAAGAATTCAAAAAGTTGGTCAAGAATTGGGATGCTGCAAACACATAAATAAAGCCTTGTGCAAACATTACTAATAATCAGAATACATCATGTTGTATAAAAGAAAGATGATTGGAAAACTATCATGAGAGAAGACTAAGAGGTAAAAAAAATCCTGATTAGCTTACAAGGAAATAGTTTGTAACGTTTTAGTCTGAATCAGTTCAGTAGAGCATAAGTAGATTTTTAAATTCAAGGCTAGACATCAACTATGTCATCTCTCTCTACAAGATTGAATTTACAAGCAATATAAACTTCAAATATTTTTTTAAATCCTATTTTCTCAACAGAGCTTTCATACCCTGCTGGAATCCATCCCTACGAGGCCACATGCTCGAGCAGCCACTCCATCACAATCATGACCTACCGCCACAACTCCAATGGGATCCGGACCAGGCTGGCAAAAGAAACACAACATGTGATATTGAGATCATTGTTTAATAGTTTTCTAGATGATGTAACTGCACAAGTTAGACATTAGGAAAAACTAACCTTCATCCCAGGTATTTGAATCCAATCTACGTCAGTGCCAGTGGCCTTCGCTAGAAACTCTGAAAGAATTTCTTCTGCAAAAGTCAAAAGCCTGCATTTAAGACATTTAAAATATATGAGATTAGTAAAACAGGCTAATAAAGAACACAAATGTAATCTGTAAAATCAATTAGAAGGAAGTGAAAATGTATTCAGTAATCTTCCCAACCATAATGCTTGATGAAATTACTTGCCAAATGTGTCTTAAACTTCCCTATGCAGATATGTAATAGAAAACAGAAAATCCCATGAATTGCTCCTAACTTGGATACGATACCAATCAATATACAGCTATACTCTTCACATACCATGCAGGATTCAGGTCCTGCAGTGGTGGCTGTGGTACAGGACGTTTGCTCAACCTACGTGTAAGCCTACAATCTGAGCTTTTTTCTGCTGTAGCCAAAGCATCCTGCATAAAGCACAACGAATAACAGACAACGTCATCTTTAGCTATTATTCCACTAGCTGTCAATGGCAATGAAAGAAAAAGGAGCTAGGAAAAGGGCAGAGCAATAGCAAAGATAATGTGGGTGTGCTGTTTCAAACTTATACACGGTCCTCGATATTCCTCGGGAGAATTAAATGTCTATGCAACTTTAGTAGGTTCAAGCGCTGCAGTTTAAACGGCATACTCAAGTTCCCCCTCTCACATGTAAGATTAATCCGTTCCATTGCCTCAGCGGCAAGGCATAGGCCTTGAAGGCTTAAACAACGGGCTCCCTCCAATTATCCTATGGTTACTCATAAATACAATTCTGGCCATCACCTTCTTAGCCAGAAAAGTAAAAATCGAAGATCTCTCAATAGATTTTCCATGTCACGGCACTGTTGTTTAGACTTAAGCTTAAATTAACAATAAATTGTTTGTACAGTTTATGTTTGGTGCAGGATAACCTATGAAAGTAAGCATTCATCTGAGACTGGGAATTTGGAAAGGTTACCCTGATTCTTGGTTAGTAAATTGTTCAACTAATTATTTAATCCAAGATGATGCGTGCCATGCTTATACATCTGACATTTGCTATGACAAGATTGATGGAACTGGGGAAGTACGAAATCAATATGGGTGTAACGGGGGAAAAACTAATTCTAGCTATGAATGTTGGCTTCTGCATTAACTTGTAATGTTCACTGGTTAGAGACATGGAATAATTCCTTAAGAAAATGCCTAAAGTGAAGACTTCGTTAGAGAATTTGATGTTTTCTGTGTGTATATGTTGTGTCGGTAATAACTCTTCATGACTTATTATACGATTATGACAGAACTCAGAATCAAATACTTCTGAATTTAAGAGCATTCCAAAAAAACCAAATTGGGGCCTCCAGTAAGAAACTCGTTTTTTTTAAGGACTTTGTACCGTGCCACCCTAAGGCATTTACGATGCCTATACTTTGTACTATGCCACCATAAGCAAGGCATTTAAGGTGCAAATAGGCACCGGACCATGAGATAAACACGTTGTCAGCTTCCCAATGCTGATACGTTGCCTGATCTCATTGTTATTAATCTAATCAAGATAACGCCGCGAAGCAAATATAAGGAGCAACAGGGATAACAAATTCTTGCGGGAAGCTCCGACCAACTAGCGAGACTAAAAGGCTTGTCATCCATGAATGAACTGTTCCAAGCTTAGCGGGGGGTTATTTTGGAACTTGAAAAAACGAGGAAGATACCTTGTTTTCATCAAAATTAACAGTTTGCTCTTTCAACCGCTTCAGCTGTTGCCTCAATCCTTTATTCTGATGAACAAATTGAAATGCCTGTTTGGACAGATTATCATTTTGCTTCACCAGAACCTTATTCATCGCCGTAAGCTTCTCATTTAGTGCCAACAGGCGAGTAGCTTCTGTGCGCTGCTTCTCACGGCATCTGTGAACCCATCCCGCGCAATTCACACCACACAAAACGATAAAGTCTTAAACTGGAATAGGATCCATTCTGGTTGGTTGCAATTTGAGAGCCATAATCATGCCTAAAATAATCAGCAAAAATGTTGAAAGATTTTCCTACCTCCTATTCTGGAACCAGACCTTGATTTGCTTGGACTCGATATTAGACAGGATTGGACACTCCCTCAGAAGCTGCTGTCGACGGAATGAATTGGGTTTTGGGCATTCATGATAAAGTCTTTCCAGCGCCTGCACCTGCTCATCGCTATATCTGACATATTTCCCAGAATCAAACCCAAATTTCCCTTCCTTGGCTCTTGACAGAGCCATTGTATCGCAACTGATAACTGATTATGTTCAGCATATAAGAAACAAGAAGTCATTTCTTCTCGTTAAATTGTCTACGCTGCTTTGACGATTCCGCCATAGATAACAACGAAGACAGTAAACCTCTAACGAAATTCAAACGCAGAATTTCAAAATATTGCTGTAGAATAAGCTAGCGATACATGCTGTTATCATCAGAAAATAGCGTGCATGGATGATGTCCCTTTGATGGCGCACCGGGCGGGCCCATGACCAGAACCCATGCCAGGCCTCATCATCCTTTTGACTTTGCCTTCATTTCAATTTCTCAAACTGTCAACATCAATGTGTCACAATCTTCTGCCGCCATTATTGTATGTTATGCTTTTCCGTGAAGCTCGAGGCAAGCACCAGTGGACGGTCACATGGGCCCTGGGCATGGACTTCTCCAACCATGCGCGAGTTGGAAAGAGCTTAAATACTTGAGACTGTTATTTCGGGAATCTAAATGCAGAGGGCTTCAGGTTTACTATCGTTGAGAGACAGGTTTTATTTAAGGAAAAAATAAATATTAAATGATTAATTGGAGTTTTTTTATTAAACAATTTTAGTGTTTATTTCATTTTTTAAATTATTTAATTATTTTAAATACTATTAATAAATTTTGGAAAGAATTTTTTTTATTTTTAAATGAATTAATATTAGTTATGTTTATTAGAAAAATAAATAGTTTATGGGATTATCAATTGTATTATTTTTCAACTCTTCAAAGATTTAAAGAATCGTGGGGTAGGTGGTATTCTTTAGAAGAATCTTCCTTTTCTTGATGACTTTGGCTAACATCCCTCCCAAATCTTTTAATCTATTTTCGTCAAATAACTCTTTCATAAAATTCATCTTTAATGTTTAATATTATAATTTTTAAACATATTATAAGATGATTGAAATCTTCTCCTATAAAATCTATAAGATTGAGATGTTTTGGATGGCCTTCTTCCATAGAATCATAGCTTAAAATTGCAAATAATAAGTAATATGAAGGTTGGTTGCTTTTAATTTGTGCATTCTTTAAATGTGTAGCGATCTAATGAAAATGGGTGAATTATACAATCAATAAGAAAAATGTAGGAAGTTACATATGAATGAGTTTCTCTATCTTTTAGATATGCAATCAATTATCTAAATGAGCTTCTTTTTAAGGAGACAAGGCTTCTCAAGAATGTTGGCTTCTTGATCAAGATTCATAATAAGAACAAGGACATTGAAAGAAACTTGAAAACAGTTGAAGATTCGCTCTCGATCCCATTAAAAATCATTCATTCATTCATTCATCATATCAAAATTGACTTTCTCATACTACCACTTGAAAAGCACAAATATAGCAATGGATCATATAGAATGGGCTTCTCTGCCTCTCTGGGATGGCAATAGCATTAAGTGACATGAAAATGGGTTTCTCCACATATATTGCATTGCCTCTCGAATACGCAGTTGGTCACATGGGATGGAGTTGTCTGCCTCTTGGATGTGCGGCCGCTCGACAAGAACTCGCCCCCCGGAGAATGCGTGGAAATCAAAGATCAATAATAGCGCGCTCCTTACCGATGTTTAATCTGTTGATTATTTGCCTCCCTCCCTCTCTACATTGGTTTCAGTTAAATGTAACAAATCGTACATGATACGCTGTGTTATTTCCTTTTATGTTGAACAACGGGAAGAAAAGAGTTCGGCATGTGGTGGCGAAATAAACGGTGCCATCCACTAGAAAGATGAAGCTTTCAAAATATATTGAAATAATTCTTTGGAGGATTGTCAAGGCATAAATTCTCTCTAGGCTAACTCAATTATCTTATAATTAAAATTATTGAGATTAATAAAATTAAATGTGATATTTAATTTGAAATTCAATGATAGAAATATGTTGCGGTAGATATTAGAAGTTGATTTGTTATGAATTTGGGTTTGTTTACGTGAAGATTTCAAATTTTGTAAATAGATTGTTTGTTGTTTTATGTCATTTATAAAATGTAGAACTAATATTTGTGAATGTATCTGATCTCCTTGACAAATCCCATCCTACACATGGTACTGATCTAAAATTGACAAATTTAATGTGATAGAATGTGGTTGTTAGGATTTGTTCGCCTTAATTTATACGATATAAATGTGCATAAGAACAAGAAGTGTTTAGGGATGACTAAGGAATATGTTGAAATATGAGGGACAAGTTTTTTGTTAGACCCCTTACCAAATAGCTTTACAACTTTGAGCAAAAGATTGAAGACAGCAAGCAGATGTTTGATAAATCAACACAAACATGTGTTTTAAAGGTTAGCTCACAATGGCTAGTAGAGAAGGAAAACATGTACCCATTATATGATATTTAAATTTAAAATGTTGGGGTTAATATCTACAAATGTGGAAGTGTCTTAGATCAAATCCCCACTTGTGAATCTAGCACAGGGTGATGAATGGAGGATCTAAGGGTCAAGTACACAAATCGAGGGATTAGTGATAAGAGGGATCGAGATTTGGGGATGTCTCAAACCAATTTTATGCAATAATATGCCATGTGTAAGCTAATTATTACATCTACGACACTAATCAAAATGAGCCCAAAATAAAAGGAAAAAAGTCATGGGTATGCAACTTTCACCATAATAATGATGTAAAGATAAAAAATTCCTACTTTGTATTGTTCCCTCTTTTTTAGCATTTATTTTTAGATTTTTATTTACAAAGCACATGACTGTGTTTACTTTTGACTTTTGTCAGTGCATTTATTATCCCTAAACCTACATAGTGTCTCTCAATTAATCTCTTTTATACCCCAAACATCTTTCATCTTTCTATTTCCTATCATTTCATCACCTTTGTTGCTACTACACCCATGGTTATATCCTCTACATGGTACCACATGCAATCATTATCCATGATATTCAAAAAATATTTCCTATTTTATCTCACTTCACATGTGAATCTTATCCCACACCTAACTATTAATAGTTAGATTATGCTTAATAAATAAAGGATTAAATCAAATGAGTGCAATAAGCATGTAGGAATTATAGCAACAACACATAGGAAGCCATTAATACTTACAAAGACATCATTATTGTATGTAGTTATACACATTCACCTAGTACTCACACATTGCACACTTCTCAAGGAACCCAATCAAATCTTACTCAAAATCTTTGTGGGACTTGACTAAGGCCTAAGAGAGGCTATATGCCTTTGTATCCTAAAACAAGTCCACAAACATGCCTATAACACCACAATATATCTTGATTGTACAAATCTATTGCAAGTATAGGTAGCAAGATCATAGAGGACATTATTGTGGTCATATGGGACATTAACACAATAAAGCTCGACAATATTTCAGTCAAGTGCACATGATCACACATAATCTTGAACACAAAGTCTACATGTAGGTTCATCTAGTTGACACAAAGGTTGAGAACAAATTCATAAAAGAAAAATCATAGTCCCTCCTTATGAACTCCACCAACTATCAAAATATTCATTAAACACCAAATCAAGCATGCATCTCTCACTTTTTCCTCTTACATTTTTTTTATAGTGATCATTTACTTATATTCTTAATTTAATATAAAATTTGAAAGGAATGTTAATGTATGTTTGTGTTTTAAAGTTATGTTAAAATCTAAACTAAGGATAATGGAATAGGATAAACTAAAACAACTTATATTGGTTAAACTTTAGTTTATACATTTCATTCTGGTGAACCCAATACTTTACACAACTCTTAGGATCCTTATTCCCAAAACAAATCAGAACTCTTCTTATTGATTTATTTGTCTTATAATTAGGGTTTAAGGTTAAATTTTAGTTTTCATATTTGCATTCATAAAACACTTTAATCATCCCTTTGCTTATATTACTTTCTCCATAATAAATAAAAACTATTCTTGTTAATTTCCTTCTTTACTACAATTAGGGTTTAAGGTTAAACTGTTAGAAATGAAGCCCAACTGTCACTGCCCTTTCGTCTTCCTCTTCCCTTGTCTCTTCACTTGCTTGAAGAGTTGATACAATTCCCTTATTCTCTTTCTGGGTGTAGATGAAGACTGATGTATTCGAGTTGATTAATGAAATAGTTTGTCCTGATTTCCTTGGTGGATATGGCCATTTTGATGGTGAACCACGTTAAATTCATGCCTCTGTTTTATCTATGTGTGTTTGATTCTTTATCTATTTTTGTTTTTGGTTTTATCTGCTTTTATTTACTCAACATAAATTTTACTTTTCATGTTTATATGTGTAAAACACTTTAACCCTCCCTTTTCTTTTCTTTTCTTTCTTTCTCCATTTTTTTTTAAACTCTTCTTACTATGATATTTCTTGGAAATAAATACAAATTTCCTTTATTTATTAACCTAGGCTAACTAAACTTGATTTTCATGTCTTGACCAAACTATGAATACTAAATTAAGGAATGTATTTTGTATCTAACTATAAATTACAAAGAATTAACCTAGCCTAATTTTTAATAAGCTTTCTAAAATTATATAAAAAATTTAATTTTTCTAAATTTTGTGACTTGTAGAGCAAATTAATGGGAAAAAAATAAAATTCAAATTTCTCACATAAAATGTAACATAAAACTCTAGTTTTTACTTGAACTTGTATTTAATGTATACCTATAAACACATAAAAAAATTAGGTCCCAATTTGTAACATGGTTTTTAAGTTAGAGTGGAAATAAAAATATTGGCCCAAATCATAGCTCATATACCACTTATTATAATATAAATCTTATAAATAAATGTATAAAATTAGAAAAACGGATTGCTTCAAGGGGTGACCTCCAATAATTAGAAAATAATATAAATTAAGTCAATATTTTGAAGTTATGATGATTTGGGAGAGACTCATCCTCCTTGTTCGTAGGCTTAATTATGTAGGCACACATCTCCTCATCCTAATTAAGAGGGATTAATGTATTAACTAAAATGAATGTCAATGTTAAAGTTAAGCATGTCACAACTCCTCTACCTTATATTATTTAGAAATATAGAATATTTAGGACCTAACAATTCTACCTATTTTCTTTCTTTACTACAATTAGGGTTTACTTTTTAAAATTACTTCAATTTTAAATTAGTAAAACACTTTAATGATCCCTTACCCACTCTTTGATTCTCTCTTTTTCTCCAATGACTTCTTTTATATATGTTACCTCCCTTCATGATAAATTCAACGATACTTTATTTTTTATTGCTAATTCCTATACAATCAACCTCAACTTCTTAAATTCATTGTATCATTTAGCTTTAAAAAACCTACTTGGTGTTTGTCCATTTTGTTAGATCTTAACCCCATATTATATAGACTCTTGTCTCCTTTGTTCAAACTCGTACTAACACCCATTCTCCTACTTTACCCCATGTTAACTTCCTAGATACTATGTAATCAACTCTCGTTTTATTTATGTTTACAATATCGAAGTTCATAATAATGCTTTGTTTGATGATGAAAATCCACATTCTTCTTTTCCTACCTTTTCTTCCAAAACTCTAAAATTAACTGCATTTCATGGTATGAAAATAATCCAAGATTTCATGTTCAAGGTTTTATCTATTCTCATGAATATCAACATAAGAATTTATTTTAAATTAATCTCCAACTACATTACACAATGAATCATTTGAATTGCTTATATTGTATAGCATCCATTTTTCTTGATTTTATGAGTTGGATTATGTATTTTTTAATTACTTTACAATGTCATCTCCAAATCATGTTCCTAACACATTTTAAAAAAATAAAACTTGCCACATGGCACAACTTATTACACAAATCACTTAAGGTTTTGATGACACTTACATTGATCTTTCCAAGAAACATTAAACACAACTATAATGCAACTACATATTTAGACCCCAACACATTTTATAAAAATCTAATCTTTTGACCTTGTCCACTTATTTTATGAGTTACTTTTTCTACCCACTCTTCTCCCTTTTTTTAATGGCTTTCATTACACCTTTGTTCTTGTGTGGAATAATTGATTCATGAGAGACAAAGTTGTTAGTATTCCATGGAACCCCTTCTAATCTTGAATTTCATGTTATGATCCATACTTAACTGTTGGCATTGGTTGTCATTGATGTCAACACCTGGTGAGGTTGTTGCATTGGTTGTCATTGATGTCAACACCTGGTGAGGTTGTTGTATTGGTTGTCATTGTTGATAATATTCAATTTAGGATGTCATTGATGAATGGTGATGTTTTTGATGTTCATGGTTGGATGTCATGCCTTAGTTGATGTCATGTAAAGTTGTATTGAGTATGGTTGCTATCAATAATGATAATTTATCATGTTGATATATTAAGATGAGGATTAGAATTATTGTTGATAGTGGAGAAATGTTGTTGATGGTCTATAGTATGTTGAATGTTCTCTCATGTTGTTCCTCAGAAATTATGTGTTGTTGCAAGAAAGTTCTAGCCTTCACAAGTTGTTGGTTTCTATTTTAGGAAGTTGTTGTGAAGACTCTTTGGGAAAATACTCTGCGTTCCTCCACTATTGGATATATGCTCTTGCAATTTTGGATTCAGTGTTTGTGCTTTGTGTATGTTGTACTCCTACCTTTTTCAGGTCACTAGTGTTGCCAAGGAGGTTTTTGTTGATTGCAATAGTTTAGAAGTTTTTTTGGTTGTTTGGACTGGTCTGAAAATGCTTTGTATTTCTTTGCATTAATGTCTATGCTCCTACAGCTTGGTTAATGTGCTCTAAGTGTTTGTTCAATGTCCCAGTCTAAATTTCATGTGTTGATATGGTCCGCAAGTTGATCTGTTAATGTTATATCTCATGGTTGTGCATTATGTGCTTCTAGGATGAAGTGTCCTACTCTTGTTTGGTTTGCAGTAGTTGTTAGTGGCATGACAGTATGAAAGAAGTATCTAGCAGTGTTTTTGGATATTCATAGAACACCCCTTTGTGATCCGCACATCAATGGTTTTTTTTTTCTTGCATTATATTTGAGTTAGTCTTTGGGTATTTTGTGGATATCTAGCCAACAGTGCTTGTTATTTTACTTGTGTCATGTGCTTGATGGTTTGCACCAACATTTGAGGTTGTGTTAAGATATATTTAAGCCTTGACCTATCTTGTTGAGAATCACATTGAGTAAAATTTAGTTACAAATGTGTTTTGGGTTGACTAGTAGTTTTCTACATGTTTCTTTGTTGCTAACTTGAGTTGATGTACGTCATCGTGTGTGTGATTTGGGATCACATTAGAAGATGTAATAAGGTTTTTTTTGTCTTCTCTATCTCCTAGATAGGATTGTACTATGTTTTTATGGTTGACTTGTTGAGATTATTGTTTATCCTCTTTCTAATTGATGTTTTGTGATCTTGTTGTACATATAAATGAAAGTCCAAATCAGTTGCAAAGTGTGAGAGTAAGGAATGTATTGAAGATCATGTAGAAGTAGTGCAAAAGTGTATGGAAGATAGATTAGATATTCTTTAATGCCTCAGTCAGTAGAGTGTATTGTTGACATATGTTGTAAATTCTAAATCTTCATGTATCTTGATATGAGATAGTGAATCTCATCAGGTCCTTGTATCTTTCCCTAGAGTTGTGCACTTTATTTTGTAAGTCATTTGTTTCTTTCCCTAAGATTGTGTGCCTTATTTTACAAGTCTTTTAGTAGTGAGCCTTGTTGTAACTTTTTTAAGTAGTAAGCTCTTCATATATTGTGAACTAACTCTCACCATGGCTTTTCTCTTATTGGGTTTTCCATGTAAATCTGGTGTTATCTTGTGAATGTGTGTTCCTTGTTTCATTTTTCCATTGTTTATGATCTGGTTAAAGGTTGAATTGGTGTATATTTCATTACTGAGGGTTACTAACCCTGTTAATGAACTAAATTATTTTTTTTTTGATCTATTTGAGGATTTATAATCTGATAAAGAAGTTTGAGTTTGCTGAAGGTTTTATGTTTTGGAAAGACTGATTCACCCCCCTCTTAGTCTTTGGGTGTGTTCAACATTAACAAAATACTATCTCAAGGGGAAAATATCTTTCACCCCCTACAACTTTACCTACTACTTTCCCAACTGGCCTCCAACCTCCACCACCACAAGTGACCACCAAACTATTGGAGAATCCAATATTTGAAAGAACAATCCAATGATATATTCCACTAGTGAACAAATGTGCACAAAAGCATGTCTATCATATAATATGAGAGTGTCTCAAATAGATAATGAGTTTCTTTCATATATAGGCAAGGTAGATGAGGTAGGGAGATAGGGTTGAACAATTGACTACCCCTTGAAATATGCAACACATGTTTTCTCATATGACAAGTGTTTGAGCATGTGTAAAGTCGGTATGAACTAGGAATCTCAAAAGGTGAGTATATGTGTCTCAACCACATGAAATTCGACAAAAATATAAAATTCCCTAAGTGGAGACTTAACTAGTGTGACCAGCTCAATCTAGAAAGGGTGATTAGCTAGCTAGATAAGGAATTACCCTATTTACACTTATTAATGTAAATAGATATTTTACCTATCTAGTTCACCTAACAGGTCCTATTTACATGTTAATTCCACTTATGTCCTAGGAATCTATTTAGAAGTCTAAGGTGTCATGTGATCTTATCTTATCTTATCATGGCATTCAATGTGTGTGTCCTAGGTCATTTAATAATTATTGAGGTGGTTGTCTCATTGTATAGAATTAAACACATGTCATGATCTTGTCTAATCCTATCTCACAACCTTTCCTATATAAGCAAGGTGTCTTATGTGTATTTTATATTTTAAATCTTGCATCCTTAATCATTGCAAGATATTCCTTCCATTCCTCTCTTGTGGAAGATATTTTGGTTTGGAAACTAATCTTGTGGTGTTGGGAGTTCAACTCCTACAACACTAACATAAAGGTCACAAATAATATGGCATTACAAACCAACTCTAAAAACCCAAACCAAGATTTATCTAAATAAGATTCAATCTATACATCAAAAACATATATAGAGACCTAAAAAATCTTAGAATATTTTTTGTTAAATCTAATACAAGGTTAGATGAAGTAGCTATATGTTAAAATCCACCAAGCATAGTGATACAAGAATAACATTTGACTCTTCTATACTTCCTCATCTATCATTCAAGAGAGTATTCCCTACTAATCATTATAGGATACAAAAAAATTACTATCAAATAAACATTAATGGACAAAAGATTGTGCTATTCATAGACAAGAAAATGGTAGTAAATTTTAATCTAATGATTTTGACATATTCGAAAAATGTTGTGGTATTCATAGACAAAAGACAACTTTGCATTCTCCACAATAGAATGGAGTTATAGAAAGAATGAACATGATATTGATGGAGAAGGCTAGGAGTATGTTGAGTGGTGTCGGTATAGAACCAAAAAATTGGGTTGAAGTTGTTGCCACTACTTGTTACTTGATTAACAGGTCTCCTAGATCAACTCTTATTGATAAGATTCCTATATATGCATGGTTAGGTTACAAGCCTTCATTAAGATATCTTAGATTTTTTGGTTGTAAGGCATATGCACATGTGCCAAAGGAGAAGCAAACAAAGTTGGAGAACAAGGTTGTGAAATGTATCTTCATCGAATACAGTTATGGTGTGAAAGGATACAAGCTTTGGGATCTTGTTGTACATAAGGTAATATATAGTAGAAGTGTTATTTTAGAGAAACTAAGCCTTCTTTTGTTACATTGCAGCTAGAACAAAGTAAATAGGAAGATGCAATTCAATTTTCTTCTACACCTGAGAAATTTGAATCAAGGCTCATGGATAGACAAGAAGTTGAGGAGAGATCATATAGCTTTGAATCTTTAAAAGAGGAGGAAGAACCTCCAACTCATCTTGTTTGTAAGTCTAAAAGGCATAGACAACCACCTGAAAGGTATTCACTTGATGATTGGAGATGTATTTTTTCTTTGAATACTAACATGGATGAACCCAAATTTGTAGAAGAGGCATTAGGTATGAATGATGCAGAATCCTGGAAGATTGCTATGAATGAAGAAATGGTAACTTTGAAAAAGGAATGATACATGGGACCTTGTATCATTTCAAGAAGGATAAAAACCTGTTGGTTGCAAATGGGTGTTCAAGAAAAAGAATGGTTTATATGGATGTATTGATAAGTACAAAGCAATTTTGGTTACAAAAGGTTACTCTCAAGTTGAGGGTGCTAATTATGGTGAGCTATTTTCTCCTGTTTCAAAAAGACATCTATTAGATTTTTGCTTTCTATTGATGGTGCTTATGATTTAGAGGTTGAGGAAATGGATGTAAAAACTACTTTCCTTCATGGTGACTTGGACGAGGATATTTATATGACATGACCAAAGAATTACGTGGTGAAAGGTAAAAGTAAATTGGTATACAAATTGAAGAAATATTTATATGGCCTAAAATAGAGTCTTGGGATGTGGTACAAAAAAAATGATACATACGTGTTGAGTTTGGGATTTGAGCATTCTAAATTAGATCATTGTGCTGATTATAAAATAGATGGTAATCATTTCTTATTTATTGCATTATATGTTGATGATATGTTATCTATTGGTAAAGGGAAAGGTATGATTTTAGAATTGAAATCTCAACTTGCTGCTAAATTTGAAATGAAAGACCTTAATGCGGTTAGACACATTCTTGGGATGGAAATTTGAAGAGATAGAGTCAAAAAAAGGCTATATGGCTTGGCCAAATTAAGTATGTCAATTCAATTTTACAGAGGTTTGACATGTGAGATTGTAGACCATTGTGTATTCCTTTTTCACTTGGAACAAAGTTATATGTTTTAGATTGTCCATCCCCATTAGAGATGGAAGACATGAGTAGAGTGCTTTACTAGAGTGTAGTTGGAAGTTTCATGTATGCTATGGTTTGTACTAGACCAGACATTGCCCAAGCAGTGAGAGTTCTTTCCATATATATGTCTAATCCTGGTAGAGTTCATTGGGATTCAGTTAAAAGAGTCTTTGGATATTTGCATGGTACCTCAGATTATTCCTTGTGTTATCTTAGTAATATGATCAAAGAAGAGATTTCCCTTGATATTCATGGTTATGTGGATTCATATTGGACAAGTGATGTTGATAGCAGATGATCCACCAATCACTACAAGAAATCCCTATGTTTAGCTCCCTTTTTTGCTTCCACCCATTGTTTTAATGTATTTTTCTCTAAGTTTTTGAAAATGTCGGTGTTATTTATTAGGATGGCACTATTTTTGGCACTTTTGTGCCAATCAAAACAAGTAGGTGCTAATTTAGGCGCAAATAATCTCCTAAATTAGTGCCTAGATTGACACCAAAATTAGCACTCAATCTAGCACCTGGATTAGCGCCTACATTAACACCTAATTTAACACCTAATTTAGCACCTACTTTAGAGCCTTCTTTAGCACCTAATTTAGCACCTAATTGAGTGCCTAATTGTTATGATCTAGCGGGGATTAAGAGTTAAGGGATAAGGGGTGTTAGAACAAAAAATCCTTCCCCAATATTCACTGGCCTTCAATTGCTTGCCTACATTTCACTTGCATCAAAATATCCCTCAACCCTCAACCCTAATTGCTCAACCCTCAACCTTAAACCCTAAACCCTCAACCCATATACCCTCTACCCTATACATTGGACGGTCAACCCTAATCCTTCAACCATATACCCTCAAACCTATACCCTAAATGCTCTACCCTCAACCCTTAACCATCAACCCTAAACCCTTAAACCTTCTACCTTCTACCCTCTACCCTTAACCCTAATCCCTCAACCCTAATACCCTCAATCCAATACCCTAAACCATCAACCCTATAGGTCCTCAACTCTATACCCTCAATTCTCAAGCCTGTACCCTATACATTGGATCCTCAACCCTCATATATCTTTGTCCCTCCCTCCTCTTCTCTCCTTCTCTCTATCCAACTTCTCCCTCCATCTCTCACTCCATCCATCCCTCCCTCTCTACCCTAATCCCTAGTCAATCCTAAACCATCAACCCTTAAACCGTTAATCACTCAACCCTCAACCCTCAACCCTCAACCCTTAAACCCTAATAAACCCTTAAACCAACCTCTACCCTCTACCCTCAACCCAATACCCTCTACCCTCAACCCTCATTAACCCTTAAACCCAAGTAAACTCTCTACCCTAATGCCTCAACCCTCAACCCTTAATATATCCCTCAACGTCCCTTAAACCCTCAACCCTAGTCTACCCTATATCCTCAACCCTCAACCCTTAATTAACCATAATCCATCAACCTAGGCCTATACCCTCTACCCTACACATTGGACCCTCAACCCTATACCCTCAATTCTCTACCCTCAACCTTAAATCTTCAACCCTTAAACCCTAAACCCTTAAATCCTCTACCCTCTATGTCCCTATACATTAAACCCTCAACCCTCAATTCTCAACCCTCAACCCTTAATCTCTCAACCCTCAACCCTTAAACCCTAAACCCTCAACCCCTATACCCTCTACCCTATACATAGGAACCTCAACCTAATCCTTCAACCATATACCCTCAAACTTATACGCTAATCCTTCAACCTAATCTTTTCATTGTATTTAACATGAAATACAATAATTTGTGTGACAAGATCTATACTGTCACTAGCATTCCCTTTGTATATACCCATTTATTCCTCCAGATAATCATAAATAAAGTAAATTTTGTCTTTACTGCAGTACCACAATATCAAAATAAAGGCAACACGGGATGGCGACTTCTAAGTTAAGAAACAATCCTTTACCACCATACCGCCAAGAGATTATATAGCTTGCGCGGTAAAGTGCTACTCACCGCCACCCTGCGGGGAGAATTAAGGGAATATGGTAATGCGGTACCTACCACCATCCCACATAAGGTGATTCAAAGGAGTGTAGTAAGGTGGTAAACAACAAGAATATAAAGCATACACCGCTATACCATCGGGAGGGTGAGTAACATATGCGGTAGAGCGGTATACACCGTAACCCTGCAGTAAGAAGTCTTGAGCAAGGCGGTAGAGCGATAAGCATTGGAAGAAAAGTGGACACCACAGTATCGCATGAGGTGGATAATATGGTTGCGATAGAGCGGTAAGAATTGGAAGAAAAGTGGACACTATAGTATCACATGAGGTGGATAATATGGCTACAGAAGAGCGGTATACACCACAACCCCATAATAAGAGGTCTTAAGCAAGGCGGTAGTGTGGTAAACAATAGAAGGGAAGGGAAAAACACCACCATACTATAGTGGATATAATAAGAGACGACGGTAGTACGGTAATCATGGAATCATTACAATTTACAACAATAAATGCAGATGCACGACTCCAATGGTGTACAAAATTAAATGCAAGGATTTGAACTTGCTATGAAATTATTTTATGAAGAGTTGGCATTAAAACTGATATGACTGAATACCGCGCCATCCAAAGACAAGTGAGTTTTTCCAATATCGTACTCAAATGTAGTGCAATAGCGTGGAAGGAGCTAAGGATACAAGAAGAAGAAGTCTTGGAAGTGTCAAATAATCAAGTAAGTGCATGAAAACTCTCTATAAGAGCTCTATTAATATAAAAAGTCTTTCAAGGTTTTTTCATCTGAAGCCATAGTAGAGAAAATTGAAACATGCCTCCTAAAAGAAAACAATCAGAAGTAAAAGAAAGTCAACCTAAAATTAAAGATGAAGAACCTAAAGTAAAGAAGAGACCAATCCATCAGTCCATATTAGATATACTTCTAGGGTCTACTAAAGAGGGTAATAAGAAGTTTCTCATGGACACCACACAAATTTGTAGGGATGCCCTCATTCCCAAATCTAGATGGGACCTATTTTGGTATTTTTACAGTAAGAGAAATGAGAAGATTCCAATGTCAAACCCTTGGATGTTGGATTTAGCAAAGTTGATTATCCCAAATGTGTTTGTTGATGTAGAATTTATCAGACTATTAGCCAAACACTATCACTTAGCTACCAAAAAAGTAAGGTTTCCAAACGGCACAATACTGGTAGAAGTAACCAAAACAACCATCATTGAGTGTTTTGACTTAAACAAGCAAGCTTTGACCAAGATAAGCCTGAAAATAAGTGAGGAGGATTATGCTAGGTTAAGAAGGACTTATAGAAGTGATGAGGTGACCCTATATATGAAAAGAGGCATTGGTAAAAGAACAATCCCCATATCTACTACCACTACTGAACCATTTACTGTGAAATATTTTCAGTATTACTTTGTGAATACATATTTAGCTCTTTGCCAAGTGTTGGGGATCAATGCTCAAGATAAAATTCCAATAGGCCTAATGATGATGGCCATGAGAATTCAAAACCCTGAAACTAATATTGAATATGACTTTGATTCATACCTTGAGAAGATGTTAGATATTGAATTCTCCCAAGTTATAGAGGATAGAGCACCGATTACATTTAGAGACTATTCCCTATTGTGTCATCTAATATTGTACCAGAATAGGGACCATTGGACTAAAATAATGGACTTGGCTAGAGTAGATGAGCAAGGGAATACCACACCTGTCCAGAAATGGTGCTTTATTTGGGACAGTCACTGCAAGAGCTCAAGATTTGTTGTATTCTACGAAGACTTTGTACACATAATCCTTGGAGTTCTTGGGTATGCACTACCAAGATTATCAACCAAAATGTTGAAACTATTGAGACCTGTGGATTTAAGACCAGAGCAGGGTCATACACACAATTTTGGAGATTTTTTCTTCCTCTTGGAAGTTACAATAATAAGAGTGTATGGATGCCCTATTGCTCCACACATATTGCCAAAATTTGTGCCCCTCAGATTAGCATTTCTTGAATTTATGTGGTAAATTATGTGGATGGAGAAATATGTAATGCACAAGTAGAAGAAAGGCACTTTCTTGCCAAACCAAACCAAGTGTGAAGATTGTACGGTAGGCTCAAACACACTAGAGGAGTTACAGTATTATTTGAAGACAAGATATGCATTGAATTCTGGAAAAGGAAGAGCCTTTGACCCTGAAAATCACATGAACAACATAAGGCACAATCTTCTTACCAAAATGACAGTAGGACACCAAGTGGACTATGAAGAAGATGTCATAAGGAACTACATTACTTATAATGATGTATTTAGTAGAAGGAAAAAATGGGAATATATGAAGAAGCTTGAAGAAAGGATGAAGCGGAGGTCCAAGGATTTCCTAGGATACTTTGTTGAGGAAAAGGACCCCATCAAGAGGATAGATTTGATTATGGGTAAATTTCAAGACTTGTACAATAAGAAGGAAGCATATCTCCAAGAACATGATAGTGGTGAAATTGCAGAGCATACCCCAGGTGAAACCTCTGAACCTCCCATGGAGCAGTTACCTCCCAAAATATAGAAGACAGAAAGAATTGAATAGTTAGTACCTTATAAGGAGAGTGAAGAGGTGGGTGATACTGAGGAAGTGGCTACAGTACTACAATCATTGAAAGGTGATATTGAGGTTGATCAGCCCATCCTTGAGACCAGTGCCCATAAACATGAGGAAAGGATGGGTGATGTAGAAAAAACAAGTGTAGAGGCAAATGAAGATGAAAGGGAAATTGCAGCCAGGAGATTCATAGAACATGATGAATTCATCAAGACTCCCGAGTTTAGGGATTTCTGGACAAAGATGAAGATATGATAATTTCAAGAGAGGATGGAATCAGCTGAAGCAGGAATTGAAGAATTAGAGAAAAAATAAATGGTAGCACAAAATTTCTAGGAATCAAGAGTTGACAACATTGAAATTAGCCCCCAAAAGGCTAGATAAATGGTCTTGAAGAGCAATATGCTCATTTTCCTTGGCTTGGAATTAAAGAAAATGTTTCTGCTTGATCAAGTGCAGGCTCAAGAAGATCTAATGCTAGTTGCAAAATTTGACTCTGATGAAGGAGTGAGTGGAACTGGGTATAACCCAGAGATTGAAACCCTGGCCATATGGGTCAAACAGAAAAATAAACAGAAGCCAAAATTATTGGATGTAATTCAAGGGATGAAAGGGGCATAAATGGTAAGGACAATACAAGATACCACCTCTTTGGAGGCAACCACAATGACCATGCATTCAACCATGTTCACTCAAGCAATCGTTAAGAGATTAGAAGATAGATTGAAGGAGTATGAAAAGGAATAAAGGTTCCTAAATGATGAAGTTAATAAAATGTTCATGGAGAATGTAAAATTGAAATAATAATTAAGAGGAGTTGTACCCTCACAAAGAAAGGAGATGGTGTTATATAGCCCTCCTCTTGTTCCAATGGATATTGTGAAGAAATTTTTTGTAGAACATGTAAAAACTCCAAAGAAGGAAGTGGAGGATGTAAAGAAGGCCAACAATCAAACCCAGGATGAAGTGAAAAGTCAAATTTTTGAAGTTATGGAAAAGATTCTTGAGCATAGGATAAAATCAATTATGTATAAACTGGAGAATATGCATTATAGTTATAAAACACTTCAACAGGTAATGAATCAAATAAAGACACATATGCTTGTATTAGATCCTTTGTTCAAAAGGTTGCAACCTATTCACCACACTTTGGCTAAGTTATGCAAATTTCTACAAAGAAATCTTGATGCTCCCACAAGATGATTATTGATGAATTTCATTATATACAAGGGGAAGATAAAAATATTGTAACACGAATGGATTTATTCCATACCTTGAAACAATGGTATATACCTGAAATCCTGAGAGATGGTGATCAGTTGAAGGGATTGGATAAGTGGAGGAAAGAATTCAGTCAAGTTATTCATAAGTGCATAGCTCGTATACAAGTGGATGATGATACTAGCCTTCACAGGCTAAATCGGATCATGGATGGGTTGATTGTTCTTGATGTGGGATACCTAAATTTTGTCAATGATACAAAGGCATTACTAGATATTCGATGGAAAAATCATCTTGCAAACATGCCAAAGATCCAAGAATATAAGTGGCCATCAGATTTTATGGTGTATTAGTGGGAGGAAAAGAATTTGGTTTCAAAAGAATAGGACACTAAGGCAAGAGAATTTGGACATTCATCATGGAGAGGAAGACTTTTCCAGATCAATGATCACGGGTCTTCTATGTTGAATAATGGAACCATATGTCAAAAAGTCTTAAGTCTTGTTATCTCCTTAATTATGCTAATTAAATGGTTGTTGGTTTTAGAAGAATAGGAAACTGAGGCAAGAGCATTTGGACGTTCATCGTGGAGAGGAAGAATTTGTCAGATCAATGATCACGGGTCTTTTACATTGAATAATGGAACCATATTTCAAAATGTCTTAAGTATTATTATTTCTTATGCTAATTAAATAGTTAGTAAAAGAAGTAGTTATGAAAGGTCGTCTCTTTTTGTAAAAGGCTTGTAGCTTGTTGCTTCCTATATAAATAGGAAACCAAGGCCTAGTTTTAAATCATCATCATCATTTGAAGACTTATGTTATTAATTTATGTCAATTGAATCAATATAATGGAGAACATCTTATTATCAGAGATTCTCCATGACTGTGTTATCATTATGTATTTTTCTTATGTTTTCCATTCGTATTTCTTATATTTGAAGGAATATTAGTTATTGAACCTCAATACTATGCTTATGCGAATGAATATGTTGATACAGTAAAGCATTTACTGTGGATGTTGGTAGAGTTGCTAATTTTTTCGAAAATTTGAGCTTATTTTACCTTGTTACATGTTCAAAATTATGTTCAACATAAAAATAGAAACTATTTAAAAATAATAGAGTTAACAAAGTTGCTTATTTAAATAATTTTGAGTTACATGCATTAATATTTTATTAACTTTTGTGTCTTCACAAACATATGTTGATACAAAATGAATGGAAGAAGCATCCAAGTAATCCTAATTTTTTTTGCCAACAATTAATACCAAAGATTGAACAATTTAAGGATTTTGCAACAAGTAATTTGTATCAACACAAATAATATTACTAAAGCATTTCAAAGTTTAGGCCATAAGAATCATCCTTTTTTAAACATGGATTGCAAATAATTATGAAAATTTAAAAGTCTTGGTCATTAACATTATTGACTACTACAATGTCATCTAGTGTATGATTGTCAATGTTCATATGTTCTTTCAAGTACTTAATATTATCATCATCCTCATCTTGACCCGTATCATCTTTATCATCATATTGTTGTCTTCCATAACATCATCTAACTCTAGATTGCTGTCTTCTTGTGCCTAAACATAACCATCTTCAACATCATCATGGATGTCAATTTATTCAATGTTCTTTAATCCCTCTCTCTCATTTTGTTGACCATCATTGTTTTGCTCAGTATCCACTAATGCATCGTCAAATACATGCCTTAATCTTGGATCATAATGTATGAAAAATATCCATTTCGGATCTAAAATATCTTCATAGAAAAATACCTACACATGAACGATATACATATATTAGACGCATGTTATAACAATTTTTTGATTAATAAACACGTATATATTCGCAATAAGCTATGAATTAATAGATTAATGATCACTACCACTTCTTGTTTGAGTTAAAGAAATACCTGATCACAATGAATTGGTAGAACATAAGGCTCCTTATCCTCCAGTAAGAAGCATGAGGAATCTATAGAAAACAATCCACCATGGGTATCATGTCTTTGTGTCCTCTCAAATGCTTCATACCATCTACACTTAAAAATACAACATTTAAAAGAGCGGTAATCCAACTCAAAAATTTCTTGTATTTTCCCAACATATTGTAGATTCCCTTCAATTATATTCTTATCTTTTGAGCTTGATCAACTAGATTGCTTGAATTCAACCATGATGCCACAATCGAAGGATTGTCTCTTTACATCTACACTTTCTACATGATAATTTTGACCATATGCCCACATTGTTGGATATTTCCTCGCCTATGAAAGACCATTTATTTTAGTGAAAACAAACGTAATGATGAATATTAAAATAGTTAATAGTGTCAAAACTGTAAGGAAACAACATTTTGTAAAACTCCAATTGTACCTTTCTTTCGCATCCTCTAGACATGTTGATTTCATCTTCTGTTATGTTTGAATCTATACCATAATCTTCTATTTGATTTTGAATTTCTTTAGTAACCCATTCTAGTGTGCAATACTTTCCCCATTCCCCAAGCAAATCAGTGGGAAGTGGAGTATTCCTTGGGTTCGATCTCTTAAACTGTATCCTTGCTTCTAACACTTGTTCTCTCTTTTTATCATATATATCAATCCATTTGTTCATAAATTCTATGTGGTACAGAATGAACTTTTCAAGTATAGCACTTTCATCTACACCTATTACATGTCAACATGTTTATTTCAAACTCCACATGTCATGCTGTTAATTCGACAAATAAATTATAGAGTAAATTAATTATTGCAAGAAAAACAACCACACTAATCATGAATTTACTTACTAATTTCTACTTGAACACCATTAGATTGTGTTTTTTCTCCATCAATAATATATTATGCTCGTTCTTCATCCCAGAAGTGTGGAATCCTTACCAAGGAATTCACACAGGAAGAAAAATGCTTCATTCAATATATACCCTTCAGCCATGCAACCCTTTGGATGTGCCTTTTGTTGGACATATCTTTTTAGAGTTTTCATATACCTCTCAAAGAAAAACATCCACCTCCTTGATACGACACCTGCCAATTCATTGTTATCGACTAGGTGTATAAGTAAATGGACTTTTAGGTCCATGAAACTTGTAGGGAGCTCCTTCTCAAATACACATACAATTTCTGCAATTTCCTTCTTCTATTTTGGCACTTCACATTCGTGGATCTTTTTGGAGGTCACCCACCTAATATAAGAATAGTAAATTAGTATGAACCTTTAGTCAAAAATTAAAATGCAATATAAATCTCTATGTCTCTCACACATGAACATTTCATACAACCACATACCTTGTAAATGCTAACAATTGACTTATGGCATTCCTTAAGTCAATTGTAAGATATGAATCCCCTCTAATTGCCAATGGCATGATATGCTATCAAACACATTTATGAAAAGGTAGTAATTTTTTCTCACACAACAAAATATCAAAATATATTTAGTACTTAATCAATGTTACCAGTAAATATTAAATGATGATATATAATACCATCATAAAATTATGAAAATCATGTGTTTTAAATCTTGTGATATGTCCATCAACTGTAAAAGCTTTAGCCAATGATGAGCCATAGCCAATAGGTGTCCTTATTGAACGGATGACATTTTTTAGTTGTTCTAGCTCTTTTGTTTTCAAAATCCATGGAGCTTTTGTATATGTTTCATTTTCCCTGTTTGGCCACAAATGTTTTGTATCAATTTTGGTACACAAAAGAGCAATATCTCTCCTTGAAGATAATTTATCCTTCTCTTTGCCTGATATATGTCGAAATATAGAATCTGGGACATTTTTGAATATGTGCATAGGATCTAATAGGTGAGATATTAATAGATCCTTCCAGTAAGGGAGCTCATAAAATATGAATCCTTTTCATTCCTTCTAGCATATTAACTACAACTTGTTATGGTTCTTCAATTGAACACCTTGATCAAAAAAATCCTCCCAAGATTTCAATTCAGCATCTTCGTACTTCTTAATCCAATCACCTAGACCCATAATCATGGGAGGGCCTCTATTTTCAAATTTTCCATCAAATTGATTCTTGAGGTGATTTCTAAACCTATGATCTAGTGGTAGAAAGACCATGTTGTTTTTGGTAAATAAATTTATGTAGATCTTTAGAATACCGCCCTTGAAATTGTTCTGCACATCTTGGACATGCAAATATCCCCTTTGTTTGAAGCCCTATAATTCAATAAGTAATGTTAATAACATCAAAAAATAGTATAAACTAAGTATGAAAGTTGGGATGAAAATAAATTATGAGTGTAAATACGTAAATATTTTATCTTACCAGAACAAACACCAAGTCCTGGGAAATCATGAATAGTCCAACATAGCACACCATAAAACATGAAGGACCTATTTGATGGAGGATGTGATATGTCATACATTCTTATGTCTTTCCATAGCAGTTGCATCTCATCGATAAAAGGCACAAGATAAACATCCATGTGTTTAACTTGATGTTTTCCTGGAACAATGAGAGTCAACATAAGGTGCTCCTTTCTAACACTTGTCCATGGGGGAATATTGTATACTATCAATCCAACTAGCCAAACACTATAATTTGAGCTCAAGAAAGAGAATGGACACACTCCATCAATTGCAAGACCAAATCTGATACTACGGGGTTCATCTTTGAATTTTCTTGGTCATTTTTCCTCTATGTGTTTCATTGCTTTGGAGTCGGTTGGAAATCGCATGAATCCATCTTTACTCTTGTTCTTTGCATGTCATTCCATCAATTATGCAAGTGACTTGCAACAAAACATTCATTGAAGTCTAGGTATAATTGGCATGTGACATAAAACCTTCTTTGGAACTGTAGGACCTTATACATCTGTACAATATCTCTTCTCTTTGCATACAGGGCATTCTACCTCGTTTTGATATTGATCTCTGTATAAAATGAAATCAGTTTTACATGAATGAATTTTCTTATATTCAATCCCCAACTCAACCAACAATAGACATGCCTCTTTGCAAGTTGATGGAAACACATTCTCTTCAGGGAATATTTTAGTTTTTAGTGCCCTGTAAGATTTCCATAGATTAAATCAATTGAATGTTTGACTTATGATGAACATGTTTGATATGTCAATCTATACTAGCACTGTTTATATATAATATATGGTTTTAAAATACCCTTAAATAAATATAAACAAACTTGATGAATTTTTACAAATTATGTACACCAATTGACAATGCAAAGTAATAAATAGATTTCAACTCACTTCATTAGGGTAGTGAATCCTTTGTCTGACCAACCAAATAGTGACTTGATTTCTAATAATATTAATGTACATGCTAGTTTTGAGGTTCTACTTGCACCCGATTTGAACACAGTTGTCTTCATTGCTTGCTTGATGGAGTCTTTCAGGATGTTATAATCAACATTACCATGGTGGTAATTACCCCTGCTATCATCGTTACTATCAACCATATGATCATTATTGTCATCATTGTTTCCATCCCAAAAGAAACCTGTAAGTATTTCATTCAATCCTTCTTCATGCACTGCATTTTCACTATCATGATCATCATCATTAAGGCTAGGTGGCATGCCATCAGTGTATGTGGATCTCATCATCTCTTCAAATTTAGCAGCTAGTAGTATTCTCTTCAATCTTACTCTTTTCACCATAGTATTGTTTAAAGGATGGTTTGGATCATCCCGTCCAAATCTTAACAACCCAATTGGATCTTGGGTATTACTATGTGTTTCATCAACATCATCTACCTATCAACAAACACAAGCATTATTTAGTGTTTGGCAACAATTGGATAAATCATAAATGTGTCAATTTCAAAGAAATATAATCAAATATGGCTTAAAAAATAAAAATAAAAATTGTATGAACATATATACATCAATTGAATGATGGAAAATTATTTTATAGACTACCTTTTTTATATAATAATTTAAATAAAACACAATTTTGACAACATAGTTTATAAAACATCAGTCCAAACTCATTTATTATTCTTTGGTTTTCTGCCCTTAAGAATATCCTTAGGGATACCTTGTTCTTCCCTCTTCTTTCACGCAAGAGTGCATTTTAAGAAGGGGTAATCAATCAATAACTCATCCCCAATGGTAAGGTCCATAATAGCCTCAACCATTACCAATATATCAACCTCTCATTCCATATCTTCATCTTTATCATTTATAACCTCAACAAATTGACAATTTGGTCTTACAGTAGGATCCCTTCCCTTACTACTATTTATAAATCCTACAATATTTTTGTGTGTATGCACATCCATCTATATACATAAGATGAAATTTATTCATTTCTTTTCCACTTTCCAATTGGAGATGATGTGTATACATATTCAAATTTAGACCATATGTTGACATGCTAAGCTTATATTCTACTAGCCTTCTCCATTCACCATTGTAATATAATGGACCATAATATGGCCTTAATCTCCTAGTGGTTTGTTCTGAATTGTTTCTATGTTTAGATCCCACATGTACATTTTGGGCAATAAATAGGCCTAGATTCGCTCCATGAATATTGGAGGGTCGTATCATTTAGTTGTATCCCCAAAATTGAAACACCTTGTACACTCTAGGTAGTTGTTGATCACTAGGCCAACCGTAATATATATAGTCGATGATCAAATGTCTTTGTAAATTGATCTCAAACTCAGGGGAAAGTCATCATCTCCATCCTATTCATTCTCATAGGGTATGTAGTCCACCTTCCCCTTGTCTTTAAGCAAATTATGCATCTTTTAAGTGATTCTTGTTCTATTACTCCTCATCTTCCAAGTTGGTATATTGGCACATATTTTTGTTAGATGTATTATCTGATAAATGATCATTGTCCTCTAGGTTGGAATTCGGTGATCCAGGAAAATTTAAACCAAGAACTTTATCTTGCAAGTATCCATTAAAAAAAATTAGTTATTTAAATAATATAAAACAATGTTTAAACGAAGTATACATGTTATTTATATCAAATTGGAAAATTCATTACCATAATTCCTATTGGATTTGAATTGATTGTAGGAGGCATACTACCAACTGGAAGCTCATCATATATGTAATGTCTTTGTACAATCTCTCATTTGAATTGTTCATTTCCACGACATATAGAACATCCACAAACAATAATTTTCTCGAAGTATTCATCCCATGTACTATAGTCTTGATCAACCTCTTGTTCAGTTCAATCATTTGTTGTGTCTGTAGGATCCATTGTCATATCCTCTTCCACCCACTTTCATCTATGTGATTTAACAATTTTAGGTCCACATCCACATACATATCTTGTTCGTTTACTAGTTTAACGCTCAGGCTTTGCATTTGCTCCAATCTCCGTCTAAAATAATTAACAACATGCATTAATTTATGTCAATATTGGATAATACATTATTAATTTCAATAATACTATGAAAAAATATGGACATATCACAAAATGCCATCAGATCATTTTTTCTTAAGTCAAAATTTGAGTACTTGATGTCTCGCTTCATCCGTTGTATCCTCATTTGATATGACACGATCTGTTGCCATGGCCTTGTCTGGCCCCTATAATACACACCATACTAAATAATGTTTAGTGCACCAATTATATCATTTCAAAGAATATGCTATCCAACACAAAACCCCACTTTAGTCATATATTTGACATATTGATATCATTTTTTGGCCATCCTAATTTTTAAACTTTTTCCTTGATCATAGAATCACATTTAATCACCATTCCTGTGCATTTTCAACCAATAAGTTTGACCTCAAAGGCCTCATGGATAGAAAAATGACTTTATCTCCTCTATGTTGTAGCATTTGTGAATTCATAAACGCCATCCTCCTTTGATTGAAGTTGCTTTCTCTTCTTACCTCTATTGTATCTGCAGATTTCATTGTCATATCTATTTCCACCCACTTTCCTCTCTGTGATTTAGTAGTTCTACACCGTCCACATCCTCTAGATCCTATAATATATGACAATAGTCACATAGTAGTTGTGCACCAATAGATAAATATATATGATAATACATGATGAATGATATATCAATGATACATTAAATAAGGGTGGGTTAGTGGGATCAAAGAGATTACACAAAAAAATCCCAAACCCTAATCAAGATAATAGCAATGATACATAAAGGTAAAAATAATTATGCATATTCAAAAAATTAGCTCAAAATTTTTCATGTGGTAAATAGTTGGGGTATAGAGTTTATATTTTAGGGTTTGATATTTTTCATGTCTATCATTTAGATTTTAGGGTTTAGAATCCAAGGTAATTGAGTTTTTAGAAAAAATGCAACTAATCAAAGAAAAAATATAATTTGAATAAAAATATTTATTTTATTCTAAAAAACAACAAAAAATATCTTCATTTAAGATTTAGATTGAAATGAAGACCCGCTTCCAAGCAAAATACATCATTTTGCACTTTTAGGTGCTAAATTAGGCGCACTTAGCGCCGCCTTTTGCTCCCCAAAATGATTACATTTAGGGTTAAAATTTGGTGCTAAATTTGGCATTAACTACTTATTCAAAAACAAAAAATAAAAACTTCTCGCATGAAGGAAGAGATTAGAGATGAAAAATGCCACGTGAAGGAAGAGAGGAGTAAAAAGGGAAAAACGCTGCCTGAAGGAAGAGATGAATTGAAGAACTCCATGTGAAGGAAGAGATGAATTGAGCATCATTTTGTATGTGACATCTTGGGAACTTGCATTTTAAAGAAATTTTGAGTATTTTGATGAATTGAAGACTAGGGTTTGCACATATTGCGTGTAGATTTCTTTCATCATCATCCTAGGGTTTTCATTATGTGCAATCTATGTGCTTCAATCTCAATTTCCCAAATCAAGGTATGAATTCCCTGCCATTTCACTATCTTGTGCAATGAAGGTTTCAATAGATCTATTTTTTGAATGGTGATTCAAGGTGTGTTGTGTTTTGTATTGAAATTGTGAATTCAAGCTTGTTCCATTTCCTTTGTGTGTGGGTTTTGAAAGGTTTTTCATTTATGATTTGGTACCAAGTAGGGCTTTCGACATGGTCATTATTAAATTCACGGTGTATATTCAAACTATGATATAAATTAGGGCATCACGAGTGAGTTAGGGCAATTGTTACATACCTAGCAGTGTGTACTTCATTTTCCTCCACAGACTAGACGAAAATAATTTTCCCTAGGTCGCCTCAAAATTTCAAGCAATAGAGGGAATGGATCAAAGGGAGCAGACTCTGGCCACAATGAGGTAATTCATTGTCAATTTATAGATTTGTAAATATTTCCATTATTTCTTTGATTTTTAGTTTTTAGTTTTTTATTTCTAAATTTAAAAGAAGAAATTTAATTTAAAAAAATATATATATAGGGGCATGAGACTGAAAAAGATAAAGAGGAATTGGCTTCCATATTGGGGGTAGACACAGTGAAAAAATTGGATGGTGTGGACTTGATAATGCTTGCCAGATACATAGAAAAATGATTTGGTAAATCCCCTCAATCATTGCAAACAAATCAATTGTGTCAAAGGGAATCAATTGATTCCCCAACTAGTCCTGGATCGAGCAAAAGGTCCAAGATGAAATCAATAACAATAAGCTCTAAGAATGTAGAACAGGGAGCAGAGACTTTTAATGTACCAGCCACTCAGGTGGGACACAAACTTCTTCCACCATGCCATGTTTTGCATCTTACATTGGTAGCTACGATACCAAGATAGAATACGATGTGGTTTCAGGGGAAGTTCGAATGACAGATGGTGTAAAAATATTTGTGAATAGATTGAAGGAATCATGCCTTCAATGGTTAAAAGACCATCTACATTTGCTATTCTCAAAGATACCCATGCACCTACAAAGAGCAGTTATCCATGACATAGAGACTAAATTTGGCACAGGTTGGTTTGTAAAGAAGTTAAAGCTACAAATGTCTCAAAACTACAATATATTTTGGTGCAACCAAACAAATAAGATAAAAAAACTCCCTCCCAAGCTAAGGCTCAAAAAAAGGCCAATTGATCTAAGTGTGAAAGTATGGAAAGAGCTTGTAAAAGAATATGAGAAATCCAATGCACGAAGGAAGTCCAGTGAGGAGAGTACATAGGTATTTGAATTTGCTCATAAGATTATATCAAATTTATTAAATGATTTTTAAATTTTATTTGTGCATAGTTAAATTGAATTAGTATATGTTTCAGCACAAGGCCTCCAAGGCTAGGCTTAACAAACTTCATGCCACACATCATAGTGGCCAGAAAGGTTTACACGCCTTGATTTGTATATTTGTAAGTATATTTAATATGTTAAATGATATTTTTTTTATTTCCTAGGAAAAAGTAAATGATTGCATATTAATTAGTTTAACTAGTCCATGTGCCATGTTTTGACAAGAGGATAAATATGGCCACCATCCAAAGTAATTTGAAAAGGAAATGTTACTAAGCAAAAAGAGGACCAATTTTGTAATCTGGATGGAGAACAAGGTATCAATTGTTGACTTTCAATAACTTAGTTGGATATTGTTTTGTTAATATGTCAATTTGCATTTCTTGTGTTGAGTTGTTTATTGATGCATAGGATTTGTTCTAAAGTGCCTCTCTGTCAGCCCTTCCATCTCTATTTCTAATGCATATTCCATGAAATCACCTATTCATACCTTGTAGTCTTGTAGTATTCCACTTGATGTTTCAAGTTCTCAATTTCCTTCTTATGCCCTTCCATTTCTCATGTCAATTTAAGGATGTTTGATTCATTTTCTTATGTTGTGGAAATAATTGTTTGCACACGGACCTATGACTTGTATGATGATAAGTGTCATCAAACTGGCTGTTTAACCCCTTGACTATTTTAACTCATGAATACTTCAATGATCTCCTATTCATGCTCTTTACAAACTGTCTTTTGAATGTAGCCTTATCATGTATAATACTCACTCTCTTTGTAGATTACTGCCTTTTCATGGTGTCTTGATAAGGAAAGTCTATTGTACTCTTCCTTTGTAATGGAAGTACTTTTTCTCTATACATTTAATTTTCATCATGAAATATTTATACACCCTTTGTTGTTGAACCCTATCACTACATCCATAGAGCCTTCCACAAGACATAATACATGAATGTGGATTCTAGTCTTCTGTATCATCATCATAAAAATTACAGTTTGACAGGACTGTTCTTTCACTTCACAGACCTGCCCCCTTATGTATATTTTACCATTTGTCATCCTTATGCATCTTTAAGTTGTGATATACATTTAACTCCATCATTCAAGTAATCCATATCAAGTGAGTCTACCAGCACTCTAGAAGGGTCTAGGAAACTATTGCATCCATCTCCATGTACAATGCATGGCATCAAATGGAGTTAGCACAATTCAACAGGGAGGATGGAATGCATGTTTCTAGTATGGTATCATGGTTTCTAGGACATTATAATGACTTAATAGTAGGGCTTGAACATTTGGCAGTGCTAATTTTTTTGTAGAGAATACAAAATGATATCAAAATGAAGAATCTATCAAATTGTATCATCCAAATATACATTATGCTTTGTATTTAACTTGAGGCCATGATCCATCATTCAAGTTGTATTTATTGGCATGGTCTTCCTAGCTCTGATCACTAGCTTTCATATTCAAAAATTCCCAACCACCATCTTCAATAAATTTATCTAGATCATCAGTAATAGTCTTCAAAATTGGTCGCCAGTTCAAGTTCATTTTGCTTTCATAATACTTTATATCCATGGAGTTCAACCATTCCTTGATTCCATCAAGCGAAGATTGAGGAATGGTGTTAATATGGAGTACATCCCACTTGAAGTATTTGAGAACAATAGGCATATCAAATGCCTTTTCCCCAAGTCCTACTCTCTCAAGGTTAACAATCTCAATCTCACTAATAGTGATTACTAAGAAAGGTAATTCAAGCAACTGTACCAAACAGTTTACCATAGGAACAAATAAAAGCATACGCTTTGAAAGGAACTCCATGAAAACCAAGCTCTCTAAATGGTATATCAAACTCTAGTTCAAAATATTTTAGATGAGGCTGCTCCCATAGCTCTGTTACTCGCTTGAAAAATCCTTGAAACTTTGCATTGATTTTATTTTTCTTGTCCCTCTCTTGCTATTCTTCCTCAATTTCATCAAGATCATACATTGACCTTCTTGCCCCCCCTAAATTTTGAACCACATCCATTACCTCCACATAAAACTGGACATCCTTGGTCTTCTTGGTTCATACCATGATATGGTTATGCAAATGAAAATGAATCAAAGTAATCATCTCCTTCTCCACTGGCTAGAAGAATGCATTCTTAATGTTTTGATACATGATATTATCTCTCTTCCGCTCTCATGGTTGAATACCAAAATCCATTATGGTGGGCCTCCATAGGTCTAGTCATCTTTCCTCCTCTTCCACCAAATGCTGGCATATTTAACTAACATTTATTAGAATTGTTCCATGTTTTACATCATTGGAATGACATATTAGTTGTAACTTTTTTGAATTTTTATTATGGTATGTGCACTTTGATATGATGTAATATGATTATGGGTTCATTTCATATGTTTCAATATTAGATATATAACAAAAAAATGATATCAAAATAATGAACCTATCAAATTGTATCATCCAAATATACGTTATGCTTTGTCTTTAACTTGAGGTCACAATCCATCATTTAAGTTGTTGTATTTATTGGCATGGTCTTCCTAGCTCTAATCACTAGCTTCCATATTCAAAAATTTCCAACCACCATCTTCAATAAATTTATTTGGATCATCAGTAATGGTCTTCAAAATTGGTCGCCAGTTCAAGTTCATTCTTCTTTCATAGTACTTTATATCCATGGAGTTCAACCATTCCTTGATGCCATCAAGTGAAGATTGAGGAATGGCATTAATGTAGAGTACATAACGCTTGAAGTCTTTGAAAACAATAGCCATATCAAATGCCTTTTGCCCAAGTCCTACTCTCTCAAGGTTAACAATCTCAATCTCACTAATAGTGATTACTAAGAAAGGTAATTCCACCAACTCTACCAAACAGTTTACCATAGGAACAATAAAAATAGATGCTTTGAAAGGAACTCCATGAAAAACAAGCTCTCTAAATGGTATATCAAACTCTAGTTCAAAATATTCTAGACAAGGTTGCTCCCATAGCTTTGTTACTCGCTTGACAAATCCTTGAAACTCTGCATTGATTTTATTTTTCCTATCCCTCTCTTGTTATTATTCCTCAATTTCATCAAGATCATATGTTGAACTTCCTGACCCTCCTAAATTTTGGACCACATCCATTACCTCCACATAAAATAGGACATCCTTGGTCTTCTTGGTTCACACCATGATATGGTTATGTAAATGAAAATGAAGCAAAGTAATCATCTCCTTCTCCACTGGCTAGAAGAATGAATTCTTAATGTTTTGATACATGATATCAAGTCTATCTTCTCATCTCATGGTTGAATACCAAAAACCATTATGGTGGGCCTCCAGAGTTCCAACCATCTTTCTTCCTCTTCCACCAAATGTTGGCATATTTTACTAATGTTTATTAGAATTGTTGCATGTTTTACATCATTGGAATGACATATTAGCTAAAACTTTTTTGAAATTTTATTATGGTATGTGCACTTTGATATGATGTAATATGATTATGGGTTCATTTCATATGTTGTAATATTAGATATATAACAGAAAAATAAATTATTGCATGAAATAAATAATAACTTTTCATTTTAAATATTTTTTTTTGCAGAACACGGGTCTTCCAGAAGATCAAGATGATCCTCATGATATAGATCCAGAATATGTTGGTTCTGGTACAGATCATAATATGGCAGAGGATGATGATGATGCATATACAGAAGACACCGAGGGTGATGATGATGATGATGATGACAACGACGACGACGACGACGATGATGATCACAATGGTGATGATGTTCATGAGGCAGTTGCTAGTAGTAACCAGTGACATTCATGATCATATAGACTACATCATGGATCATTGCTAATATATCATTATGATGCCTCTTTTCATGGTTACTATATTCATATGTATCATTTTCACAACCTGATGTACCATATTATTGAGTTGTATCATTTGACATGTATCATTTTGACTTATATCATTTGGACATGTATCATCTTGACTTGTATCATTTTGAGTTACATAATTTATCATTTTTGCTTATATCATTTGTACATGTATCATTTTCACATGTTATTGATCTACAAGCATTTTTTACTTTCACTTGTTTTAGTTATATATGATGATGATCTTATCAGTATTGACTTGTCAATTTATATATATTGAAAGTGGTCGATGATTTTTGGATGGATATTTATTACATATGATGATTTTAATTTACTCCTAAGGATGGATGTTGTCAAATTCAATAAAATTATAGATATTTGACTCACTTGTAATTATAGATGATGATCATGTTATGATAATTATCTTGTTATTTAATCATATGAGTTAAATAATTAAATTACTTATTCTATAATCATATGAGTTATTTAAGAGGCATGATATATTTAATTGAAATAAAACTGTCACCAAAAAGTGTAGTCTTTGGCACTTTTTCACTCATTTTGGCCTTTTCCCTTGGACTTTGGCCTTGTTATGCCTTGATTCAGTCTTGAATGCTTGCAAATCAACAATAATCTAACGGTGTTTTCTAAGGTGTTGTGAAGTGTTGTAACACATCTTCCCAATTTTCTAAGACCCTTTCAACACAATTCAACCAAATAACCCCCTTTTACCCCTTTCCAAGCCTTGTGTCAGGGTGTTGTAAAGTGTTGTAAGGCATTTTCACATCTTCCTAGGCCTATCATCAACTAATTAACCCTTTTCTTATGTTAATTTGTCCCCTTAATGTAATTTTAGGCCTGAATTAAGTGTGTTTAGAGAGGCAAGAATAATAAACATCATTTAACATCATTTTATTCCCAACAACCACTTGAATTTTCCCAAGTGGACTAGGTCGCCACCTTGGGCGACCTAGTCCCTTTTGGCTTAAAATTCAAAATTAAAACAATTTCTTAGTGGGAATTTTCCTCCAAAACCCTAGTCTTAGCCTATCATGTGACATTTTTAGGAAATTAGGGCATATATTGTATAAATAAGGGTTTTCACCTTCATTTCCCCCTATTGGCCTCCTACAATGATTCAACAACTAAACCTTTACAACTATGATTTGGAGATTGGACATCTAACCTGAATAGCTATCTTCGTCATCATGAAGGTGCATTTAAATTGTCAACCTAGGGATGTAAATTTGAAATGGGTCAGCACTATATGTGCACTAGGAATCCAGAGTAGCCATATCTATCCTACAACTAAGAGAAACACAATGCTGAAAGTAAATTGCTTGGAAGGAAATAACATAAATGTTGAACATCCACCAATAACTAGACCAAACTAAAATGTCTGACAGAAATGAAAATCTGAGCAACAAACAAGAAACTACTATGTCTGCTTTGGTTGCAGGAACAGTCACAGAATAAAATTCTAGTGGCTGCAGGAATAATCAGTGCCAGATTCTTAACTATTTATTGAATAAAAAAATACCAACTAAGCTAAAGGACGAAATACCCACCAAGTGGGTCCCCTTGGATAAGTATTCCCTAAGACTAAGGTAAACTCAGATGCACGAACTCACAACTTCATTTTATTTATGGAAAAACATGAGTACAAATGATCAACATGATTGTATTGTTGAAAAGATTAAAAGTGTGAGTACATCAAATCAACATTCTTCGACTGGAAAAGAGAGAGAGAGAGGGGGAGATTGAAAGAATCATCAGAGCCTTATTTATCCAACCACCTGGAAAGGCAGTCAACTCTAGAAAATGTGAAGGATGCCACATTAGGGAAAGCGCAGAAGAGAGCAGGGGCGACTACACATGCACAGAACCTGTCAGGCATGATTTCCTTAACTTGGATTTGGCATAGTAGTAATGCTCGTGCATGCTCAACAACATTTAAGATTGCTACAAGGTGGTTACAATCTAGTGCATGAGGAATCTCCAACCACCAAGAGTCTTCAATGACCACCTTGTTGACCGATATAACACCACCTTGTTGATCGATATAACACACGTCCAATTGGCGGAATCTTCCTGAATACAGGCCTCAAATTATCTGCATGAAAATGTTAGCGTGCACAATAACTGCATATCCATAATCATCTTAAAGTGACATTCATTAATCACATGCAAAATTAGCACAAACTGTCCACATAGCATATCGATATCATTTGAAAGCTTATGAAAATATATTTATGTCCAAGGTATATGGTTTAAGGAAATATTATAAAAAAGATCAACTCCCAAGCACCAAAGTCTTAAGTCACAGTAGGAAATGGAAAACAACCCCATCAATAATTAAACAATAAACTAGACTCATCATTTCCCCCCCAACCTAATGTCTTGTTGGTCCTCCAGTAGGGGAAGAGTTGTGTTTTTGCTTGGTCAATGCCCTGAAGTTGGCAATTGCAATTTGTCCCACATCTGTTTTTGATGTATCTGAATTAAAATCCCAATAGAACCCTTGCTGCCTTTCCAGCCTACCCTATCTTTGTCTTTCATCCGCAATGTCATACCTGTAAAACCTGTAGTTTCGCATTGCCACAATAGGATAGGAGGCTGAAAAATTAGTGGAAGCTAGAATTTCCATTTTGCTCTTCCAAGCTAAATATACCTATCAATTCTTTTGAGTGTTGCAGCATAGTTGTGCATGGAATGGGGATCAGTTTGCTTCAAATCATCAAATAGGGTATTCCATCTCTGTGATATTTATCCCATCACAAAGTCTCCTATGGTTTCTTCCATCTCCTCATATGCTTTATACACTGCCTCTCTCTCAGGTAGGCTCTGCAGCTATAGCTTGGTCAGTATAAAATTTTGTGCCAATCATTAAGAATCTCTCCTGAATGCCTAATGGGCAAGGGAATGCTGGATTCAATTTTCCTGTAAGTCATGTATTGCTTTCCCCAGCTCACTTCATTTTGTATCCAAGACATGAATGCTTGTAATTGGAAATCCCCAACATATAGCAGTGGATTTGAATCTTGATCCTTGGTCACAACATAATTATGTAAATAAAATTAACATAACAAATTTTTCATCTCAGGGGGAGCAATCCGAAAAGCATTGAAAAATTCAATAGGTATTTCAATTGAGGGGCTCAAACCTGAAACAATCTTTGCAAAATTGAAAGAAAGATGCTTCTCTTTTAAATATAGGGCATAAACCCTCAGAGGAGGCCTACATTCCAATTTTTTTGGCACTAAAGTTGTCATGTCATCCACCTTCTTCTTTAAAATGACAATTTCTTTATTCTTATCCTCAATCTCCTCATCTTTTTGTTCAATTTCCTTCTTTAACCTACAGTTTTTTGCTTTCCATTCTTCTTCTCTTCTTTGTATTTCCTTCCACAAGTTTAGGACTACTATGCTCATCAAAAAATCAGAGGGCCTATGCACTCCTACTGTTATCTTACCTGATCCTTGGTAGATTACCATCTGTAGGGCTTCTTCTCGCTCTCCTATTTCAATCTGCAGGGCCTCTTCCTCTTGTTCTTGTTCATGCTACAGGGCCTCTTATTGCAGGAAGTTTGCATTTTCCTCCCACGTCTTGTTTTCAACTTGCTCAATAATATTCAGAAGGTCTTCCAATGTCATGCTTCTTGCTTCCGTAAATATGTCCTTCTCCTTCACATTCTCCTACTCCATTGGAGCTTCTATGTCCTCCCATGGTGATTTTTTAGGTTTAGGGCTTCCTTCGGGAGATACCCCAACAGTCGGCCCAACTAACTTTGATTTTTTGGGAGGGTTTCTTTGTCTTTCCTTTGGTGCATGAGGAACAATGTCAAATTTTCATTTCTTGGAGCTTGATGCTTCCTTTTCTACCATTTTCTTTTTAGTTTTTCCTTCCTTTAGCTTTGCCTTCTTCTTCTGAGCCCTAGTTTTTAGTAGGGTATCCAGAGGAATCTCATCATCAGATTCAGGAAAGGAACTCTCCTTGTCAGAATTCTCTACCTTAGAAGAGCTAATTTCAATAGCTTGCATGCCTGCAAGAGGGTTTCCACTAGGGCTTGCATCAAAAGTTGAGGTACCAGCAGTGGCCCCAACATTTCTCCTTCTCCTTCGAAACCTACAAGTTTGAGGCAAAACCCTAGGTTACAAATGCTCTAGTCTAATTTGATCAATTCTCAAAAATTCTTCCCAAGAAATATTGGACACATCATGCAGAGATTTTTCAACTAATAATTTAATTAGGCAATGGTGGGAAACTAAATTGTCCCTACCTTTCTGAGTTTCAGCTGCCATGATCGAAAGAAGGTTGTACAACACATTGGGCACATTCATTCTCCTTTTGTGCCTCATGTGGTTCAAAAGATTAAAATGCACGAAATGCAAATTTGACTGGCGACCTTCATAGGTGATATACTTGACAACATAGATAGTTTCTTGCCTCTATAGGTCAGGTAGAGAAGTCCTCTTCACTCCTTGTTTGTCTATGCTCAACGGAGGGTCATTAGGCTGTGTAAATTAGGTCTTAGCTGACTTGGCGTCCCTTGCAGCAGGGTAATTTTTTTCCTTCGGTAGGCAACCCTGTAACTTCTGCAATTCTTTCCTTCGTAGCTATGACTTCTAGTCCTTTTACTATGGCTTTCCCTTTGTACAATGTCTAAGCAAACTCTAATGCAACACCTTCATCAAAACCATCCAACTTTAAGAATTAGTCTAGCCATCCACAGTTTCTAAACTCAGCTAGGCAAGGTGCATCCTATAGTAACATGTCATGAACTGTGGGTTCATTTTGAATCAACCCACCACCCATTGTATGAAATTAAATAGTTACTCTACAAAAAATTTCCTCCTACAATTCTTGTCTAGAAACCAAACTTCTTCTTCTTGCAACTCTGCTAAATTCCAATGTTGGTGTCATTTGAATTTTACCTTTTGATTAAGACAAGAACAATTAAGGCAATAAAGGAGTAATGAATGCAGGTTGTGATTAAGGAAAATGGTGGCGAAGGATTTTCATTTCGCACATGTGAGTCATCATTTCAAAATTCAAATTGGGTTAATCACTTAAATCTTGCTAACGTGAGTTAGTACGGACAAACATGCGGACATGGCCTTGACACATTCTCCCCAACCTAAATTTGCACATGTGTCCTCACATGTGAGGTGAAAGGATGATTTGATAGGGGTAGGAAATGGTGACATGCTATGGTGAACATCCATATTAATTTACAACAATTAAATAAATACACTAGAAGATAATTAAGATATAAACAATTAATGTGCATATTCCTAGGTGCGTACTTGAGTTTGTGGAAGATATATTGTAAAGATCATGGAGAAAGTACCGATCATTTCCAAGAAATCAGTTGAGAAATTAATAAAAGCGAAGTGGGATGAGGTGAAGTGAAATGATGGTGGTGAGGTGGAAGAGAGAGAAAGGTGGAATGAATGGGCAAAAGGGTGAAGAAGTGGACCCCCACAAACTAGGAATCTTTATTATGACAAGTTACGTACCTTAATTAGCCAGAAGAAGGGACACTAGGTCCACTTCCTTCGGTTGCAAGAAGTTCGGGTGATGCATGTTGAGTGAATTAGTGCAAGAACTCCTCCTTAGAAGTTGGCTTGTGATACAATCGTAGGTGATGACCATTCACCAGCAACTTAAATCTGACAGGATCAATGGTAGTAAGTTGAACAACTCCATTGGAAAATACTTCAGTCACCTCATAAGGTCCAAGCCACCTTGTCTGTAATTTTCCTGCATTATCCTAATATCTTGAGTCATAGAGTAGTGCCCAATCTCTAGGCTGAAACTTCTTATCCTTGATGAATTTATCATGCCATCTTATTCATTGATTTTGCACTACCTCTATGTGATTCAAGGCTGCCTTCCTCATCTCATCCAAAGCATTCAATTGCATGATTCTATCTCTTTGTGCTTCAAAAATATCCATTCCCAATTCTACTACAGTCTTGAGGGTCTTATGTTCAAATTCAATGGGCATCATGGCTGAATTTGTATACAGTAACTCAAATGGAGTGAATCCTGTAGTGGTTTTCCAAGTGGTTCTATAAGCCCAAACAACTTTTGGTAAGCTTCTTTCCTAATCCTTTTTATCGATAGCCACTGTTTTGGTGAGAATGGCCTCAATTTCTCTGTAGTCGCCTCAACTTGGCCATTGGTCTGGGGGTGATAAGGAATAGACTTCTTGTGCCTAATGTTGTACTCATTAACCAGTGTTGTAAAAAGTGTTGAAGTGAATTGAGTCCCTTGATCAATCACTATCTCTCTTGGAACCCCATACTGTGTGAAAATTTCTTCATACGGAAATTCTGCAACCTTAGTATCTCTTGCATGCTTCATGGACTTAACTTCTACCCATTTAGTTACATAATCAATGCATACTAAAATATAGGATTTACCTTTTGATGGAGGATCAATGGGTCCTACAAAATCCAATCCCCACTTATCAAATGGACTGATTACTACCTGAGGACAAAGTGGCATCTCATCAAATTTTATTGGCCAGCCCATCCTTTGGCATTTGTCACACTTCCTTGCATATCTCCCTGCATCCTTGTGAAGTGTTCGCCAGTAATATCCTATGTTCAAAATATTCATTGTTGTCCTCTTGGCTGCAAAATGTCCTCCATAGGGTTTATTGTGGCATGCATGTAGAATATCAAATGTCTCATCTTCCCTCACACATCTCCTCATGACCTGGTCAGATCTGATATAGAAAAAACATCCAACAATTCATGAGAAAGGGAAATATTTCTCAATGAGCACTCTCCTCTCTTTTGGAGATAAGTGAGGAGGGACTCTCCCTGTGACCAGAAAATTAGCTATGTCAATATACCGGGGTGTCTACACACTAATGGAAAATAAGTTCTCATCAGGAAAAGAATCATCTATGACTTGATTGTCTTCTAATGTGGTCAACCTTGAAAGAAAATCTGCAACTACATTGGCTTTCCCTAGTTTATCCATAATGGTTATATCAAACTCATGCATCAGTAGTAACCATCTTGCTAGCCTTCCTGAATTTAGAGGTTTATTCATAAGGTATCTAATGGCTGCATGATTGGTGTGCACAAATATTTGGTAGCCAGTTATGTAATGTCTGAATTTGTTTTAAGGCATAGATCACAGCTAACATTTCTTTTTCTGTCACTGTATAGTTGAATTCAACTCCTTGCAGATTTTTGCTGACAAAGTAAATGGCATTTTTAATAGCTCCTTATTTCTATCCTAGGACTGCTCCTATAGCATAGTCTAATGCATCTGTATGGATGTGAAAATGAATCTCCCAATTAGGTCCCTTGAGTACATGAGCATGAGTTAAAGCTACTTTCAAGTCAGAAAATGCCTTGTCACAGTCTTTTGTCCATTGGAAATCAGCATCTTTAGTGAGGAGATTATACAATGGTGTTGCCATTTTGCTAAAGTCTTTGATGAACCTCCTACAATAACTTGCATGTCCCAATAAACTCCTAACATCTTTTTGTTTTGTAGGAATAGGCAGATTGGTAATTACCTCAATCTTTGCAAGATCTACTTGAATTCCTTTGTGAGAGATGTAGTGGCCAAGAACTACACTTTCCTGTATCATCATGAAGCACTTCTCACTATTTATAGATAGATTGTGGTCTTCATATCTTTGTAGGACTATCCAAAGATTCTCCAATGCTTCATTGAAATCAACACCATAAGTAGCGAAATCATCCATATAAATTTTCATGCAATCATTATAGATATCTTAAAATATGCTAATGACTACTCTTTGAAAAGTTGCAGGTGCATTGCATACGACAAATGGAAGTACTAAGTAGGAATAGGTTCCCCATGGACAAACCTAAAGGTGGTCTTCTCCTGGTCCTCTAGTGCAATTTGGATCTGATTATAGCCACTAAATCCATCAAGAAAAGAAAAGTATTGATTTCCTACAAGTGAGTCCAAGACTTGATCTATGAACGTTAAGGGAAAATGGTATTTTTTGGTGGTAGATTTAAGTTCCATGTAATCAATACAAACTCACCACTTCCCTCCCTTTTTGAGTACAATCACCAATGGGGACACCCATTGTTTGTCTGAAATGGGGTAGATAAATCCGAAATTGAGCAATTTTTGTAGTTCTTTTACTATTTCTCTTAATGCGGGGTTAATTCTTCTTTGCGGCTGCGTTACTAGTGTACAATCATCTCTTATATATATCTTATGAGTACAAATTTTGTGATCCAATCCCTTCATATCATGATAGTCCCATGCAAATGCATTTTGGTGGGCCCTCAGCAAGTTTTCCAATTACAACTATTGTTCTTCACTCAATTTACTATTGATATTCAGATACTTTCCTTCTGACACTTGCACTTGTGTAGTTAAACCAACCATATCTACTTCACTAATTCTTGGTACTTTGAATTCATGTGGCAGTAAAGCGTGGAACATACTTGTTGTTGCAAGAAATTTTATTGTAGGAAAGATCTTTGCAGGAAGAGCGGGCAAGAGTGTTTTTACTGTAGCAACAAAATAAGATACTTGAGAGGGTGATGCTTCCTCTACCTCATAATGGTTATGAATTATGTGGGAGAATAGTTCATCTTCATCCTAAAGCTGCAAGAAAGGACTTTTGTGTAACATCATAAGTTGTGCCACAAAATTAACTTATTTGGCCTCTTCACCAACATGTGGCCATATTGGATCATCCTTATCATGGGATGGTTGAGTAGGTGGGTAGATAACAAGCTTTTTGGTGCTCTTTCCATTAGAAATGGTCATGTCTCTTGTTCGACATCCAATATAAGCATTTGTTGTTGCTAAACATGGTCTTCCAAGAATGATGTGCTACTCACCTAGTGTGGTTTTAGGAGAAAGAATCATAAAATCTGCTAGGTATTCCCAAGAGTCTAAAGTTACCACTAGATTTTCCATTATACCATCAAGCTTAATAGTAGAACTATTAGCAAGCTACAAGACAGTAGAGTGGGTCTTGTGCTTACAAATATTTAGTTGTTGCAGGATGTCCTTGGTCATAACATTTATTGTTGCTCCCAAATCAATCAGATCATTCTTTATTTGCATCCCATTTATAACAACTCCTACCATAGGACTCCCTGGGTCATTGTACTTGGGAACAATCACTTTCCCAAAGCATGATATCAGCAAGTTGTCCCACCACATGAACTATAGTGGGGTATTTCTTCTTCTAGCCTAGCTTCTTAAGGCATGCTTCCTTGATTGCTTTGCCATATATGGGAACACCTTTTATGGCCTGAAATAGAGGTATCTGGACACAAATATTCTTCAACTGATCTAGAATGTCAAAAGTTGTGTCCTCCTTTTTTTCCTTTTGTTTCATAGTTTCCAACCTCTAGGGAAATGGTGGTTCAAGATTAGTCTGCTTGGCTAAGACTGGTTTGGGATTTTTAGGCTGAACAGGGACATTTAGAGGCTCCTTCTCTTCCATAGGAAGCTCAGTGATAATAGGTGTGGAAGGAGCTAGAAAAGTGGTTCCTGAATGCAAACGGATGTACTTAAACTCACAACATATGCAAGAAATTGGTGTGGATCAGCAAAGTATACTGGTTGCTGTTGTGGTTTATTATTTGGGTTAGGTGCGGGTTGGGTTGGTAGTTGAGTAGGTTTAGGCACGTTTGAACTTGGATTAGCAGGAGGAGGCATTATAGCAGGTTGTTGGGGTTGAGAAGGTGGATGCATGTAATTGGTTGACTTGTTTGGCCATTGTTGTCCTCCCCTTCATTGAGATGTTTGTTGTCAGTTTCCTGGAGGTGGTTGCCAATTTCCTTGAAACTGTTGCCAATTCCCTTGAGGTTTTTGCCACTAGGGTGGAGATTTTTGGTGATTGGGCCAAGCATTTAGAGGGTTACTCTAAGGCTATGCTGGATATCCCCCATAATTGGATGGATATGGGGGTTGCCATTGATTATTAGATGAATAAGAATTAAAATATGGCCCAACAAAAGATAGTGGATCTGGTGGCATACCCTATCTTGGAGCCCATGGCCTCCTTTGTGAAACATAGTAGACTTGATCATCTTCACGTTGGATATGTTTGAACTCGGGTGCCATCCACTTGTTGTCAATATTAGCTATCATCTTGCATCTATAGTCCTTCTTCTTTTGTATACAATGAGGGCAATATTCTACCAACATTGCCTCTGCCTCCTCTTGTTTCTTCTTGGCCTAAAGTGAATCCAACTGAGTAGCCATATTGTTTATGATGTCTTGCTTTAAATTTGCCAGTAAGTGAGTAATCTCTAACCTTGAAACTCCACTGGTGGTTAACTTACCCATAGAAGATTGGTAAGCTCTCCCCTTCTTTGAGGCTGCCCTAGAATAATTTTGACATATTTTCTTGATATCCTCCCAAGGAACTTGGGCGATATCTCCTCCTCCCATCAGGTCCAAGGCATCAGTGCAACTATCATTAATTCCTCTCAAGAAAAGTAGCTTCTATGATTCTTCATTGAGTGTATGGTGTGGAGATTCCTGTAGATAGAACAAAAAACTTGAAATGAAATCCTCTAGGCTCTCATCTTCCTTTTGTTGCATTCTAAAAATGTCATCTCCTCTCATGTCACTGCCCCTACAATACTTTTTGTATTTCTCAAGGAATTTTGTATTCATTTCCTCCCAAGTCTCCACAGTTTCTCTGCCTAGGCTCATGAACCATCTTAATGCAACTTCTTTCAAGGTGGTAGGGAATAGATTAAACCTATGGACATCAATGGTGTAAGCATAACTTCTGCAGAGGATATCAAATTCAAACAAGAATGTATCAGGATATTTTATGACAAGTCCATAGAACTTAGGAAGAAGTGAAGCAGGGATATTTTTGAGATTTTCCACTTCATTCTGATGAGTGATGGGGAAATGAAAAGTTGGTTGGTTAGCTCTGTTAGGTCTATCTCCATTTGCATCACCCGTGCTTGCTTGATGAAATTCCAAAGCAAAGGGTTCTTCAATTGGATTTTGATCTTCAAGGGAAACTTCAGAGCTTGTTAGATCAGGGAATATATCAGCAAAAGAGTGTGGCTCTTCTTCTTCTTGGTTTCTTGGTAGTTTCTGGTACTCAACTATCTAGAATAGATCAAGATTGTTAGGAAGGGATCTCCCATGAGCATCTCTTCTTCTTTCTCTATGCATATGGTAGCAACTCACTATTAGCCAACTCACACAAAAAAATGGCCAAATAATAGGGGCTCATAACTCTTCTAACGAGGGGTATACTAAGAAAAACTTCTAGAAATACTACAACAAGAAAGACTATCAATGACTCCAAAGAACTACCAAGTTTGACACCATCCCCAACAATGGCGCCAAAAATGTCAGCCTCCTACAATGATTCAATGACTAAGCCTTTACAACTATGATTCAGATATTGGACATCTAACTTGAATAGCTATCTCAGTCATCATGAAGGTGCATTTAAATTGTCAACTCAGGGACGTAAACTTCAAATGGGTCAGCATTGTATGTGCACTAGGAATCCAAAGTAGCCATATCTATCCTACAGCTAAGAGAAACACAATGTTGAAAGTAAATTGCTTGGAGGGAAATAACATAAATGTTGAACATCCACCAATAACTAGAACAAATTGAAATGCATAACACAAATGAAAATTTGAGCAACAAACAGGAAACTACTCTGTCTACTTTGGCTACAGGAATAGTCGTAGAATAGAATTCTAGTGACTGTAGGAACAATCAGTGCCAAATTCTTAACTATTTACTCAACACAAAAATACTAAGCTAAAGGACAAAATACTCTCCAAGTGGGCCCCCTTGGATAAGTATTCCCTAAGACTAAGGTAAACTCAGACGCACGAACTCACAACTTCATTTCATTTATGGAAAAACATGAGTACAAATGATCAACATGATTGTATTGTTGAAAAGCTTAAAAGTGTGAGTACATCAAATCAACATTCTTGGATTGGAAAAGAGAGAGAGAGAGGGAGAGCTTGAAAGAATCATCAGAGCCTTATTTATCCAACCACCTAGCAAGGCGGTCAACTCCAACAAACGTGAAGGATGCCACATTAGGGAAAGTGTGGAAGAGAGTAGGGGCGGCTACGCATGAATAGAATCTGTCAAGCACGATTACCTTAACTCGGATCTGGCACAACAGTAATGCTTGTGCATGCTCAACAACATTTAAGATTGCTACAAGGCGGTTACAATCCGATGCATGAGGAATCTCCAGCTGCCAAGAGTCTTCAATGATCACCTTGTTGACCGAGATAACACACGTCCAACTGGTGGAATCTTCCTGACTATAGGCCTAAAATTATTTGCATGACAACATTAGTGTGCACAATAACTGCATATCCATAATCATCTTAAAGTGACATTCATTAATCACACACAAAATTAACACAAATAGTCCACATAGCATATTGATATCATTTGAAACCTTATGAAAATAGATTTATGTCCAAGAACAATGGTTTAAGGAAATATTATGAAAAAGATCAACTCCCAAGCACCAAAGTCTTAAGTTACAGTAGGAAATGGACAACAACCCCATTAATAATTAAACCATAATCTAGACTCATCACCCCCCCAAGCTCATTTTTGCATATCTTCACAAGCAATCTTGCACTCAATCTTCCCAAGCAAGCAATCAAGCACAAGGGCATCACAAGAAACCTCCATTAGATCCGGTTCTTGCATGTTGTAGAATTCAACAAGTAAAGGATTTGGTGAGCATTTAAATTGTTTTATCATTCAAGCATCCTTTCCTTTTATTGTTTCTCATTTGGGTTTAGCTACCATCAAAGGGGTTTGACTTAGGCAAACCCCTAATCTCTAACCCTAATACTTTCCTTGTCTTTGCATGTGTACTTGCAGGTGTGTATGCAAATTTAGCAAGGTTCAAAGTGTTGGGAAAGGTAAAATCATTCCATTCAAGTCAACTCAAGACATCAAACCCTAGGAGGAGCAAAAGGACAAGTTGCAGGTCACTTTCTAGAGATTCAGACACGGGTTGCTGCAGAGAAGGAAAGTACTAGTTGGGACCCATAGAATCAGACTTCTAGGCTTTTGAAAGTACCAAGGGGACTAGATCACCACTATTGGTGACCTTGTCCCTGAATCAGGCCTAAAAAAGGGTTTTTGTATTTCTGGGTACCCTTTTTCCCGAAACCCAGTCCGACAAAGTTTCCTGACAGAAGGACTAGGTTGCCCAACTTGGCATAAGTGTTCCTCTACTGATTTTAGGAAAATTCTAGAACATCTCGGTGCTTCTCATCTACAAATCTCCATTTGCAGGTGCACCATCTCTTTGTTTTCCAGTTTACTTTCTATTTGCATACATTTAGGGCATATAGCTTAGCTTGCATTTAGTTTACATTTTCTTTGTTTACATTTCATAGATAGCATTAGTTTCATTCAGCCACACTTAACACACACATCACAACCTAATCAATCCATCCTCCCTCTAAATACAACCGCCAAAAATAACCATATCACCAAGTGGAAAGAGTCTCATTCCTACACCAAGTGCTCCTAGGTGAAAAACCCTAGAGGCCTAGTAAAGGGAATCCTCTTTCCCTTGTTAGCATATCCATTTTTGGTGATTCAAAAACATATTAAAGTAATACATGGAAGAAAAACAAGAAGCATTTTTAGAAGCGAAAAAGGAAGCAACAGTGGAATCCAAACTAGAAGAAAACCTGAAGCAATCTTGGAAGAAAAACTTGGCATTATCTAGGAAGCAAAAATAGAAGCAATTCAGGTGGCAAACAAGGAAGTAATAATGGAAGAAAAATTGGAAGCCAAACTAGAAGAAAACTTGGAAGAAAAACCGGAAGTAAAACTAGAAGCAACATTGGAAGCAAACTTGGAAACAACACTTGAAGAAGAAATGGAAGAAGAAATGGAAGCAAAAATGGAAACAAAAATGGAAGCAAACCTGGAAGTAACACAAGAAGCAAAACTAGAAGCAAAATTGGAAGCAAACCTGGAAGCAACACAAGAATCAAAATTGGAAGCAACACTGGAAGTAAACCTGGAAGCAACACAAGAAGCACAACTGGAAGCAAACCTGGAAGCAACACTGGAAGCAAACTTGGAAACAACACAAGAAGCAAACTTGGAAGCAAAACTAGAAGCAACACAAAAAGAAAAACTGGAAGCAAAACATGAAGCAAACCTGGAAGCAACACAAGAAGCAAAACTAGAAGCAAAATCGAAAATCAAACTGGAAGCTTCAAAAGTCGGTGCTAAATCTGGTGCTAACCCAACGCTAAACCCGGTGCTAAATCTGGCACCAAATTAAAATGCAGTTTGGCACCGAGTTTTGCATCGACAGAAGTGTCCAATTCATGAGCTCAAAATTCACTAAAATCTAGTGCTATTTTAGGTTCTAATTGCTTATTTTTTTGTAGTGTTAATGCTTATGTGTTTACTTTATTTGGTGGTGTAATTGGTTGGATGAGTAAGGGATAGGTTGTCGTTGCTTTGTCCACTACTGAAGCTGAGTATATGATAGCTACTCATGCTTGTAAAGAAGCCATTTGGATTAAGAGACTGTGTTCATATATTAGAATAAAACAAGGTGCAATGACAATTTATTAGGATAGTTAGAGTGTGATATGTCTAGCTAAGAGCTTGAAATTTCATGTTAGGACCAAGCATATTGATTATAGTATCATTTTGTTAGAGATATGGTCGAAGATGGCAGGGTGAAGCTAGTTAAGGTAGAGACTTTGATAAATTTTATTGATTCTTTAACTAATCTTGTGAGCATAAAATTTTTTAGATGGTGTTCGAAGTCTATGGGCCTTTTGGCCCCTAGCAATTAAGATATGATGTTTATACTCCCTCTTATTGCTCTTGTAGGGTGTTTGACAAGTGAGAGATTTGTTGGGAAAATGTGTCTCAACCTTGCAATTACATAAGGAACTATTGATAGGTAAGCATGGAAGGGGGTCTGAGGGTCATGCATGCCAACAAAGGCTGAGGGGCAGCACCCCCGAAAGCCAAATTTTATGTATATTTTATTATTATAAATTTGGATTGTTCATCATTAGGTCTCAAATTTGACGGTATATATTTTTTTGGTTTGACTTTCCCTAGAAGGTAACCCTACTTTATGATGGTGTTGTATTATAGTTATGTATTTTGATGTATTCTGAGAGTCTAATAGTGATCATGTTGCCTTTGGATATCTAGTTGGTGATACTCCTATGAGAAGCTTGCTTTGTAAGTATATTGTAATCTTTGTGATTTTTGAATAATATATTGGGTGGCTTTTGGAGTGGGGGTTTTCTCCCAAGGGTTTCCCCATGTAAATCACTATGTTATGGTATCCATGATATTTATTCTTATTTTTGTTTAAGTTTATGTAAATGTTGTAAAGATATGTAAAGTTTTTTACTATCCCCCTCTCAATATTAGTGTAGGAAGTTGTTTTGCTACCTTAGCTTCCTTACATAGGATGTTTCACTTATGTCCTTTTCATTCCTAAATTATCTAAGAATCTTCCTTCCATATATTAGATTACAATTAGTGAGACATGGAAAACTATTGAGTTCACATAAGATTCAATGATTATTCAATATTTATAGAGCATATAGGTTGTTTCAATTGAAAAGGTTGATAATTTATCTCATCTTTACAACTCATACTTTACTCCTAATAATTCCTTCTCTAAGGTTCACACTCCTACATCTAGTGTGAATAGTGTGTTCTTAGAATAATCCTGACATATCCTCCACCATCACCTATTACTACTTCAAAGTTCCATGTTGCTTCCTTGAGAACTTCCAATGATTCCTTGTAGTAGGATATTGATATCAATTTTCCAAATCATTGGAACACACTTTTACTTGACATCTCTTTCTTGTTTGTAGAGTCCCACATTTTAGATGTTGATGACAGTGTTGAGGATAGGATTTTTATTTGATGACAATTATTTCACTACTGTAGAGTTCATAGAGGCTTTATTGAGGGCTTCTGAAGATTCTTTATAGTAATAATTTACATGGGATTTGGATTATAGCCACATGACATGTATTGACATTCCACACATCACTTCTTTGGATCATTCTCTTCATCATTTTTCACATGAATTTGAAAGGTCATTTATTTCAATTAGGTTTGGGAAACTTGATTTGATTATGAATCCTTTCAATATTAATATTGGGAAACATGAGCAACTTCCAAATCCATATATCTCGATTCCTTCATACATTCCACTTGAGTGGGAATTCAAAAGTTTGATAGCTCAAGATTTCTATATTTTGAAAATAAGAAACATCATTTGTTGCAGAGGACCCTACTACAATATTTTATATATGATACATTCTATATTGAATTGTTTTCTCTTCTTTGTGGAGGTACACATGGGCCCTATCTTGCAAGGATTTTATGATTATCATATTTGGGTGCCTTTTTTGTGTTGTGCTTAATATATTTTCTCATTTTTCTCTCTTTTGGAGGGAAGTTTTTTCTCACAAGGTTTTCTTCCTTTCTCCACTTTATGAATGATCTCATTGTACATGGGTACTTCATCATGCCTATTTTTTGGGATACATATTTACTTGATCCCACCTAAGCCATCCTTAATTGAGGATGTTAGTGTAGAAGATTATTATTACTTTTAAGTATGCATGTAATTATATACTTGGAATTAAGCCATCTTAGGTGTTTATGTGGTGACTTGGTTAGTTTGTCAAAATATTCCAAGGTATGTGTCACATCCTCTTGCTATTTTGTAGGAACAAAATCACTACCACTATAATTATGCATGAGTCGACTTCTTATGTGACAAACCACTTCTCACTATATGTCCAAAAATCATCATAATATATAATAGTTTGAATTATTCATTCTTGTGTCCTTGTTTGTATATTTTGTTTCTCTTGTAAATGTGAGATTGCTCATCCTTCTTGGCCTATCAAATATTAGTGTTTTATCCAAGAGATCATCATCCCCTAAATTTTGTGCCATTTCATCCTCCTCATATTCTTTTCCACCTTATCCATGTAACTCCTAATAAGGTCTTCATTCTCATTGAATTGATACTCAAAACTACTCTACTTACCTATTTCTTCATCAAATGATAAAAACCTTATGCATCATATGCTATTTCCTTAGAAAATTTCATATTGTATTTTCATATGATATAAAAAACTTTTTCATAACCTTCCTTCCCCAATATGGTGAAATTTGAAAATTTAGCTTGAGGGGAAGTATGACATGCCCTTTCTATTTTGGCTCTTGAAAATTTCATAGTTGACATTGTTCATATGTCATATTACCTCTAGGAAGACAATCCTTGCTAGGACCCAAATTGGTAGTTTATGGGCCATAAAACTAGAACCAAAAATATTGTTGATAGTGTATCCCTCATGTAAAAATCAATCTCCCCAATTATTCTCTTTAGTTGGGGCTTGTTTCAAATCTAAAGGTTCGAGGAACTCAAGGAAAGACTATGGCAACCTTTACCCTATCAAATCCAAACCTTCTTATGATTGATGTAATGAAATAATCTTTAAAAATATAATAATGGGCACCAAAGCTATGTCTATCTAAATAATGAATCCACCATTGTGAAGGTTTTATCATGTCCTTTGGTAGCTCAAAAAAAGTCATTTATACATCCAATTTGTAATCCTTGGTTTCTACTAACACATGCAAGTACATATATGACATAATAGTAAATACCACTTGAATGAATTTTCTACCCCCTATATCTTTACACTCTCTAGACTCTCATGCATATGCTTAATCATAAAATAGGAATATGTATATAGTGTGTCTACATGTAGGTTCTAATATGTGAAGCATAAAATAATGTACCATTAGGAATCATAGATTGCACATTAGTCCCTATAACCTAACACATGAGAGAATGTGTGTCTTGGAAATAATAGGTAAAGCATTACATGTCAAGGGGCCCAACTTCCTCATCAAGGACTAGCTCCAATTTATCTCCTCCCTCCTTTCCCTTGGAATTGGGGAGCCACTTAGCCCTACAACTCAACCTATCCTTGCTATATTATATTCCCAATATCTTCATGTTTAAGGGAAATCTGGTATCAAGGTTTAAATGGAAGATATTTTGAAACAATTCCCTATTCACAATGAGTAGCTTGTCACATTTAGCATCATAAACAATGTGATTTTTAGGGTTACACATCTTGGAAATCCATTTGGCCAATTATTGATCAACAAAAAAATTGGGAACAACTACTTTACCTAGATCAAACATTTGGGAATTTTAGAACTGGATTTATTCCCTTGATTTTTTGAAAAAAATATTAATGAACTCACCTCCACTTTTGAAGGTAATGGGATCACAAATCTTGACCATGCAATCCTCAAGTTGATCAATTAAAACCCATTTCTTATAGATTTCTCAAACATATTTGTGGTCCATTGAAGTAGCTCTATTAAATCTAAAATACACTTATGATTGGACTACATTTTTAATTTGAAGGGTAAACCTAACTAATTAGACCTCTTGATTCAATTACTTACTTATAATTCTAAAAATCCTCATCATAATCATTCAACATAATATAATTTGAAACTACACAACAAAAACACTTGCTATCCAATAAAAATAGGAGGGATGAAATTAAAATAATAATGACTCACCCATTTTGTTAATTGCGTGTATTGAAACAAAATAGCTTGCTACCATAGATTTTTCAATTGATTGAAAAATTCAATCACTTTATATCATAGGCTCTTCTTTAAGCACAAATTACTTACCATCTCACAAGAATGGAATACAAACTTAGGGTACACTAATCAATTATTTATATAACCCTTGTTTTAATTTGACACAATTCTCATATGTGTTTCTTAGAGATGTTCATACTAGTTAAATGGTTTTAAGAGTGCTTAGATATCAGTTGTCAATCTCAACTCTTTTCTTTCATGTGGTCATATTGTTGCTTATTTTTAGCTTTAGCTGAAAACAGGCAGAGCTGAATTGCATTCAACTCAGAAAGGTAAAACTAAATTTTTGCTGCCTACGTATTTATCGCATTTTGAGATTTGATTAAAAATGAATGCAAGTGTTATTTTGCAAATGTTTGTAACAGAGAAACTCTTAGGTTTGCAAATTGATGCTGTTTTATTCATATTGTAAAAGCTGAAGTCCCACACAAGCCATGGGAGTAACCTGATTTGATTTTTTAATCAAATGCTGAATACAAGAAGGAAATGAACATCACACAGCTGAAAATAGAGTAAGAACAAGTAAAGAAAGTGATTCGTCATTGCTTGGAATGACGAATCGTTGTCGAAGTTGTGCTGATATTCGTCCAACTCTGGTGTCATGTTCAGCTCCAACTTTTAGATTTTCTACAAAATTGTGAAGGGTAGTGTTAGAGCAATGAAAAATCAAATTCTACCTTATCCCTACGCTACCAACAGAAATGTAATCTCATTCAATCATGCATTCACCAGATGATTAACCAGGAAAAGCAGAGAATCAGAAAGGAATCATTAAATCTGTTGTTTTTACTAACTGGTTTTTGTCATGTGCAGAAACAGGAAATGTATTGTTGCTGTTTTTTTTTATCAGTTTTAGAATGAGTGGGGTTAAATGTGGCTCCCACAAGGGTTGAACCCAGCTCATCAAATGTTTTGAGCAATATGAACATCATGAAAATTTGTTTTGTATTATGCAGATTTTTTGCAAAATTCGACAAAGGTATGCAAAGAGTAAATGACAACAGTGCTATATATTAAGTACATCTTCAGAAAATGCATTGTTTGCAAGAATGCCAAGGTGATTGCTTATCAATCCTCGTCATCAAGATATCAAATATTTCAAGGTATTTTCAGCTTTTGAAAGAAGGGATGTTGCTGATACAAGGAAGTAATAAATTAAAAGCTTCTCTTTCCTCTATCAGAATATGGAGAAATTTTTTTATTATTCATCATAACATTCTATAGGATATTCATGCATTTTCAGTGTATTTAAGAGTTCTCATGACATTTCTTATGATAGAGTTTAATGGACTCTATATGGTAACAGTCAGATGACAACTGAATAAAAGTGCTCTATCAGAAAGGAGCCTAAATTTTTTAACAAAAGAGTGTTATTTGAACCTTTTTGACAAACGTGAATGATCTTTTTAATCAAGCATATGCAGATACATGTTTTTTATCAGAAATAATGATGAGCTCAGGAATTTGGTGAGGTATAAATGGAGCTCATGGCTATAAGATATCACAGAAAATGTTAAACAACAAGAGAGTTTTCAGGCCATGCCCAGAATGAGGGGTTTTTCAAAGTGTTTCTGCTTTTTGCTATTCATTTGCAGTCAAAATATCTTCTTTTTTGCAGAGATTGAGTAAAGATGCAAGCTGAAGTTTTATAAAATACAGAGCTTTGCATGATATAGGCATGGCCACAGCCCTTTAGAGCCCAGTTTTGTTCAAAAATGAAGTTTAAAACATATTTTTGACTAGAATGTGTTTTCCTTGTCATGAATCTCTAGAAAGTTTCAAAAAATCTTGCTAATGGCTACTAGACAGAATCACAAAGTCACAACACAATAGCTAAAACATATCAGAGAATATAAAGGAGGTCGTAGCTTGTATTTTTGCTTCAAAAGCTTTTCAAAAAGGAGTAAACACTTCCAGATTCGTACTTCCAGAAATAAAAGAACACTTACCATCTTTAGATCTGCAAAAGATTTTAAAGGCTCGACCTAGAGAACTCATGGCGCCCTCAACACAAAGAAGATAACAGAAAAACGCAGAAAGATGGAGAAAGAACATCAGAAACAACAATGGCGTGACTTGTAAAAGCCTATGAGAGCTTAAAAATGTGAGAAAATTTCCAGATTTAGCAAAGGACCAGACTTACCAAGCATAGAACATTTATAATCTATTGAAAAATGGCGCTCAAGAGTAGAAATCTTCCTCTCCCATGGCGTCCAAAGACAAAGATTTCAGCTCAGCTTCCTTCACATGGTGCGGCTAAGGGTTTCTTCATGATGGCGGCGCTCTCCCAACAGCAGAGCAAAACACAATGAAAATACAAATGAATCTTTTGCATTCAAATTAGGGTTAATACCCTAATAGGTTCGATGGAAAAGGCAATTCTTTGCCTTAAGTTTTCTTTTAAAAAACTTTTTCCATTTTTCCTAAGTGATGCGTGGGTAGGAGAGGCTTTTTGCCTTAGGTTTATTTTAAAAAAATTCTTTCCTTCTCATACATGGGTTGTGGCATTTCAATATGCCTTATGAATGTTGAGTCTCTCATTTAAATTAAAGACTTATGTTTAGTCTTTTAATTTCTCCCCTTGCTTTTATTTTTGCATTTGATCTTTGAGTTTTAAATATCTTTAATTTAAATGATTTTTGAATCATTTTGATTAAGGTATTTTTTATAAAATGCAAAGTAAAGGTAGGTTATTTTATTTTTGCATTTATCATATTTGTAAAATATTTATTTAAAGTGATATTATAAATCACTTTTAAATAAATATTATCATAAAATGCAAAATGGAATTTCAGTTTAAATGTAAGAATGTTCCATATTTTTGCATTTGTTTTAAATTGTAAATCTTTATTAAAATGATAATTATAAATCATTTTAATTAAAGATATTTAAAATGCAAAAATGAAATGTTTTAGACATTTATTAAAATGATAGTCATAGGGATCCAAGATCAGGAAGTCCTTCTACTTGCATATTTTGTCAAATTGTAAAGCTTTATTTTAAAGTGATAAGTTATAAATCACTTTTTAATAAATGTTTTGAAATGCAAGTTGAAGTCATTTAATGACATTCAAAGACTTAGTGCCAAGGACTATAAAGATATTTGAAAATACAAGTTGAAGTCATTTAATGACATTCAAAGACTTAGTGCCAAGGATTATAAAGATATTTGAAAATGCAAGTTGAAGTCATTTAATGACATTCAAAGACTTAGTGCCAAGTAGTCAAGTCTAGCATTAAAGCAAGCTTGCTCAAAGTATGCAAGTAGTGGAGACTTTGGTGAAGCCTTGTTCAAATCAGGGGTTAGTGGAGGTTTTTTTGGCCTACCTTGTTTGGAGGAGATTTTGACATCACATTGGATTTTGGACCCAAAGTCCAATTCCAAATTTTGAGAAGGCTTTTTCCTATAAAGTCTTGTTCTTCATTCATTGTAAGGGAGTTCTGATTATTGCAAAAAAAGGCTTTTGTGACATTCTCTTGTCCTTAGTTTTTTTTTTATGTAGAAGTTTGTAACTCATTTTTGGAGACTGAATTTATAGTGACAGGGTTTTGGAGCAGCAGTATTCCATTGAGTTTCAAGCCTTCTTTCTTTATGTGACTTTGTGTCAAGTGCATGATTGATAAGAATAGTAAGTGAGTTGATCACTCCTTGTTATTTTATGTCTCAGCTATTACCTTGTTGCAAGAATGTATTTTGTTTGCAGGTTGTAATTTGTGTCCAAAGAATTCGTAGGGTTTTCTTGAGAAGATTTTCCTTCCTTGTTAATCCTATTAAGGACCTCTTTATGAAATATTTATGCAGACCTATATAGAACAGAAGTGTTTTACTCGTTGAGGTAGAGTTCACTATTTTCAGAATCCTTCACTATCAACTTAGTTCTCTTACTCTTTGGTGAATCACCCAGTTTCCTTAAGTTTAGTTTCAGTTTACAAGTTCATTTCAGTAATTTCTATCTCTTTTCCCTCAAATTTTAAGTTAGTTTTGAAGAGTTGTAGGTGAATATCCAATAGGAGTTGGCCTAGAATCCGGAGGTTTCATTTCCAGTTATGCATTTCCCACATGCAGAAATGAATCCCATGCTAGGCAAAATTGTTAAACATGTATAGTTTAACAGGGTGCAAATTTTAAGCCTTAACACATATGTTGTTATATCATTTGACATTCTCACTCTCGAGTAGCATTTGGGCCCCACCATTTGAAAGCATTTGAGGTAATAAAACATTCATTTGTGTCAATGCGCTGAGATGGGCAACTGTTGGTAACAAATACTCAGTGCAAAAGCAAAGTAGAGCGCAACCTAGTTTCATATGCTTGGCCAACTACATCGTCAAATTTGGTAACTGGAAGTAGCCAGTAAAGATGGGTGTTAATAAGCGATGTTGGATAAGCGTAAGGATAAAGTGGTAATGTGATTGCAGTCTAAAAATAACACTATGGTTGCATATATGTATATCTCGTCTATAATTTTATTTTAGGGTCAGTTTAGCTAAGGTTTAGGTCCTAGGGAGCTTCCTCTCTTAATTTAAATAACTATTCTACTGTACACATTATTCCAATGTGTTGTTTTGGAAAAGATAAAAGGTAAAACACTAACAAAAATTAGAATTATTTTTATTTAAATATATATAATATAAATATAAACATATATATGAATGCATAATGTTTCAATTTTAAAGTAAAAATCTAATATTGTATATTTTCATAGTTTAAAAAAATGGAAGATATATAGTGATTAGGTAGGTGATCTCAAGGAACTCCCCAAAGGCATATTCCTTCCCTATCTAACTAACAATACTAATATTGTCTCTAAAGGCTAGAAATTTTGATTGTGAGAATTGTTTTGTACCTCTTTATCCTCAAATCTTTCAATATCACACCATCTAATCTCTTTTATTAGATTGATAGAGGGAGAAAATTAGGTCGAATAAACATGGTGCATGGTAGAATGATACTTACCACAATAAACTTGGACTTTTCATGTTTCCCTTATGATAATCATATTTAAGTTGCAGGCACAATTTCTAGGGGCTTAACCATGACTTATGAATGCTTAGAGGGTGATCATCAAATTCAAGACTTATGTGGAAAAAATCAATGTCTTGGCCACTTTTTATGTATTAGACAAAAAAATTAACCATGTGTGCCAAGGTGAAGCTTTCAAGTAACATTGCAAGGTGTATATTTCACATAAATTTTCCACTTTTTGTCAATGCTAAATTTTGGATCACTTTAGCCATGTTCTTAAGGTAGAGTGAATCCTAGAGATGAGTTGGCCACATTTTCACATATAGAGTGGAACTTTTCCTTAGTTTAACCAAGATTGGCATACACCTAGCTGATTAGTACTATTTTTTATAAATTTTGGTAGAGTTTTTTAGAGCCTTTGTTTGATTATTCATGTTGAGAACTTAATGGATATGCCTTGAGTTTATGTAAAAATTTAATTAGATTTTTCCATGTTTTAAAGATTACTACGTGGAAGTTTAAGTGAGGCTTCTAGTAGTATTTCTTAATGATCCAGTAATATTTATGAGGTGGAAATATCATATGGCCTTGCCACATCAAATGTGTGTCATATTAAATTTTAAGTGGAGTCTCTCAACACTTAAAATAGGAGGAGAATACACCTGTGTACAACAAAGTGGAGACATTAGAAGCTTGAGTTGGAGATATTAGACCATCGAGCCACATTGTTCTTTTGGATATAACTTTAGAGAATTTGATCCTTGTAATTGTGCTCCCAAGTCATGTGAATGTGGATAATTCCATCACTTGTGCCAAGGTGAAGGATTAAGATACATTTTATAACTTAATAAGACAAGTGGACGATCCAAATAATTTTTTTCTTTCCATTTGGGAGACCTCATATTTTTTCTTACTAAACTTGTGTAATGTAGTGTAATAAACACCCTATGTTTTTTTTTAAATAATGCAACTGGAAATGAGATTACAATGCAAGAATCGTTCCACTTTCTAATCACCCATATCCTAGTATGACAAGGTGAGAGCATACAATATTTTAAATTACAATTAAACCAAGTCAACAACTAAAAGTAATACAATAGGTGGCAAGCCAACCAATACCACTTATTTAGTGGAGTACATAAACAATATTAAAAGAAGTAAACAATCACTTTTCAATAGGAATTAGAAGGGAACATCCACTTATTCAGTGGGAAAGCTTATACAATATTGGAAGATGAAAAACAAGCTTCTACCAATTATCAAGTGGGAGAAATTACAACATTACCACTTGTTCAATGGGGTATGTTTCAACATTAAACTAAAGAACAAACTCACTTGATAAGGGAACATCCACTTATTTAGTGGAGTACATAAATGATATTGAAAGAAGTAAACATTCAATTTTCAATAGGAATTAGAAGGGAACATCCACTTATTCAATGGGAAAGCTTATACAATTTTGGAAGATGAAAAACAAGCTTCTACCACTTATCAAGTGGGATAAATTACAACACTACCACTTGTTTAGTGGGGTATGTTTCAACATTAAACCAGAACAATCTCATTGGTCATACTACCATCTAATGTTATAATTTAGAATGTATGAGAATAATACCTTTTGGTGGTATGGCCATCCAAAGCATTACAATGTTAGTCCATATACAATATGTCATTAATTAACTACTAATAAAGGTACTAATATAAAATAGATTGCTAGTTACAAAATGTTGATAAAGGAAAGTATTGTTGAACACCCAAAAATGATGACAAATATCAAAGAAAACCACCCAACTTGTAACAACAACAATATGCCTTGATGATTCTTGGGTATTATGTTGGTGCAAGCCTGTAATGCACTATAAAATATGTTGCAATAGGTCCGAGCAACAAGAAATCTCTTAGAAATCACAAACAACTCACACCCAACTTGTCAATAATGAATTATAGGTTATAAATATCAACTCCAAACACCATAAAATTTACCTAAACACCTTAGAAGAAGCTTACATAAGTATGGAAACTAAATTTAGTTATGTGCAAGTTTGAAATGCATTGGTACAACAAGTACAATCCCTCTTAAAATGACCATACCTCATCAAAAACCCTAAAGTACACATATAATATGATGATTTTTAATGGTTTTTAGTCACTAGGTGTCATCACTGGGATGATAAGTGTTCCAAAAATAGTCACTTCAGCCTAGATTTCTCATGCCTATCTCTAGGTCTATTGTACGATTAGCAATGTAATGCCCCGCCACGCAACCCTAGAGGAAGTTGAAAATAACTACTTAAATGGACTATTTATTTTTTTGTTTAAGTACAATTATTAAGCAAGTTCACTAACTAATGCCAAAAACCTCTAAGGTTACGAGACAGAGGTTATATAGAACCTCAACAAAAAACATGAATCTAAACCATGTCATTTATTTAATTAAGAAATAAACACACATACATTCCAATTAAGATAATTTACATCAAGCAAAGAGATAACTTTCAATTTCATTATTCATAATTAAACAATATGGTTACCACACTCATTCCCCGAATGAGGCAAGTCCAAGGAATAAGATTACAATTACAACTTTCCACCTCGATAACAAAGAGGGGTAATAAATCACAAGAACAACTGAAATGAAATAAAGCAAGAACTGAAACTGAATCCCACGAGCTCTCCAGTTGGAAATCTCATCCACACGAACATGGAAAAATCCCAACGGATTAAGGTGCACGCCACCCAACCAAGTGGAACCCAAAAGCCCGACCCCCATGCTAGGAGATAGTAACAAGGAATCCTAGCCAAGACCATCTACCTCTAGACACAGGCTAAAACATAACTGAACTAACTGACACAACCAAACACATGTACCACACAAGTACATCAAAAGTACAACTCAAATACAACTCAAGTATGGTCACATTGCTTCCAGATATAAAGCAGATCAAGTATGTTAAGAGAACCATACACATAAAATCAAATACCAATTGTTGTCCTAGACAGAGTGTCATCACATAGCTCGTCATGGGATTACCTCTGGGAATCTTCATAGGCTCTGGGCCCCGCTAAGGGTTATCCTGGTGGCCTCAACCGAATCTCGGCCCCCATACTTACTCATGTGGAATCAAATACCTTTCATACAGACAAGATAGATGACCTTGCCATTCCAGGCCTTCCCACTCATCCCAAGTCTAAACGAACCCTTGTGTCTATGAGTGAGGCATAATTATATTGATTAGTGAGAAGTACCACCTAATCTTCTAAGTATTGTTTTAGTTATCACTTGATTAAACCACCTCTGAAGGTTATCCAGTTTACCTCTTTGGGCTCTAGCCCCTACGGAAGCCACTCTTCTACTTGACAACACACATACCATCCAAACTCCAAGGGTAACAAAGTGTGAACAACCAAGATACCACGAGCACTCCTTTCTCAGGAGGCAACATAAGTTCAAACCCTCTCCAAACACTGGAGGCAACAAGGTAACAAAGTCACTCCTGACAAGGAGGCACAACTCACGTAATCCACTCCTAATCCAAGGAGGTACAAAACATCCCCGTTCATGGAAACCAGGTAATAACAGATAACTTCCCATGCACTACCCAAGGGATTCACAACAGGGTGACTAACATAATACGACAATCCACATAAAATAAGATCCCCATCTAGAAGACTTAACAACCCTTCTGACCATTTTCCCCAAGGCGATAACATAAGAGATTACTTTTAAATAAGCAATTTAATCAGAATTAAATCTACTTCAGATTTCCTAAATCCACATCTTTCATTTACATTCAGTACTTAATAGCCTTAAGAAAACTGAATTAAATATCGTCTCTTTCAAACGAAAGATGAAATTCAAACCAAATGTTTAATTTCACTAATTGTTTCAAAGGTAACAAGTAGTCATTTATATTTCTACATTTCAGAACATAATGTTAGAAATTAAAATAGATTTATTGCAAAGTAAATCATCAAGTAACTACGATACTAAACACAATTCTTGCAATTTCTAAATTTGATTTTTCAAATATTCCTTTAAAATTTCAACTGATAATTTGACTAAAAACTTCATAATCTAATTCACTTTGACATTTAACACATCCCATTGATTTAAATTAATATTTTTAAAATATGCCCAAGTGAAATATAAATAACATATAATCAAATTATAGAAATGACTCACCCAAAAATATATGTATATCAAAATATACATATTTAATTATTTAATATGCATATATTTATCCAAATATATATTAATACTTTAATATTATAAAAAATAATACTATATATTAATATATATTATATTAATATTATAATATTATATAATATAATAGTAAATATTAATATATATTATACATATATATATTAATATTTAATACTATAAATATATAATAATAAATATTAATATTAATATTTAATACATAATAAAAAACTAAGTAAAAAGCACATGCTGCCCTTGGGACGTGCATGCGCCCTAACCACTATGGGCGGCTGTGTTTACACACAACCGACCCCCAGTAATGGGGGTGACTGTGTGTAAACACAATTGTCCATATGGGTGGCGATGATAGAGGTGGGAGTGGGGAGCGTGTTGGGCGCGGATCCCTCCACTCACCTCCCATGGGGGGTGAGCCCCCAGCGACCTCCCCCAATTTTTTCTTATTATTAAAAACCCTTAACCTTTTTTTTTCGACTGCGGATTTTTTAAAAGAAATCCGTCATTTTTCATTCTGGTTTTTCTACAACAACAATTTTTTTAACAGAATGTGTATATGCATATATATATGTATATATATTCTTCAATGTATATATATATATATATATATATATATATATATATATATGCATATATACCCATATATACATATATTATATAAGTTTTCTTTTTTGCAAAAATACTCAAATCAGACATTGAATTGAGCAAATAAATTCTGGGAAAGAATTATAAACAAACATATTTCCATTTCTTTGAAGAATTTCATTTCTAAATAGGATTTTTGCAAATCAAATTCATATTCAACATGGGTTTTTTCCTTGCAATTCACAAACAGAATTTAAATGATTTCCAACAGCATAATCAAACTATATAACCTTTCAAAATGAAACTACTAATTGAATGAACTTGAATTTTTCTTGAGCTTGTGAAGAGATCCAGACGGTGCTCAGCTTCCAACTTCAGTTCCACAAATTCTTACAGCTTCAATCCAAATCCCACAAAATCCAACAATTTCTCCTCTTCCTATTTCAATCTTTTCCAAAAATTTCATGATCCAAAATTGTGAAGAAAAATTCAATAATAAAGAAATTCTTCAAAAATATCATGCACCGACCCTCATAAATTTCTAAAAACAGAATAGAAAATATCTTCTTCTTTTTTTTCAATTTTGAATTCAAACTTCTAAAAATGCAAATAAAATCATTTTCCTTTATTTTCCATTTCATCTTTCCAATATTCTCAATTTCACACAAAATTCTATTAACTCCAAAATGGAAATCTTAATTTATTTCAAATCAATTAATTTAATTATCAATAAACTAAATCTAATCAAAGATTAAATTTATTTATTAATAAATTAAATCACATTTCAACATAAACCAGGTAACGTTAAATGGCCATTTAACTACCGAGCATATATTTTAACCTTTTTCCAAACTTGCAATTTAAACTGAAACCGAGCAAATTGAACAATATTAAAGCAACTGGACCACACTAGGACTGACGACACACTATGACTAGGGTGATGGCTTGGCACGAAAAACCTAGCTACTATCTCCCAATCGAATACCACTGGGCAATGGACACATTCAAACCTGTGAAACCAGGTGGTGTCGTTGTCATGTACCTATCAACCTGCGAACAAAGAGTATATCCACATACATAAATATGTCATAATTAAAACACACCGCGAAGAGGAAATCATGGAATCCCAGGGCACTCGCAAGCGAGTGATGCAATACCGTCCCCTTCACCAATACAATGTAACTAAGTGACAAATATAACATATTAATATAATCCAAAGCATAAACATCATTAATTTGAATATCCATTTATGTTAATTCAAAACATGACATAAAGATAGCATCATATTAAAATACCATCACATCAAAAGATAACATTAACGTCGCTTTATAGATAGTGATCAAATAACAACTAGGTACCATAGTCAAGGTACTACCAGAGAATACAACATAACAAAATTAAACATTGTTCAATCAAAAGGACAAAACAGAGGGGTATTACAAGCAATGGTGGGAGTACACCCTCATAAAAAATAAAAAATATGCTCCATAAACCGATACAACGTACAAGTAATGACAACAAAAAATTTCTAACAATAAAAATAATCTAAAGCACAAAAATTTATGCCATATAATAGCAATCGACAATAATACTATGGCCAATGCTTGGAATGGTATGACCAAATGATAATGAACTCCTTTGATCACCCTTGAAAACATATCAATAATTTTACAAACAATATTCAATAATCCCCAACATCAAAATATGTCAAAAACCTCCATCTTTGTAACACCTAAAATTGAAACTTTGATTTGAAGCATAAATGTAATCCCTAGATGGAATTAACAAGACTAGGTAGGGGTTTTTGTCCCTAAAACCAGTTACTCTAAGAGGATTTTTTTCCTCAAGAATCTTTGGAAGAACTCAAGTTCATTCCACTAACTAAAAAATATCATATTCTCAATTGTATCCCTCAAATGAGCCCAACACCACCTTATATAGATTTTTGGAGGGAAATATTCATTTAAAAAATATAATAATGCTCTTTTTCCCTCACAATTTTTATATAAGAAAAATAATATTACTTTTCAGATAAAAGATCCCCAAGCCTAGGCATTCAACTTAAAATATAACTTAACACCTTTTCAAAAAGCTATTACACTAAGTTATCTTTTTATTAATTCCCAACATTAGATGTAAGTTAAGTTGATTAATTAAATGATTACTCAATAGCTTATCCAAGTTGTGGAAAACATTTAAACTACATCAAAATTGGTTATGTACCTAGGGATATTATATTTTATTTAGGTGTATGGAGATGCCAAAATGTGGTACACATCCCTTAAGTTATTTATATATGGTCATGTGAATAAATTATGTAATTAATTATATTAGGAGTTGAGTAGGCCTTCATTAGGATTATCCCTCCATTGGATTATTTGGAGGTCTATATAAAGGAGGTGTGTATAATTGTGATATGTGTGAAATATGATAGTATGTTTTGGATATCTTGGACAAATAATATGAAGTGACTTCTTTCATAAGGAGTATTCTATGGTGTTACCCTACCTCAAGGGTTTACTCCATTTCTTCATATATTGGATATTAGGGCATATTGGACCACAAAAATCTCTTGTGTTGTGTGAGAATTATATTTTGCATTATATTATTTTCATTATTATATGTGTGGATCATATCAAGTGGTATCAAAGCATCAATTTGGGAAAAAGTGGATGAAACCCTATTTTTTAAAGGTTCACCTATAATTAGTAGATGACTATGATTTTTTTTGTTATTGTTATTGAAGTGTGAGAATTACACAAGAAAGCTAATATCCAAAATTTAGGTTTTTATCATCAACCTTTTGTGATTTATTGCAATTTTATGTTTTTTCATAAATTTGCCTTCTATGCCACAAATCAAGGTATTTAAAAAAAAAATCCATTTCTCGGAAGGGCATCAAAACTCATTAGGGGTCTATTAATCTTATTTTTTAATTTGAGGCTAACTACATCATGTATTGGTTGGATCAAAGTTTGGTAAATAGAATTTGATAAAATGGTTATCTATTGAAAGAATTTGTTCTTAAACCCTAGTTTCAATGGAGGTTTCTAATTTTGATGGAAGTGGAGATGCATTAGAATTTTGGTACAAATATAAAATAGTTCACGGTAATGTATATTATGGAAACTATGTTTTCCATTATCTTTAAGTGGTGAAGCTAGGCATGTTGGCAAATGGTCAACACTCCCCTCAGGATTCGTGACATGGCTTAACTACCTACAATGTATTTGTTAACTCTGGTAGTTGTACCAGGCATTAATAGGTCAACCTTTTGGTGCAACAACAACCATGGGGCCAACAATTGGTATTAGAGCCAAACGTGTCAGGTTTGAATCCCCTCGGGTAACACTAAGGGGGAGATTGTTAGCATATGGTTAGTGCTCCCCTTGGGATTCGTGACATGGCTTACCCAGCTCACATGGATCTGTTAACTTTGGTAGTTGCATTAGGCATTAATAGGTTGACCTTTTGGTGCAAAGAAAACCATGGGGCTAACAAGGCAATGGTTTATGCCAATGTTTATGGATATTTTTTGTCTGGAGGAACTAGAAAAAGTTTTCTTAGAAAAATAGGTATCAAAAGAAGAAGAGGAAGAAGGGGAGGAAGAAAATATACAAGATTAAGGAGGAAGAAAAGAGGAGGAGGAAGAAAAAAAGAAGGCAGAGAAGGAGAAGAATTAGAAGGAGATGATATAAGTACACACACTTTAGCTCCAAGGAAGGAAGATTCAATCCTTCAATTTCATGGATGCATTCAAAAGGAAAAGGTTATTTCCATGATTATCCCTAGCATCAAGTATATCTTCAACAACTTGCAATTAGCCAAGATGCTATATGTGCAAGAAAATAACATCAAGGACAGTCAAATAACTGGTATGGATATTAAATTTTTTGGAGATTTAAAACTCACTATGGATAAGTATGTTTTATATTCAAATTTTAATGCTTTTGATATAGATGGGCTGGATATTGTTCTTTGTTATCCTTGGTTAGAATTTGTGGGAACAATAAACATCAATGTGCAAAATAAGTTCATGAAGCTTTCGTATAAAAGGAAAAAAATCACATTATATGATATTACACATAATAAAGTCCAAAGAAAATTCAAGAAGGAGAAATTTCAAGAACCTCATGAAGATTGTACTATTGAATTAGAGGAAGAAAAATAGTTGCAAGAAATTGAGAAAAAAGAGGGGACACAGTCAAAAAAGTGGCAAAAAATGGTGAAGAAACAATGCAAGCTCTAGTGATAACAAAGGGTGTTGTATATAGGCATCCACATCATTATGGGAGGAATTAATCATGGATGAAACCTTCATGGATACATTATAGTATATGGAATCAACAAGGAGATCAATATGGACCTACATAGAATCAAAGGAATAATCACAACAGTCAATGGTATCATAAAATTAATGGCTACTCATGCAAGAAAAGGAGGACTTACATGATAAGGAATGTAATCAAATAGGTGCAACAAAATATGGATTAAGGATGTGATATAGGAATTATGAAGAAAAATACATGGAAAGGATCAATTATGGATGGTTAGATGATTATTCATGGCATCATATTTTTAATAACTTGCACTAGTCATACTATTTGGCTTCTTCTCATGTTTCAAGGAAGAAACATGTTAAGGAGGGATGGCATGTTATGTACCTAGGGATATAATTTTATAACAAATTTAGGTGGATGGATATGCTGACATGTGTAACACACCCCTTAAGTTATTTATATTGGGTCATGTGAATAAATTATGTAATTAATTATATCATGAGTTGAGTAGACCTTCATAAGGATTACCCCTCCATTGTATTATTATTAGGAGGTCTATATAAAGGAGGTGATTACCATTGTAGGATATGTGTGAAGTATGATATTGTATTTGGGATATCTTGGAGATATAACTTGGAGTGGCTTCTTCCATAAGAAGTAGTGTATGGTGTTGCCATACCTCAAGGGTTTTCTCTATTTTTATATATTGGATATTGGGGCATATTGGCCCACAAACATATCTTGTGCTATGTGAGATCTATATTTTGTATTATATTATTTCTATTGTTATATGTGTGGATCATATCAAAATAAAACTTTGGTCACATTGAGATGATACTAAAGAAGTAAGATGATGATCAGAACGAACCGAGTGACTTACTAAAAATAGATGGCTTCTCCAAGAATTTTGGAGAACACCTCAAGTGTTAAAAATCACTTTTGAAAGTGAAATAATGATCCATAATACTACTTGAGCTCATTTCTAGTAGCTAAAGTCACTATTACCTAGCCCTGAGCACTCCAAGAATCTTTGATTTCTCTCCAAATCACCGAGAAGCTTATGGGAAAACTCAAAAATTAAGCAAAAGATCACAAATTAATATTTCTAAAAATGGGAAAATTATAGTCCTCCTTCCCTGAAATTGCTTTCCCTCAATCAATTACAATCTCAACCAACTGTTCAATTGTTTACAGTCAATGTGTCTCTAAGATCCTAAATCAATCTAGGAGGTTTATGAACTCTCTTTTTTGATGCACTATACTAACACCTATAAAATTAACCTCATTCATTCTTCCTAAAAAAAGAGAAACAAAGCTCTATAATATTTTAGTGAGATCCTTGAAAATTTTCCCTCCTTTATTATTAATGCATTGCACCATTCAAATATTAATTAGAAAATTTTAGTAATCATCCACTTTTTTCATACTAAGAGACTTCAAAGAATGGTCATAATCATGCAACAATATACTATCCTGAATTATCTCTAAAGATAATGATTACAAGTTCCAACACATTCCTTAACAACATACCCTTCGTTAATGATTCTTAAGGGGTTTCTTTCTAAAAATGGATCTTCAACAATATTGGTGTAAGCTAGAAACAATTTATGATAGTCATAACTCACTTGATTTTCCCCCAAATTAGGATTATGTTGGCTAGAGTATCTATTTTATTTAGATAGAAACACTTACCAACATTCTTCAATGATCTCATAACCTCAAAATGACTAGTATTACTATTCAAGTATGAAAATAACATATAATTATTTGATTTCATCAAAATCAACAACTTGAAAGAGGAACATGGGTTGCACATTTGAAACTTTCTTACCAAAATAAAGAATGAGAGTGTGATATTAACTATAACCTCTTTTGAAAAGACTAAAGAAACCTCCCAAATAGTGACCAATTGAAATTTTCTCCATCCCATGATAAGAAATAATTATGAATTCAACTCTAAATTTTCCAATGAAATCATATGGTGGTTGTTTGAACATAAAATAATAGCATTAAAGAAGGATTTTAGACTTATAGATCTCTATATAGTCACCTCTCTATCACTACCAAACTCTAACACCTTCAGTAGATGTTATCTTGCATGCAAACAAAATTTTAAAGCAACATAATCATTCTTTTGCTTCCTCAATATATTTATCATGAAAACTTCTTCAAAGATATTTAGAGTATCAATAAAAATTCCACATCTCACCATAATGATCATGTCTCCAACTTATTGATAAAATAAAACTTGTAAGTTTGAACAACATGTGAATTTGATACATTTTAGGACAAACTCATTTATTAAAATATGCTTTGGTTAATTTTGTAACATAGTATAGCTTGATTGCATACCATAAATAAACCAAAGGATATGTCTTCTATATGTTAAATTTTTTATCCTATGGGGTGAATTATTCTACCTCATCAATCTTCTCTTCCTTATTAGGTGGTCTTCCTATTGGAATTTTGTGTGTTGTCATTGATGTCAACAAGTCTATGTTGCTGGAGATTGTTGGAAGCATGAGTAGTTTGTGTTGTTGCATTGATGTCAACAGGTTTATGGGAAGATTTTTGGAAGGTTATGTTAACCTTAGTGATGCTTTGATTAGTTACATTGTGTTTCCAATAGTAGTATCACTAGTGTCAACCTCTAGTGTTGCTTTGATAAGCATATTTATGGTTGAGTTTCCATGTTGCAGATGGTTTGGTGGTGATGAGGAAGTGTTAAAAATGATGATAATGTGTTTGTAGTGCTTGGTTTCTAAGTGCTTTTGAGAAAATTTGAATAAAAGAGCAAACAATGTAGTTGAGTGGTGGTTTGGCATACAAAGTAGTGTTCTAGATTTTCTCTTCATTTCTTTTATGTTGAAGATCTACTTGTGTGGTTCATAAATGTTGATCAGAGGTGCTATATCCAAATTTTATTGTTCTGGATTGTTGTGTAGAGAAATTTGTGTTCACCAATGTGTGAACTGTGTATTTAGTGTTGTCTGGGAGAAATGGTTTTGCTCCACATTTCTTTGCAGTTTGGTTTTTGGTCTTGTGGATTTGAGGGTGCGCTAATATTGCTCATATCTATGTTCAATTTGAGTTGTTCATGATTCGGTGCTCTGCAAGTTGGATTCATGAGTTGTAGTGTGTGGAAGGTTAACTGGTTGTATAGGATGAGTATGTTCTTTAGGTGAAAGTTGTTGCAAAGGAATTTGTTGGATTTCAAAGTTTTGTTGGAATATTCTAGATTGCGTTCAAGTGATATTTTTTGTCTGCAAGTTATCATTGGATCAAAGCAAGTGTGCACTTCAGTGTTTAATGGTGTTTACACTGGTTCGACTAACCTTGGGTGTTTACACTAATTACAAATTTTCTTCGGTGTTTGTGGAAGTGTGGATTTGTGTGTATATGTGGATTTAGGTCTGATTTAAGGTGTTTTGTGGTCCACCTTAATTCCTTTCCACCGCGGTAATATTTTGGTGCCAACCTAATTTGAGTTTGCACAGTTGAGGTGCATAACCGACCTTGGAGATTGTTTTCAAGGTGTATGATGGTATAAATTAGTGATGAGTTGATGGAGGATGAGTGTGAATGATGTGTATGATGCGAAGTGTAGAGGTGTAGAGTGTGAAAGTGTGAAAATTAGTATGAGCTTCAATGAGTTAGACTACTGGATGTAGTGAGAAGGAGTTTGCTATCTTCAAAAAGTTTGCAGGTGTGTTAGTGATGTTGTGGTTGAAATCTTCTATTGATTTGAGATGGATTTCTCATTTTAAAATTCTTCTTTCTTCTTCTTTTTAATCTAGTAGTGAGTCCTTCTTTCTTTTGGGAAGTGAGCCCTCCAACAGTGAGCCTATTATATTCGATGTTGCAATTACTTTATATTGTGAGGAAATCCTCACCATGGTTTTTCCCCTCTTGAGTTTTCTACGTAAATCTAGTATTCTCATGTGTTTGAATGTGTTTGTATTATTGTTTCTTATTTTTACATTATGTTAATGCATGATAAGGGGTTTGGTGGTTGTTAAGGGTTTAAAAGACTAATGCAAATCTAAATGTTACCGAGGGTTTTTATGTTTTAATGTACAACTGATTCACCCCCTCTTAGTTGTCTTGTGCATTCAACACTTCCAAGAGGATTACCAACCAAAACCTTATAATGGTTGAATACATATATTCTCACATCATTAAGATTAAATATATGGTCTTCATTTGAAGCTTCATTTGAATCAAAAACCTAATCATAAGAAAATCCATCTTCATCTGCACAATTTCAATAATATTTGGTGGTCCCTTAATAAAACCACATGGTACCACCTTATGTCTGAACACCACACTTGGATCCGATATCATATTATTATCATCACTTGTGTTATTGGAATCAAGAAGTGTCTCAACATCCATCACAAAAAAGTGGATTATGACAAGATGATTCTTCTATTGAACAAATTTTTTCATTGATGTAAAAGGTTGTCAAAGGTGTGTCAAATAATTTATTATTAGTGATGGCACTATCTTTTTAGGAGTTGTGCTAGCATACCTTTATGTATTGGTAATTCTATTATCATATCACTAAATCAAGAAACATACATTACTAGCTATTGAGAAGTGTTTGTGTTCAATAAGTATGTGTGAATATTGTATGCTTGCAATATCATGTATGCATCCATTCACTATGATAGAATTGATTTAGAAGGTTTTACTAGAATTTTTTAGTTCATTTTGGTTCAGTGTTTCTTGTAAGGAAGCTAAGGTGGCGGAACAACTTCCTACACTAACCTTGAGAGGAGGATAATGCAAAAATTTATAGATCTTTACAACAGTTATAGAAACATAAACATAAACAAACATAAATATCATGCATACCACAACACAATGATTTGTGTGGGGAAAACCCTTTCGAGAGAAAAACCCCACACTCCAAAAGCCACCCAATATATTATTCAGAAATCACAAAGATTACAATATACTTGTAGAGCAAGCTTCTCACAAGAGTATAACCAACCAAAGATCTAGACGCAACACAATCTCTATCAAACTCTCAAAATACTCATAATACAAAATTTTAATACAATTCCCTAATAAAATAGGGTTTCCTTCTAGGGCAATTCAAGCTAATAAAATATTGATTGTCATATCTGAGACATAATGATGAACAGTCCAGATTTACAATAATAAAATATAAATGAAATTTAGCTTTTGGGGGGATACAACCCCCAAAACCCCCATCAGAGGGATGATCCCCTTGGACCCCTCACGAGGGGGGGGACCCCTCACACCCCTCATCACTGACGTATCAACAATACCTTATTTAATTGTAAGGTTGAGACACATTTTTCTAATATTTCTCAAGTCTCCTTTATGGAGGTGTTATAGGCTCTGCAATTTCAGAGGAGAGTATGTATACACATGTTCTATCATATTCCAAAGCTTCTGAGAGATATTTTCAACATGCAAAAAGCTTGAAGTGAGAGAAGATTCTTTGTGCATGTCTGTCAGGTTGTTGGTGTTCAAGACTTGTGCGATAACAACTAGTAGCGTGCAACATTCAAATCTTGTGTGTGGTGTCAAGAAATTAGGTCCTATAGTAGCACATGACATCATGTTATTTTGGTGGAAAAAATATTGATTTTAGACCTAATTATTACACGTTTCATGAAAATTGAATTTAGGTCCACCTTATGTCATCCTGGTTACTTGTGAATCCTTAACCGACATAGAAGTGTGTTAATGCAATGTCATGTATATATTCATCAATTGTGTGGATGCACAAAGTGATGTATAATTTTGTGTGAGAAATAATTTGAAGAGAAGGTGGTGATTATACAAGGAGATTATCTTGCGACGCTAGAGGGTTGCATCCTAGATTGTGCGTCATTATCGGAATATACTATGAAGTGTGGAAAAGTTTCTAAAGAAACTATGACATATGTATGAGGTGTTTTCATCTACTTTGAAGATCCACAAGATTTATCTATGTAATCTGGTAGGATTGGTGTTCTACTTGTAGAGCTAGTGCTCAATTCATTGTATTAGGAATTGGTGTCTCTGGTAGGTTGATGCCTACTTCATATTGTAAAATTCACTTGTTATATTCTTTCTTTGTGAAAATGGATTTAGATATTAGATCCAAGCAACTATTATCACCATGGTTTTTCCCATCTTGGGTTTCTACATATATCTGGTGTTCAATTATGTGAATGTGTGCTTAATTCTTGATTATTAGTAATGAAGATTCAAGTTACATGATCTAATATTTTGAGTTGAAGTTAAGAGTTTTAAATTGATTAGATCTGTTGATTCAACCCCCCCTCAATAGATTGTGTGCCCTTCAATTGGTATCAGATCCAAGTTCCTTTGAAGAATCCTAATGGCTTAAGGCAGTTTTGGGATGGCACACTCAGTTGCTCAGGAAGGATTGTCTATAAATAAAGCACCACTCTTTGATGGATCCAATTATGCATTCTGGAAAGTTAGGATGGATTACTACTTGATGGCTCTAGGACTTGATATTTGGATGTCAGTTATAGAGAGATATGAGATTCCTAAAAAAATTTCCTAGGGATCAAGCTAGAAAAAAGACTTGTTAAAGTAATGCTAAGGCAAGGAATGTTATCTTATGTGGATTAACTAACTTTGAATTTGTAAAAGTGATGTAGTGCAAAACAACAAAGGAAGTATGGGAAAAATTACATACCTTCTATGAAGGTGATGACAAAGTCAAAGAGGCAAGGCTGAAATCTCATAGATCTCAAGTCTAAAGATGAAGGAAGATGAAAATATTGCTACATTCTTGCTCTTGGTTGATGAAGTTGTCAACTCTATCAAAGGTCTTGGTGTGAAATTGAAATAAAGAAATATTATAAAAAAGGTACTTAGATCTCTTCCTAGAAGGTTTGATTCTAAAGTATCTGCTATTGAAGAAGCTAGAGATTTGAATGCTTTGAAGATGATTGAACTACATGAAATCCTAATTTTTTTTGAAATGAGGTTTGAAAGCGAGGGTTCTATAAGAAAAGAGGCGACATTCATAATATCTAAGAAGAAATTTGATCCAGATTCTAATATCGAATTAGATCCAGATTCTAATATTGGATTAGATCCAGATTCTAATATCATATTAGATCCGGAGGAAACCTATTTTTTTCAGAAAGCTACAAAGAGGTTCTAGTAAGTATAAAGGTAAGTTACCTTTCAAGTGTTTTAACTACAATGAAGTAAGAAATTTTATGGTGATGTGTCCCCATAAGGATTCTAACAATTTTGAGAAAAAGTATGGAAATAATTTATTTCAAAAAAGGAATAAAGGTTAGAGGAAACAAAAGAGTTTCTACGCTAATGAGGAAGGCTACTCTACTGATGAATAAGATGAAGATATCTCTTGAGATGAAAAAGAAAAGGATGTATTCATGGCCTTGGAAAATAGTGAAAAACCATAGAAATTGATTTTGAGAATAATGAGGATGAGGTAGATCTTGTGGAAGAAATGCTTTGTGCTAAAAAAGAGATTAAGATACTGAAGAAGATAATTGCAGAAGCAGTGAAGGCTAAAGAAAAGGTGTCTCTAGATCTAGAGAAAGGAGAGAAGATGATTATTGATTTGAAGACTCAAGTAGAAGAAGAAAAAATGATTGGAGAAGTTCTAACTAGAAGATTGTTTTCAAGGGAAAAGGATTGTGAGAAGCTTGAGTAAAAAGTTGTGTCAATAAAAAAAGAGCTTGAGAAAGTAAATCATCGGCTACAACTAAAGTTTTAAAAGAGTATTAAGACTCTAGATCAGATATTGGGATGTTAGAGATCTCTGCATGTCAAAATTATAATTTTTTTTATGATCAGAAGAACAAAGTGATAGAAAAACCAATGAAGCCTACTAAATGGAGTTTGGAAGTGATTGGTTTTGAAAGTAAAAGTGATTAAAGAAAGACATAGAATAATAGTTTTATCCAAGTTTAAAAGAAGAACAAAAGATCTGAAAGAGAAAGATACAACACTAGGTTCAATTATTCTTTTTCTGGTTATTGTTTTAATTGTAATAATTTTGGTCACAAGGTTATGGACTATAGAAAAGCTCCAGTAAGAAGAAATAACTTTGTCAGTAGTAATGCATTTGCACCTTTGTATAATTTTAATATTGTTTTCTACAAATGCAACAACTTTGGACATATTTCTAGGAACTGCAAAAATTATTTTGTGAGTCCTCTTCTACTAGAAATAGGAAGAAAATAATCAAAAAGTAGGAGACATGAATCAGATAAAGTCTGGAAGAAAGTTTTGGAAGATATAAATTTAGAGAAATCAATGATTTCTCAAATTGACCTACATGCTTAGAAAGAGAAGAATTTGTGGATCATAGATAGTGGGGTTCAAACTTTGAGGAGAATTGAGAAGGAAAATGAACAAGTACATTTTGCATTACTATCAAATATAGAACCAAAGTCCTATAAAGAAGCAAGAAAAGAGAAATATTGGATAGAAGCTATGGATGAGGAAATGAATTAGATCAATAAAATGAAACTTGAGAAGTTGTCCCAAGACTTGTAGGCAAGAATGTCATTGGAACTAAGTGGGTTTTCAAAAACAAGCTTAATGGAGATTGTGAGGTAATCCAAAACAAGGACAAACTTGTGTGTAAAGGATATGCTTAGGTTGAAGGCATAGACTTTGAAGAGACATTTTCTCTAGTAGCAAGACTAGAATCTATCAGAATGTTTTTAGCTCTTTCAACATTCAATAATTTCAAAGTATATTAGATGGGTGTCAAGTCAGCATTTATGAATGGACAGCTAGAAGAAGAGGTCTACATTGAACAACTAGAAGAGTTTCAATGTTTAGACAAATTGGATTATGTGTGCAAATTGAAAAAAGGTCCTTTATGGACTCAAACAAGCTCCTAGAGCTTGGTATTCATAGTTGGATGGGTACTTGCAGCAGCAAGGGTTCCAAAGAGGAAGTGCAAATAGTAATTTGTACATAAAAATAGAAGGTGATCAACTGTTGATTGTTGTAGTCTATATGGATGATATTATCTTTGGTGGAAACAGTGATGATATGTGTAAAGTGCTTAATAAGGCAATGCAAAGTGGTTTTGAAATGTTAATGCTTTGTGAACTATCTTTCTTTCTTGGGTTGCAGATTGCACAATCAGATAAAGGCATATTCATTTCTCAAAACAACTACATAAAGGAGATGCTAAGTAAGTTCAGAATGAGAGACTACAAATCATTGGTTACACTTATGGTTATCGAATGTAAGTTGAGTAAAGATGATGAATCTGCTCTGACAAACCAAACATTGTATAGATATCTGATTGGTTTTTTGTTGTGTGTGACATCTTGACTGGATATAATGCAAGAATTTGGGATGGTATCTAGATTCCAAGTGTTCCTAAGGAAACTCATGTCAAGGCAGTAAAGAGAAATATTTAGATATCTAAAGGCTATAATAGATTTTGGAATATGATATCCAAAGAGTGAAAATTTTACTTTGATTGCATACATAGATGCAAATTGGGTAGGAAGCAGAGATGTCCAAAAGAGTACAAGTGGTGGAGCTTTCTTTTTTGGTGATAGTTTGGTGTCTTGGTTGAGCAAGAAATGTGACTCAATTTCATTATCTACAATAGAAGAAAAATATTGTAGCCTCATGTTGCACTCAAATATTGTGCATGAAACAAAACCTAAAGAAGATGAAGATTGAGTTTTATGAACCTATTTCTATTCTTTGTGATAACACTAGTGCCATAAACATCTCAAAGAATCTAATAATGCATTCAAGTACAAAACACATTGCAACCAAGTATCATTTTTTGAGGGAGAAGGTTGCAGAAAATAAGGTGAAATTGAAGTATGTTGAGACCAAGGAGAAAGTAGTAGATATATTCACAAAACCACTCCCTAAGGAGACTTTTGATTTTCTCTGATAAAATTTGGGAGTTTTTTTCTCCCTCCCCTTAAATCAAGGGGAAGTACTAGTTGAGGGGGAGATTTGTCTGGCTAATGCAAGAAGGTTGGGTGGTCTTGAAAAAAAAATTCAGAAGTAGTGAAGTATGGACTTAGGGAGAGTCTAGTCGAGAAACAAGTTTTTGAATGGTGCAAAGTGTCAAAAATGCAAAAGGGGAGTGTTGAACCTTTTCATTGATATCAAAGGGGGAGAAAGTGATCTCAAAATGCTATATCTTCTAAGGGGGAGAAATTGAACTTAAAATTCTATATCTGCTAAGGAGAGAATGTGGAACTCAATTCTAACATATTAGACTTGTCTTCGTGTGTGACCGAATAGTTTTATGGGTGGCCCAACATTTTATTGTTTTCCATCAATGAAAAAGGGGAAGATATTGAAAAAAGGTTTTTATTGATGCCAAAGGTTTCCAAAGGTGTGTCGAAGAATATATGATTAGTGGTAGCATTATCTTTTTAGGAGTTGTGCTAGCATACCTTTCTATGTTGGTAATTCTACAATCATCACTAAATAAAGAAATATTTATTACTAGTTATTGAGGAGTGTCTTTGTTCCAGAAGTATGTGTAAATATTGTATGATTGTAATATCATGTATGCATCCATTCACTATGATAGAGGTGATCCAAAAGGTTGTACTAGAATTTTTCACTTCAGTGTTGGTTTAGTGTTTCTCAGGTCTCCTTTTTGGAGGTGTTATAGCCTCTGCAGTTTTAGAGGCTCGAGTATGTCTACACATGTTCTATCATATTCCGGAGTTTCTAAGAGATATGTTCAACATGCAAAAAGCTTGAAGTGATAGAAGGTTATTTGTGCCTATCTACCAACTTGTTGGTGTTCGAGACCTATGTGGTAACGACTAATAGTGTGTGGAATTCAAATCTTGTATGTCATGTTAAGATGGGACTTTATTAAGGTTCTTGTAGTAGCACACACAATCATGTTATTTTGGCCGCAATAAATTGGATTTTGGACCGAATTGTTACGCATTTCATGAAAATTAAATTTTGGTCCACCTTCTGTCATCCTAGTTACTTGCGGATCCCTGACCGACATAGAAGTGTTTTAATATAATTTCATACATATATGTTCATCAATCAAGTCTTAGATAAACTTGAGAGATCACTTGAAGGATGATACTCTGTAAATTATATCACCACAAAAATATTATTAGAATTTATTCACCATTATTGAATGATGTATTTGAGTCAAGCATAATTATGCATGTGGACTTTACTCCACTTGATATTTTCTATTCAAGAACTAACATTAACCATAATCAAACCAATAGAGATAATATTGCACAAAACATCTTTATCTATTATTTACTTTCATTAACTAAATTATAATATTTTCACATGAGATCTCATATTTGACTACATAAACAATAACCCATATAATTAATAGCTTATTTATTACACACAAGTATTTATATTCATATATCAAACTCTCTCCCTATTTATTAATGAGAAAATATATAGCCTTATCGCCTTGCATAATTGTAGTATAGATTTTCTTTCTATAGTAATGGATGTGATCTTTAAATATTTGTTTGTGGTTGTTCCTCCTCTACTTCAAATAGTTGTATGCCACATGATTGATCACAATACCCATGCACAATCCAATCAACTCTTTCCTTGAAGGTTTTATTCCCTGAATTCATAGATAATAGTTCAAAGGTTAATCCTTTCCCAAGACTACTTTGCTTCTAACATCCCCCCTTTAACGAGTGTGTTTGAAACACTTTAGAAGAAGTAATGTTAATCGTTCAAATAATTTTTAATGATTATTTCAATTATTTTCATCACTCAACAACCTTATCCTCCACTTTCTATTTCTAAATTTTTAACATAATTATAAATTGATGGAAAATATATATAGTGGTGTCAATAACAAGTTAGGAGAGGGAATAATCCCTCTTTATTTGTGTCTTCATACATAGATAAAATTTTGATGTAGAGGTTTAAAATCCTTTTTCCTTTAATAAGAAAAGGATGATAAATTTTAAAATGAGGTGTTTTAAAAATTTCCTTAATATTTTGGTGAAAGCTATTGAGTATTTATAATTTTATAACGGATAATGTTATTTTTTAATTTTGGTAGCTAAAGTTCTAAAAGGGTTTATATATGTACTAGATTATTCATATGGTTGTTAGCTAGGTATTCAGTGGCACAAATGGTAATGAGGAAAGGGTGGAAATAACCTTATGTAGATGGAAAGAATATTTCCAAACCCTTATTATAAATACCTTTATTTTTCTTAACATGATTTTGTACTTATTGTTGGGATTTTCTCAAGTTATATTATGCGTAGTGAGTGGCTATTATTTATATGTTCATCAAAATATATAGTTAGTATCATTTTCTTAAGAGGTAAAATAATTGAATAATTAGTAATAAAAGACATATGACCATGTATTTGAGCTCCCTAACTTCTAATTATTGCAATAAAATTGTTTGTAATTTTAATCTTTTATTGATGTTAAATATATTCATTTAATAGTGTCAAGTTATATAATTCCTACAAAAGTGTTGATTGAAGTCAATTATCCTTGGTATATATATTTTAAAATGAAAATTTAAGAGTTTTTGATAAAATTATGGAAAGTGTTGAGAAGATCATGCCTCGTGTCTTGAAATACATAGTCTAACCACAATTATCATGAAAATTGTAGCTTATAGCATTATAGGACCACACTTTTTATTGAAATCCCATAATTATTTTATTCACATACTATGATTTAATTTTCTTTTATATTAAAATGATTAATGTTTTAGGTATGTAAACTTATCTAGGTGTTGAATTATATAGTCAATAAGTGGTCAAGCTAGATTACTATTTGAAATAAGTAATTGTATATGGAAAAATGGCATGAGACGTAATCTTCCTCATATTAATGCTTCAGTTTAACAATATTTTAATATACAATCTATTTATAAGTAATTTGAAATTATTATTTTTGGATGCATATCCTTAGTATATTAAAATTGTGTAAACTAATAATCTAAGCTAACAACTAACTCCAAGACATACGTTAATTATTGTATCAATATGATCTAAACATGGTACAACTTGATATATTTCATATTTAGATCATGAACTTGTATTACATGCAAGACTCTAGCCAAAGAAATCTAGGTAACAAATATTATTAGATGGTAACTAGTAAGATTCAAATTATGAATCAAATAAGGTTCTCACCTAAATTATGCTTTGAATATATTGAAAATAAAAGTGTAGCAAGGTTAGAATATTATTTTAGTAGCATTAACCATTATTTAGTTTGAAATTAAGTTTTCTAGCCTAAATCATACTCTAGGCAAAACTTTTATATACATGCACATGTGATTGATGTTTGTAGTGAAGCATGTATTAGGGATTATGTTGAAATATTTATTTGGTTTACCCATGATTCCAATAACTCTCTCTCATATGGTGTCTTTTGGGTGATGATGTTTTGTGTAGGGAAAGGCCACATTTGTATGATAAATGGAGTATAGAAGAGTTAAGATATCTATGGTTGGACGTAAAACACATTCATGGTACCTAGTTTCCCATATTCATATCTACATTGTGTAATCTATAATTTCAATATACATATTTTTTAAAAGTGTGATACCATTATATTTCTAGGGAAATTAATAGTCTTGGACATTCAATTTATAGTAATAATTTGTATCAAAGAGATCTTCATAAATTTTTAACTATTACAAACTATAATTTATGTGTTTTATTTGATGGAATTTTATTGCTTGCATGGAACTTCATTGCATGTAAGATTTGTCTATAAATGTACAACCTTTGTAGTATATGAATGAGTAAATTATTATCTTATTTTTTTCTATAATCAATTCAAAATATTGATAAAGGAAATTTAGGAGATTATGTAATCTATTATTATATGCATTCTATTCAATGTAGTCCATTAGTACTCTATTAAATGAAAAGTGTTATTTATGCAATAAATTTTTAGTTGAAATGAAAAATTTATCATATTCACTATTAAATGGTCAAACTAAAATTTAGCTGATTTCTATTAAATTTATCTTAAGAATGCCCTTTTTATAAGTGTCTTTGGGTTTATTTTGATGATAATTAAACTATAGGGTGTTATATCTTGTTATAAAAAATATTCCTCAAAATTGTTATGATTGTTTGCAACTCAAATTCAATTAGAAAATTTGGTTTCTTGTTAAGATTTAGCTCATAGGATGTAAGCCCTATAGTTAACCTCTAAGACATGTTGTCTACCCACATTGCCTCATGAAATTTCCTTGACTAATATTTCCTAATGAGTGCTAGTATCTTTGTGAGGAATTTATCATTCTCTCTAATTTTGACTTCAACTTGACTATTGGCTTGCAGGTGATATGGAGAAGCTATCTTTTGTCATATTTGGTATTGCTCAGTAATGGCCTAGGTTATATTGAACATAAACTGTGGCCCTTGTTCTAAAACAATGGCCTTAGGTATGCCAAATCTTAGGAATATATTTCTATACAATAAATCAGCAACCTTCTCCTCTCTAACAAATTTTAAGGCTTGTAATTTTTCCCACTTGGTGACATTATCACTACATGCTATAATGTAATCCTTCCCTTGAGATATTGGATTGAATTGGCCATATGAAATCTAATTCCCATTTTCAAATGGTGAAAGAATCAATCAATGATTTGGGATGCATTTTATAATATGAGATTGGTGTTCTGAATTAATAAATTTGGAGGATAATATCAAGTGAGAAACCTATGGTACTATGAATGAATTATGCAAAATAAAGTTCAACAAATTTAAAAAAGAGATGTATGCCTCTAAAAACCTATGTTATTATCTTCAAATTTTAATTTTTATACATTTTTACAAAATATCAAAAGGTCACCACATCCTTGGAATTTGAAATGGGAAATTGGATGGGGACAAACTAACTAACAAAACTAAAAAAATAAAAAAAATTATTGAATTTGGTACCCCAACTTGGAAAAGTTGTAACTATGGCAACCATTGCAAGAAATCTATTGAAGTTTTTAAACAAAATTTTATTCCAAAAGCCTTCAAAAATATGACTTACTGAAACATTGAAAATACCAACAAAAAATCAATTTTGATAATTTCCATCTTTGGCTCTACATACGCCACCCAAATGCTTCTAGATTAATACGAGATTAATTGGCCTACCCATTATTTGATATAATCACACTAATTGATATATCTTTTTACATCCTTAAGTAGAGAGATCTAGTACTATCTAGTGCCAAGGATCTTGTGCATTTCGTTTAATTGAATAATGCCTTCTTGATGGTTCATCATGATAGGCCTTTCAAATATCATAAGTTTTTATTTTCTCTCAGACACATGCAAGCTAAGGTCGAGACCACACTTAAACATTATACCAACTAGCCATTTAAATATTTTACTTTCTTTAATAATATTTTCTCTTATTTAATACTAAAATTAGGTGGGGACTCCTATGTGGCTAGGTGGTTGTATAATCAAACCATGGTGTATGAGTAGAGACAACAAACAATTGTTCAACTACAAAAAGTGATCATTCACTGCTTGAAGTATCCTTGAAAAATAGTAACATTATATTTTTCAAGTTTATCCACCTTGTTATATAATATATTTTTTAAAATAACCATTGAATAAGTCTTCGACTCACTATAGGTTTATTTATGAGGTATTTAATATTTGAATGATCTATATAAATTATTAACTTGTATCATGTAGTTTAATGGCTTAATTTATTAATTATGCGAGATAAAATAAGAAATTCCCTTTTAGTTGTATAATTTTATCTTTCTAGCTATATTATCCATCTATGAATGAAAATTATGTCTTTCTAGCTAGATTATCGAGAGCTTGATCAATGAAAAGTAAGGGAAAATAATCTATTTGTGCATCTTTATTAAGTTCCCTAAAATCCATATAAACTTCTTCTTTACCATTTTTTGGGAACAACCATATGGTGACACCCATTTATGGTTTGAGATGAGATAGATAAATATTACTTGATGATTGTCTCTATTTTAGCTTTGTCCATTACTTTAAGTGCTAGATTGAGTCTACATTGTGGTCATTTTATGACACTTATGTTCCTATATGTAATGTAGTGAGTACAAATTTTTGGTGACTTACTTTCATATCCTTGTAATCCTAAGCAAAGAATTTTGTGTGGGAGATGATAATATCAAAAAATTAAGTTCCTTTTGATTTATCAAATAATTATTTATGTTAATATTTTTCCTTTAAAGAACAATTATTTGTTTTATTCTTGTATGGATTGAATGGAAGTATTATTTGTTTTATCAGGTTATATGGATTGAATGGACCATTTTATATTCATTCATCATCATGTTTAATGGGTTGTAATATGATTTTAATGTGGAAGGTGGTTAAAAATTATCACTTCTTGGAGTAGATTGGCTAGAGGGTTATATAATTCCTTTAAAAAATCCTTATTGTTATCCTAAATAAAATTAGTAATGCTCATCTATTGAAGTGATTTTATGTCTTCATTTCCAATTCATCATAATATTATATCATCGTTAGGTTCTTCTAAATGATATTTTATCGTAATCATAGCTAGAAAAGCTATGTTTTCAAGCTACCTTTTTCATGTTATAATTACGATCTAATTCATTGACCCATATGCGGTTGTTAATATTGGAGGAGGATTTTACAAGAGGGTACAAGGATATGTATTTTTCATTAATCCCATTTAGAATTTTCATATATCCTAGCTTACAATTTATTAGAGCAACAACACTTGCTAACTAGGGTCTACCCAATATCAAGATAGAAGTATCATTCAAAGTACATGTTGAAGTATTATAAAAATTACAAGATACTCCTAAGATTCAATTACCATAATAATATTATCACTTACACCTTTTGGAATGGAAACTACCTGGTCCGCCATTTGGAGGATAGTATTAGTGGGTTGTAGTCTTGTGAGGGATAATGTTTTTTATTACTTTGATAGAAATGAAATTGATAGTTTTTCCAAGGTCAACCAAAAAATTATGAATTTCCACCCCACCTATAAGATGATACGATTATTGGAATTTGTATATCACTATATTTAGGTGGAATGACTTTTCCTAATATAAGGTAAATTAATCACCTTTCTACATTTATAGTATCATATTGTTTCTTTTTCCTTCCTCGTTGTTTTATTCATAATTATTTAATGAGTTAGTTGTGCTTAGGAATTCCATTATAGATTTAACAAGGGAACCTCAATGTTTAGTTATTTTAATTCTTCAAAATTTTCATATTGGCACTAGTGTTTTTAATCTTTCTATAAATGGTGTTATCTCTCAAATGGTCCTAGAATGTGACACCAAAAGGTATTAGGTGGAGAATTCCATACAACTCTAGAGGGTGGATTTGGATGTTTTTTAGATAATTTCTTTAAAGGGGCATTAGAGACAGGCTCTTATGGAGCTCCAAAGGGTGGCTCTAGAATACCTCCAAAGTAAGGCTTTATAATATCTCTAGAGGAAATCTATGCATGAGTCTTAGCCAAATTCTAAAAAGTTCCAACACAAAAATAGGGAAATCTTTGATTGTTTTTTTTTTAATTTTAGAAAAAAAAATCCTCCTCATCACTTATAATTTCAACTATAGTTGAGGAGAAGGTTTAGGTAAAGTTTTCCCTAATCACAGTTGGATGTTATCATAATGAAAGTGTTGATCCTAGCTATATTTTTCTTGTTATATGGTATAAACAAGTGCATCTTGTGTATTATTTTTTTGATTTGGTACTATTTGAGAAAGAAGTTATGGTCGGAAGATAGGTTCAATAACAGGTTGGTTATGCACATGTGGTGGTAGAGGTAGCATATCATACTACTAGTTTTGAACACATCTTGGTCCTTGATAAAATTGAATATATTATGTTTTTATTGTGGGGGTGCATTTAGGGGAAACCATTGTTCTTCTAGCTGGTTAGTCAACTATGAATCGAACTAGGGTTGGTCGGTCCAATAATGGGGTCCCCAGTGATAAGGTGCCTATTATTGTGGTATTTATTAAGAAGGAAAAGGGGTATACCAAGGGTTATTTTTCCAATTCATAGGTAGTCACTAGGAAGGTTGATATAGAGGTTGGTTGTAAGGAAAATTTCCACATTGTATGTGCCCTATATAGTTAAGTTTATATTCCACTAGAGGAGTTTTTTTTCTATATTTTTTGAAACCATGGAGCAATTCGCACTAATCTATGAAGTTGTTCTTTTGAAAAACCTCACAAACATTTTTTATCTAATGATAATTTCTCAACATGATTCTATTATGACACCTAGGATAGTAAATAGATAGGCATTTCATATTCTAATTTTTGGCATGCATTACATCTAGTATGATGTTTAGTTGTTTCAAAATGTCTATCTTCAAATTTATTATTTCCTCCATTGACTAATCCTATTTCATTGTTGTCTACTACATGTTTGGATTTATTGATCCACCCTTGTCCTAAAGTATTTATGACATGATTTTGAGATTTAAAGAAGACTTACTTTAGTAACATCACCCTTTCCAATAAGGTAAAGGACTTAGCAAAATTATTCTTTCAAATGTCTCAAAAATATATTCTTTCCCAGTTCAATATTAAGGACATATCTATATATACATAAGTAAAGATTAAAAAATATAAATAATCCTTTAGACTCTCGTCCTCTGTCTATTTCATGCAAAAAAAACTCCCTTCCTATCCCTAACCTAATAATAATCTTGATATTTGTCTAGAAACACATTTTCTAATTCCTTACATAAGTTGACAGATTTAAAACTTAGTCTATGAACCAATACTTGGATGATTTTTTTTAAGGTCAAATGAAATAATTTGATTTTTGGTTATCTTTTTTATAATTGTATGTTTAGCATAGGACATTAAACTCAAAAAGGAATTGTTCAAGGTCCTCAAAATTCATTCACCTAAAAGTGGGTAATATGGAAGGAAAGATGCTCTTTGTGAGGGCTTCTTCATCTTAGTTTAATTTGATAGGGTAGATGTATGTTCTTTATACACCATTTCCTTGAATTTCATTGGTGATTTATCTTATTTTTCTTATAATAAAAATTGTTGCTTGTTTGGTTTCTTTAATTGTTTGAAAACTTCTTGGTTGGCCTTTGTTATTGAAATGATATTCTTGAGGATATTCTAGGGTTGAAGTGAATATTCTTAAGTTAAACATGTTTCTCAATATGTTATTTTTCCAATGTTTATGATTTTGGGGGTTTTTTCTATAAAGAAACCTTGAGAATCTATTTTTTTGACCTTATAGAAAAGAGACTTATCTTCTATAAAAATTCTAAAGGACTATCGATAAAAGTGACGAGATGTCATTGAATCTCACTTTAGAATATTTTTCTCTTTTCAATTTGGGCAATATCCAAATTCTATCTATAATAGGGGTATTGGAAGCCTAAATAGGAGTCTCTTATTCTAGGAATGTAACTATGTAATCCAAATTTATACTACTAAGTGAAATGATTATTCTTACTAAACTATCAAGGGGGAAGATTTTTGAGATTTTTTTATATTTAATAACTTATAAATGATACTAAAAAATAAAAATAGAACCTTCAAAAAAATTACTTAGATAGTTAGCGAAAATTACCCACATTTATAGATTGAAAATTAACACATATAACAAGAAAAATATAATAAAATACTTATATATAACATTATCGACTCATACACCAACTCTTGGGTAACTACTTGGCTCCTCCAAAATAATGAGAGCTTCAAGAAGCACATTCAATTACTCAAAGCTCATACATATAACACAAATTTAAGGATTCATTCTATTGTTATTTATTTACAAAAATTACTTAGCATTCAATGTTATTCAATTCTTTCTTGTAAACATCGCTAATTTTTTCTCTATTTTCTCTATTCAATAGATGCATTATAGACAAGCTTATTGAAACTCCTATAATTATTCCTATAATCCAATGTCATGTGAATTCACATTGTGTTTTATTATACTAGGAATCTAATACTTTGTGAATATAACAAAAACATTAAATGAAATAATTTACTATTCAATGAATGAAAAAAAGCATGCCAAAGAAAATGGAGATTGACTTTCAAGCATGGTTGGTTTCACCATCAATCCTCCTTTTTTGTATTTACACATTGATTGAGCTGGTGGAGTTGTGAATTGTCACTATGGTGGAGAAATAGAGTTTTTTTGTTATGATTGGTCCATGTCCTCTAAAGTTGTCTAATATCTCTGGCAACATTCTAGAAATTTAAATTTTATCTGCATTAGTTCTAGATATTTTCTTCACTGACTCTAGAGTACTTTTCAATTACCTTCTAGAGATTAAATGTCAAAATTACCATTATTTATCAAAAAATTCTAACTTTCAATCCTACATAACTATTAGTATCATCAACAATAAAACTTTCACCAATCAACTAAAATGAGAATAATAAATACATTTTATATCTATTTCAAATAGGTAATAATCTTATATAAATATTAAATCAAATAATTATGAAAATACAAGGGAAAAAATAGCTATTTTGAAAAAAAAAATGAGGCAACTATATCCTCATCAAAATGCTTTAGACATCATCTATCTTGAAAGAGATCTAGCGATGCCAAATTGGGTGGGTATACATTAGTTGGGGAGATTGAGGGAATCTAGATGGGGGATTCATGGTCAAAATATTAATATACCATGATTGAAACTTATAGGAACATTAGCAAAGGTAATCTAGGTGAAAATCTTCCCACAACTATCAAATTATTTTCAACTCATACTACTAAGCCATATTCTACAAGAAAAATTATCTTTTGATTGATTGCAACATTACTATGATATCCAAATTGAAATCTCTAAGGTAAAGTACAAATTCCATATCAATTAGAGAATCTCATCTTGTTGAACCTATTATTGAATTTGCAATATGGAAAATTGGTTCTAGAAAAGGAAGTAACCTTCCTTGAGAATCAATATTCTATGTAAACACTAAGATGAATCAAACAGTCTACTTTATCGTCTGATATTCCCTTTTTATTATCATAATTGGAAAATGAAACTAAATATTACAATTTTAGTACAAATTACCCAATTATAAAATACTATCAAAAATATTTTTCTATAATAGAAAATAAAATCTAATTTTCACATAAATAGAAAATACAAATCATGAAGATGATTTTGTAGCTTTTTCAAAGCCTCAACCATGGACACCAATGTGTAGCATGGACATCCTTGCAATACAAGGTCATCCTACACAAATAAAAAATCAAAGTACAGAATGCTCTATAATATGTACATACACAGATAAAAAAGAGATTAAGAGACAACTACAAGTAATAGTACTAAAATAATTGAAAATTGGAGAAGATAAGCTATGTTAATCTTAAGTTCAAAAAATAAATAAAAATGATAAAATGCAAGGGATATCACTAAATCTATTCATTTTCTTCCAATCAAAGAAAAAACTACACACAAATGAGAAAGGAGAAAACGTTTGGGTTGTTTGTTTGGGGGCTTGTCTCAGTCAAACCCTAAATTTGGTGTTTCCGCCTCCATAGACAATCATAATTGATTTTGATAAATATTAAATAAAAAAATATTGATAAATATTAGAAATAAGTAAGATATAATTCCAAAGACATAGCTAATAGATTAAGTACACTATGCTAACACCATAAGTATCTAACTGATGACATAGAAAGTCTTTTAACAAAGAGAAGACAACCAAATAAAATATGATTACTAAGAAGATACAAAAGAAATCCAAAGTATATTTCAAAGCTTCAATAGTGTTGTCTTACTTAATATCGCCAATAAAAAAAGGGAATTCAAGGTGTCCAAGAGTTTTTTTCTTGAAAACCTAAAAAGCTTCAAGAGAGTTGCAAATCCAAAAGCGTAGCATGAATGTTTGAGAGAAATCCAAGAGAGAAAAGCTTTTTTTTATAAATAGAAATTCATGGCTTTTCTACCAAACATGATTTTAACACAAGGGCATTACATTTGAAATATTTTTGAGAATATAACGCTCCAATGGCCACTTGAATCATGAATTTTTATGGGATGCTAGCGCGTCACACAAACATCTACGCATAGTGCCTTGACCATGAAAAATGGACTCAAAAACACAAGATCATCATAATTTTGCTAGATAAGGGATATTTAGGTGTCAAAAATTTATATTTAAACTAATTTTTGGATCATGAGCTAAAAGGGAGGATATTACATAGTGTGAAATTAGAGGGTGTGCAATTTCCTACACTACAAAAATCAATTGTAGTCTCCTGTCAATCCATTTTTGTTGATGATGAGCTACTACAATAATGAATTTTTATCCCATTTCTCTTTGAAATAATAAAAAACAAGCCTCCTAGTTGTTCCCATGAGGCAATATAATTAGGGGTAAGTGATCAAATACCAATCCAACATTTTATCTTTGAATAAATTTGTTAATAAAATTAGTACTATTATTTTTCTAGAGACATAATGCATAGTGAAAATATCTATTACATCTTGTGAATCTTTTTTTATGGTATTTAAATATTCTCTAGTAAATTTTGAAAGATATTTTAAATCAAAGCAAGGATGGGATCCCAAGTAGCAAGAGAAATTGAAAGGATCAATGGCATATCATTGTTCTATTTTTTTAAATTCTAGGAACCTGTTATGTTTATATTAGAGGAGAAAATGACAAAGGTGGAATTTGGTGAATAGCTCTCTTTTTGGGAGTGATAACCATAGCTTGAACCAAAATCTAAGGATTAGCATTCATGGTAGATCTGTAGTTGTGATAGATCTAGTAACAAGTATTTTTTCATATAATAAGATATAACTCAAGTTACAAATACCGAGCATGGGAAACCTACAAACATGGGCCATGGTTTGTACAACAACCTCTAAGATTTTAGAATCTATCTCTTCATAGGATTTTTGATGAATTCTTAAATTCATCTTAGAAGGTGGTGGCACTATTTGTAGCTTGTGCCACCTCCTTTGTGATACCCATCAGTTATAGCTAATCTGAAAAATCCTAATGTTGTGTCATATTCATGTTCCCTTGGTAATTTTTTGTACTCCCTTGCTAGCCTACAATAAATGCCCCATTTGCAAAATCCCAAAATTGGCTAAGTAATGAAATTCTCAGTGTTTCGAGCTTTCGATTGTCTGCTTGCTTGCATCCCTTTCTTGTTGCCCCTACCCCCCTTTTTTTCCCTTTTTTTCCATCTTTTTCCAAGGAATTTTCAGATTCACCCATCAGGCTTAACCCTTACACTCTATCACCTTCTTTTCCTTCCCTCTTCCTAACCTATGATCTCTTCAAAAAATTAACTAAGTGTTGATCTTTCGAGGGTGAGGCCTCAAAATTTCCTCTTACCTTTTAAGGTAAGAGGTAGTCGACCTTTCTGACCCTCAATTCCCAAAATGCACTTTGAAAGGTGACTAAGTATCGGCATTTTGAGCATCAAGGATTGAGCATCCCATTTTCTCTTTCCTCCTATCTTCATAATCACTAATCTGTATGACCAAACCCTGACCTTCGATGTCTCACTTTTAGGAATCAACTTTCGGTCATACTTCTTACCCCTTACCTCTTTTGAAAAATAGTGTAAGGAATCCTCCCAATGCATGACACCTGAAACTTTCTCTCCCCTTCACTTTCTTTCAGAGACTCTTTTCCACTTCCCTTTTGAAGCTTGATTTTTATTTTTTTAAAGATCCAACTAAGTCTTTATTTTTCAAACTTTTGGGTTTCACCTTTCCTTCTTACCTCTTGCTTTATTTTGGTAGGAGGTAAGCCCTTTGCCTGAACCCCGACCTCAGATGAGTATTTTTTTCCCATCGAGTGTCACCCTTCCCACCTACACCTTGTCTCGATTCCACTAGATAGGGTATATTCAGGTTTCAAAATTTTATATTTAAACTATTTTTTTGTATCATGAGCTTAAAGGGAGGATATTATGTAGTGTGAAATTAGAGGGTATGCAATCTCCTACACTACTAAAATCAATTGCAGTCTTTTATCAATCCCTTTTGATGATAATGAGCTACTACAATAACGATTTTTTGTCCCCTATCTCTTTGAACTAATAAAAATAAGCCTCCTAGTTGTTCCCATGAGGCAATATAATTAGTGGTAAGCGATCAAATACCAATCCAAAGTTTTATCTTTGAATAAAGTTGTTAATAACCTTAGTACTTTATTTTTATTAGAGACATAATGCATAGTGCAAATATTTATTACATCTTGTGAATCTTTTGTTATGGTATTTAATATTCTCCAGTAAATTTTGAAAGATATTTTTAATCAAAGCAAAGATGGGATCCCAAGTAGCAAGATAAATTGAAAGGATCAATGGCCTATCATTGTTCCAATTTTTTAAATTCCTAGGAACTTTTTATGTTTTTATTAGAGGAAACGACAAAGGTGGAATTTGGTGAATAACACTCTTTTTGGGAGTAAAAATTGTAGCTTGAACTAAAATCTATGGATTAGCATTTGTGGTAGATCTACAATTGTGATAGATCTAGTAACAAGTATTTTTTTCATATAATAAGATATAGCTCAAGTTACAAATACCAAGCATGGGAAACCTACAAACATGGGCCATGTTCTGTATGACAACCTCTAAGATTTTAGAATCTATCTCTTCATAAGATTTTGATGAATTATTGAATTCATCTTAGAAGATGGTGGCACTATTTTTAGCTTGTGCCACCTCCTTTGTGATACCCATCAGTTATAGCCGATCTAAAAAATCCTAATGGTGTGTCATGTTCATGTGCCTTTGGTAATTTCCTTACTCCCTTGCTAGCCTTCAATAAATGTTCCATTTGCAAAATCTCAAAATTGGCTAAGTAATGAAATTATTGGCATTTTGGGCCTGTGATTGTCTGCTTACTTGCATCCATTCCTTGTCACCCTCGCTCCCCTTCTTCTTTTCCCTTTCTCTCCATCTTTTTCTTAGGAATTTCATGTTTCGTCCATCAGGCTTAACCCTTACCCTCTACCACCTTCTTTTCCTTCCCTTTTCCTAACCCTTGATCCCTTCCTTCAAAAATTTAACAAAGTGTTGATCTTTTAGGGGTCAAGCCTTGGCCTTTCCTCTTCCCTCTTACCTTTTTTAAGGTAAGAGGAAGTCAACCTTTTTGACCCTCGATTCCCAAAATTCACTTCAAAAGGTGCCTAAGTATCAACCTTTTTGGCATTGGGGATTGGGCATCCCCTTTACCCTTTCCTCTTGTCTTCACGATCGCTAATTTGTATGACCAAACCCCAAGCTTCGATGTCTCACTTTAGAGCATTGGCTTTCAGTCTTACTTCTTACCCCTTACCTCTTTTGAAAAATGGTGTAAGGCATCCTGCCAATGCCCAACTCCTAAAACTCTCTCTCCCCTTCGCAGTCTTCTAGAGACTCTTTTCCACTTCCCTTTGGAAGCTCGATTTTTGTTTTTTTTAAGATTTAACTATCTTTATTTTTTAGAATTTTGGGTTTCACCTTTCCTCCTTACCTCTTGCTTGTTTTTGGTAGGAGGTAAGCCCTTTTCCTAGACCTTGACCTCCGATGACAATTTTCACCCATTGGGTGTCGCCCTTGCCTCCTACACCTTGTCTCAATTCCACAATAAGGTGCATTATGTCAGTTCGTTCTTTGACACCCAAAAGGTGAAAGTCCCTGGTCTGACGCCCAATGTCTTTCTACAAGCAATGTGAAGCAACCCCAATGTGTGGTGTTTGAATCCTTGATGCCAATGAATATTATGAGTTATGAATAAATATTGAAGCCTGATGTCCAAAAGAGGAAATATTTTTGACCTAGCGGACCATTTAATTCTCAAACAAGCTCTTCTTTTGAGCCCAAAGGCTTGATAATTCTCGCAATTTGGCATGTTTTTCAATGGCACCATTAATGTTGCATTTAGTCTCTTTGCAATTAGATTTGATCTTTGAAGGATGTTAGGGGTCTTGAATGTGTTTCTACCTATTCCCATTAAGATGGAGTGGTTCACATGCCTCTTTATGTGTCATTGACATTCTTTCTATTAGAGATTTGAACCTTTACCATGATTTGTTGTAGATTTCACAAGGGTTTTCCTCATAGTTTGTGTGCTCGTTAATATGATGGCTTGCCATGTACATCTGGAGCATTTATGGTGGGATTTCCTCTCAGATCTGCATGCCTAGAAGTTTGCATGGATTTTGTTAGGGTTTTAGCATGGGATTTTTCTGAGACGTGTGCCTTGTTGAAGGAAAAAGGACACTTGGGTGCATGATTTGAGGAACACTCCATACCATAGGCTACAAAGGAGTTAATGCATTTGATGATTTGGTTCTACATGATGGATTTTTCTTAGGGTTTGATGAAATTTTGTAACCTGATTGGATAATTTGGTATCTTTTGTGAACCCTAGTTGGGTTAGGGTTTGTGCCTGGTTAGTTTTTGAGTTATGCCAAAACTATAAAGAAATTTTTTATGATCTTTCAAAGGGTTATGATTCCTAGTCTTTGAAAATATTTATATAGATTTGGATTGAATAGATAAGTCCTGTGTAACTCAGAGAAGGAATGTTGTAAGTTTTTCTTTGTAATAGCTACGGATAATTGAACACTCATTGTATTATCTAAATTTTAAATATCAATATGTCATACTCTCCACCATTTGCAAACATTTATTTTTGGATCAGTATAATAAAGGGTTATTTTCGGTTCTCATATCATACTTTGTGTTATGGATGTTTGAATTGTTAGTTTCTATTCAAGGAAAAGAATAAATTTTCTCTCAACTCATTCATTTGAGATTGTGTGGTTGTAGTATGGATTTGTAAGTAGTGTGATAACATTGTTCTTTTTTTGGTTTCTCACTGTAAGGTAGTGAAGTTGTAAGAAGCCAAAAGTAGGTCTATTGTAGGAGTTTACCTCATTTCTAGACTTTGTTGTGGTTAAGGAATTGATCAAAATGGCTCACATAGTTTGAGGCTAACGTAGAATCAAACATAAAATCAAAGAAAAACCTTTAATTTTCTATATTCTTATTGTTTTATTTGCATTACCACACTACAAAGAACCACATCAAATATGGAGGGTATCAAAGATGATTTAGCCCATCAAGTTACCTTCTACCATATTAGTGTGAAGAATCTGTTATTAAAGAAATCATTGCAAAGAAGAGTTATATTTTGAATGATGTTATAGGGGAACCCACCTTGGTTTTGTGGGGCCTAAAGTGTAGAGGAGAAATTCTATAACTTATTTCTTGTTCGTTGGCCACTTACCTAGGATTTCTGAGCATAAGAACTAGCTAATCTTTAGGAAAATCTAGACAATCAATTGGAAACACCAATAGATTGGTGACTCTACTAGGGAAAACAAAGAATCATGCATTGAAGAAGAATCAAATGTGTTGGAGTACAAAACCACTAAGAGGGTGGAGTGAATCAGTGGTTGATAAATCTAACTTGATTAAATTTCTCAACCTTATGCATATGAATTTCTAGTAATATAGGTATTCAAATGTTGAGAGTAGAATCATGAAATAAAAGCCAAAAAGCTTAAACAAGTATGATTGAGTATGCACAAACAAAGCACAAATCAAGAGAAACCAAAACATAGTGTTTATGAGTGGAAAACCCTATACGAGGAGAAAAAACCACTCGATTTTTTTATTTTATTAGGCCTCACTATTAAAATAGTAATCTCACTTATTACAACTTCACTAGCAATATAAAATCTCACCGATTACAACCTCATTGGCTAAACAGAAATCTCATTGATTACAGCCTCACTGGATAAACAAAAATCTCACTAATTATAGCCTCACTAGCTAAACAAAACCTCATTGGTTATAAAACTGATAGGAGCACCCACTTCTTATCACTCCAACTTCATGGTCTTACTAACCAATCTTCATGGTCTTACTGAACAATCTCCAATGAAAGAAGAGATACAATTTAAGGGGTTACCCTGTTACAATATGCACCAACAACACAATCCTTCAACACCTTGAATCACAAACTCTTATGTTCCCTTGATAGCATATTTACATCAAGAAGCAAGAAGGAATATTACAAGAATATCCCCTTAACTCTCCAATAATACAAGATTTGGATGAAGGCACAAAATTACATTAAAGATCCTTATCACTCCAATGAACAAGACAAATCTCTTGAAAGCACAAGGAAAATGTTCTACTTCATAAAAAAAACTTATGTAGGTAAAATCTAACTAGACAAAATGTTGTCTTGTAGACCCTAGATTATCTTTGTTGATGAATATCCATAGTTTGGATATGTTGAATTACAAGAATCCCTTCAAGGTTTTCTTTTAAAATTTGAAACCTTTGCAAACCTTATTGGTATATAGATTGCACTTAAAACACATAATATTTATCATCAATCAAAGTATATCCCTACAATCAAACACAATTTTAACCCTGCAATGAGAATTCATTTTCAAACACACTAGTTTCTCACAAACATCCAATTATAGGATTGTCATGAAAAAATTGCTCACAATCTTTGTGTTTTTTAAATAGGATACTCCTTCTCCTTCATTAGTATCTACTTGCACTAACAAAGTACCATCATTTTCAACAAATTACCACCAAGCTTAATCCATGATCCAAAAAATACCTCAATATACTTGCAGATATCCTTCTACCATCATTGTCTTGGTACAGTTATGAAACTATATGTAACTGCAATGTGACCATGATGCCTGTCAAACTGGAAGCTTATAAAAAATGTTATACAGTTTAAACGAGAATCACTGATCTTTTAAGCTTGCCAAGATGTGAAATAAATAAAAACCATTGATTTCTTTTAGGCGAGTGGTCAACAATGTATTTGAACCCTTAAATGGTCACACAAGTGAGCTTGTTATTATCTTTGCATAAAAAACCTCATTTAGGGTTTTAAAACAAGTATCAAACAATGAAATGAACCTTAAACAATTTCAATAACCCCCAATAAATAGAAAACATTATGTTTGATCCATGACCTTTGCCAACCACCATATAGCACCATCAAGCTTTTCGTTTCAACACCAATGACAAAGCTTCACTTTGAATCATTATCACCATGAAGCATCAACACCATGAACTATATCATGAAATAAGTAACAAATGAGCATGTGTCTTTATTAACAAACCTTTTACATGAACAAGTACCAAACACCCTTGGAATCTCAACATAACACCATACTCCATCAATGAAAAACTACTATCAGCCTTTGAGTTTTCTCTCCATGATCTAGTCATTGATCTAGCCATCACCCTTTGATGTCAATACCATGTGAACACCCTAAAAACAATAAAAACTCAACCTTTGACATCAATGACAAATAATGCCAATGCCAACAAACTCCCCCTTTGGCATTGATGTCAAACCAATCAATTCACCTATGTCAAATCAAACATTGTGCCCTATATCTACTCTTCTCCCCCTTTGACAACAATGAAAAAGGGACTCACTGTTTGCAAGTCACTCCACCTCTTTATTTGGAAAGAGTAAATGGAAAGAATTATTTTCCAACAATGCAATGAATCTCCACCATGTTTGACATACCATTTTTCAAAAACAAGTCTCTCATCCACTTCATTATACATTATCAACTAAAGTACTACCAATAATTGCATGACTTTAAACATGTCATTGCCATTATAATGCATACTCTAATCAATCACTAAGCATTAAATAATACCACTAAATTTTTCTACTAAAAGGGAAAATATTAAAAGGCTAACCAAGCAAAGAATGTGTAGGTATGATGCAGACAAACCAAAAAGATAAAGCAAATGTGCACTTCTCCCCCTATGAAGATAAAATGCTTGTTTCCTGCAAATTCACTTGAAACAACACTTGTCACAAAGCAAATGTTCACCATTGTCAAAGCTAATATGCACTGCCAAGCAACTGTCCAAGTATTCACCACTGTCAAAGCAAATATGCAAGCAAATAATGTGTGAGCAAAAATAAAAATAACAAAGTTTTACCATTGTTCATGGTTTTACCACTGCACCACTGTCACCTAAATTCACATCTCATTGTTAAAATCAAATGGAAAATGTCACAAATGGTCACTCACTATCAATCCAAGAAATGTGTTGTTGTTTATTGGCAAATAAATGATCATAAAAGAAAAAGAATCATTGTATTGTTCAATGAAGACAAAGGAAAAAAATGAAGGCAAGATCAGTTCATGAGAAAGAAGCATCAAGCAACTCAACAACCAAGAGTCAACAAACTATCAATGAAGTCATGGTACATCAACAAGATTAAAGTGTAACTATCATCAAGTAGTGTTTCATGCTAGAAATGAAAGCACAACTACCCAAATGGAAATATGATAAAGCTAAATTTTTGCAACCTTTGAAGTGTGTATATCAATGGAGATTGTAACATAAAATATAAACCCACAAAATAGAAATATTCGAGAAGCACAATGAAGCACACAACACAATTTTTATTGTAGAGAAAACCCTTTCGGGTAAAAAACTCCACCAAGAAAAGGAGGCCAAGTTGTATTATCTTCACAAAAGGAGATTACAAATACATTCACTTCCTCTGTCTTTCAACCTTCACTCCGACAGAACTTGGGTACCTATAAAAGTATTATGCAGCAACAAATACATGACAAATGCTTATAGAAAATGTCTCCAACAAGGTGTAGGTGTCCACTTTCTATCTCCCACATGCAAGCATCCAAGTGGCATCAACATGCAACATACAAGTGTCAAAGAGACCCTTCCAAAGTTGGGCGCCCATATCCATGCATGGAAACTTACAACATCTTATGATGTGTCATAACTGTTATAGATACCTTCGACATGCATGCAACCCAAGATGGGAGCCTGGGACTAAATAGAGCATATATTAAACAACCATATCCATCATATGCATCATAGTGTCATAAAATATTATGATAACTTGCAGCTATCATAGATTCTTTGCATGCAACCACCAAACATTATGGCGTGTGTCATACATGCTTAAAATATATGATTCTCTAAGTGGAAATGCCTTACCCCTCTTACCATAAGTTTTTACATTTACCAATAGTAAAATTCACTCCATAATTACTGTCAATAACTTTAAAACTTATCGTGGATAGTAAATAATTTTTACCACTACCGATGAAACTTGTACAACTCCTTATGGGTAATTACAAATAACAAATAATAAAAGGAATAAATACAATATTGGGATTTACAAGGTTAATAGAACCTTATCCCAAACTTCTCCCACTTGACATTATACATTGTTAATCAACCCATAAGAAATCAAATGAAAATAATCAAGCACTAGAAACGAGGCCCATTGCCTCTCTGCACCACATGAACTTCTCTATGCTCACAAGTTTGGTCAATGAATCTGCAACATTCTCTTGAGTGTCAATCTTCTTCAGCTCAATCTGTCCATTTGTAACCAACTCTCGAATAAAGTGATAATGTACATCAACATGCTTAGTCTGAGTACGATACATAGGATTCTTGTCCAAAAAAATAGTACTTTGGCTATCACAACCAATCTAAATGATCCTGCAATCAAATCCAATACATGTACACAGTCTCCTCAACCAAACTACCTCCTTAGAGACATGAGTATTAGCCATATACTCTACTTCTATGGTGGAAAAAGCAATTGTGGGATGCCTCTTACTCATACAACTCACTACACCTCCAAATAGAGTAAATACATAGCCACTGGTGGACCTTCGACTATCCAAGTCACCTTCCCAATCTGCATCAACAAAACCCTGTATGTCCAAAGATTTATCAGCACTATCAGTACCAAAATAAACCAAATAATGATCAGGAGTACCTACAAGATATTTAAACACCCTCTTTGAATAATTCAAATGTTATCTACCAGGGTTAGACATAAATCTACTCAAAACTCACACTGCTTGTGCAATATTTGGCCTAGTGCACACCATTGCATACATTAAGCTCCCTACAACACTAGCATAAGACACATTAGACATATCCTCATGAGCATCCTTAGTATTTGAACACATATCTAATAAGAGCTTAGTACCAATCGGTAAAGGAACTCTAACTAGATTACATCCTTGCATACTAAACCTCTATAAAATAGTATTCACATACTTACTTTGTGACAACCAAAGATTTTTGTTACCTATGTCCCTTCTGATCTCCATTTCTAGAATATACCTAGCAGTTCCAATATCCTTCCTATCAAATGCACCTGAAAGTTGGGCTTTAAGCTCACTAATCATATCCTTAGTATTGTTGAAAAACAACATCTTGTCAACATACAAAACAATAACCAACATAGAATCACCAACACAATGAATGTAAACATAGTGATCCTCCTCGCTTCTAACAAAACCCAATTTCAAAACAAATGAATCAAACTTTTGATACCACATTCTAGGGGATTGCTTTAAACCATAAAGAGACCTTTTCAACCTACAAACCTAATGTTCTTTTCCTTTTACCTCAAAACTTATAGGTTGTTGCATATATATTTCTTCTTCGAGATCTCCTTGCAAAAATACAGTCTTAACATCCATTTTCTCAATCTCCCAATCATAAGTTGCAGCAATGGATAAGAGAAATCTAATAGAATTCTTTTTAGAAATAAGAGAGAATATATCACCAAAATCAACTCCCTCTATCTGGGAGTAGCCCTTGGTTGCCAGTCTAGCCTTGTACTTCTCCAATGACCCGTCTGCTCCAAACTTCTTCTTGAAGACCCACTTACATCCTATGGCCTTTCTTCCTTTGGGAAAATGAACAAGATCTTGAGTGTTATTAGAGTCTAAGGCCATCATCTCCTCCTGCATGGCTAACTGCCAAGACTCACTATCATCTGCAGAAATAGCTTCCCTATAGGATCTAGGTTCATCGTTAGTACTCAATAAAGCATATGAAAAATGGAAATCTGGTGGGCTATACCTATCTACTAGATTGTGTTGTCTTGTGGATCTCCTCAAGGGTGGATTAAGAGACTCAATTGGTTGTTCTGCATGATTATTTGTACCAACTTCTTTCATAACAACAGATTCATCTTCATCAAAACTACTAGAATCTTCTTCTTCTTCTTCACCCCCCAATCCATCATTATGTTCTTCCCGGGGTGCATCTTGATGCTCTAACTCAAACTGCACTCTCATTTCATTTTCTTCTTTTTCTTTTGGTTGTTCCGATTAAGAAATAGCTCTAAGTTCCCAAAAAATAACATTTCTAGAAAAGATAATCTTGCGGGTTAGTGGATCCCAAAGCTTATAACCTTTAACATTACCACCATATCCAATTAATTTACACTTTTTTGCTTTGGGATCCAACTTAGATCACTTTTCCCTAGGCACATGAACAAAAGCCTCACAGCCAAAAACCCTTAAATGTGAAACAGAAGGTTTCTTACCTGTCCACACTTAATAAGGTGTTGAATCAAGAGCCTTACAAGGAGATTTGTTTATCAAGTAGCAAGCAGTACACACAACCTCTCCCCAAAAGAATTTATCCAACTATGCATCACTCAACATACTTCTGGCCCTTTCCATAATTGTTCGGTTCATCCTTTCTACAACACCATTCTATTGTGGTGTATACAAAGTTGTCTTTTGTCTTATTATACCTGCATGCTTGCAAAACTCATTGAATTCCTTAGAGCAATATTCCCCTCCATTGTCATATCTTAATATTTTAATGTTTAAACCTGATTTCTTCTCTACTAAGACTTTGAATTCCTTAAACTTAGTGAAAAATTTAGATTTATGTTTCATAAAATAAATCCATGTAAATTTGGATATATCATCAATGAAGGTAACAAAATAATGATATTTTCTGATAGATTCAATATCCACAGGCCCAAACACATCCATATGAATAATTTTTAACTTCTCTTTTTCTCTATTGCTACTAGAAGGAAATGACTTTTTGTTTTATTTCCCAAACACACAATGCTCACATAAATCAAATTCCTCATCAAAATAGGAGAAACTATCCAACAAATTTTTATTCTTAATAGTTTTTAATACATTATTGCTTGTGTGGACCAATCTACAGTGCCACTGTTGTTTTTTAGTACTAGCCTCAAATACAAAGGAGGCATTACAAACTGTAGTGGCTTCAAGCATGAACATGTTTCCAAATCTCTTCCCCTTCACTACCACCAAGTTCCCTCTCACTAATCTACAACCATGCTTGTCAAAAGTTACATGCATTCCCAAATCATTCAACTTTGAAACAAAAATCAAATTTCTAGCTAATCTAGGAACATGATAAACTTCAGGGAGGGTTTTAATCCTTCCATCACTGAAACACAACAATACCTTGCCTTTCCCAACAATTGGATATGAATATTTGTTTCCAAGGTATATATTACCTTTGTCATATTTATCATATGTGGAGAACCATTATTTATGCAAATTCAAGTGAAACGAGCATCTTGATTCAACCAACCAGTGTTCATTAGCAACAACATTACAAGAAAAAATTAAAACATCTTCACCTTCATTCGAGGACTTATTAGGAGCATTCTCCCTCTTGGAATTTCTGCACTCCTTTACATGTCCCCTTTATCACAGTTCCAACACTTAACACTGTTCTTTTTACCAAGAGTCTAAGAACGACCCTTGGACTTGTCCTTAGCCCCTTTCTGATCTCCTTTCAGTCCCCTTTCCTTAGACCTTCCCCTAACACTGAGAGAATCCCTTGAACTATCCATACTCTTCTTCCTTAGTTCTTGTGCCAGTAAAATTGCAACAAGGGCATCCAACTTCAGATCTATGAGGTTAGTAGTGATAGCTAGGATAAAATTCTCCCATGACTCAGGTAAAGAATGAAGAAGCAAGATACATTTATCATCTTCATCTACTTCAACATCTACTGAAGCAAGCTGACTCATCAAATAATTAAATGAATTGAAATGCTCTACAAGCGATTCACCCTCTTTCATTTTCAAACAAAGTAACTTTCATTATAAAATTAGTTTATTTACCATACTCTTGTCTTGGTAGATCTCACCCAAATGATTCCACAACTTATATGCAGTCTCTTCTTTGGTGGCATTTAATAGGACATAATCTGAAAGACACAACTGGATTGTACCTTGTTCCTTTTTATCCAATCTATCCCATTCACCTTGAGAGACATCATCGGGTTTTCTCTCCCTTTTAACATCCAACCATTGGTTTCTTTCTTCCAACAAATCCTCCATTTTCAGCTTCCACAATTCATACCTCGTTCTATTGAACTTTTCAATGTCCAAATGAGAGGTTGATGCAATGGTGGATGAAACCATAGTTTTAACACAAGATCTGGAAAACAAATACAACCAAATCTCCCACTATAGCTACAAATTCCACACTACCACCCAAGAGTCAAAGCTAGTCAGGCTTTGATACCAAATGCTAGAAATGAAAGCACAACTACCCAAATGAAAATCTGATTAAGATAAATTTCAGCAACCTTTTAAGTGTGTATATCAATGGAGATTGTAACATAAAATATAAACCCACAAAATAGAAATATTCCAAAAGTAGAATGAAGCACACAACACAATGTTTACCATGGAGAAAACCCTTTTAGGTAAAAAAATCCACCAAGAAAAAGAGGCCAAGTTGTATTATCTTCACAACAGGAGATTACAAATACATTCACTTCCTCTGTCTTTCAACCTTCACTCCGACAGAACCTGGGTACTTGTAAAAATATTATGGAGCAAAAAATACTTGGAAAATACTTATAGAAAATGTCTCCAACAAGGACTAGGTGTCCACTTTCTCTCTCCCACATGCAAGCATCCAAGTGGCATCATCATGCAACATACAAGTGTCAAATAGACCCTTCCAAAGTTGGGCACCCATATCCATGCATGACAACTTACAACATCTTATGACACATCATAACTGTCATAGATACCTTCAACATGCATGCAACCCAAGATGGGAACCTAGGACTAAATAGAGAAAATATTAAACAACCATATCCGTCATATGTGTCATAGTGTCATAGAATCTTATGACAACTTGCAGTTGTCATAGATTCTTTAGATGCAACCACCAAACATTATGACATGTGTCATACATGCTTAAAATATCTGATTCTCCAAGTGGAAATGCCTTACCCCTCTTACCATAATTTTTTACATTTACCAACAGTAAAAGTCACTCTGTAATTACCGTTGATAACTCTAAAACTTACTGTGGACAGTAAATCATTTTTATCACTACTACTGAGACTTATACAACTCCTTATTGGTAATTACTAATAACAAATAATAAAAGGAATAAATACAATATTAGGATTTACAAGGTTAATGGAACCTTATCCCAACATTTCACAATCTACAAGGGAGCATTGTGACAAAGAAAACTATTATACTCATCCGTCAAAACCACATTGTTAAAGCATCAATAAAATGCAACCATCTTGAGTATAAAGATGTATATAACCAACATTGGTTAGTTCCACTGATTAGTTCAATATCACCATGAATAACATAGACCCAATGCAACATATGTCTATACATTTGAACTTTTCCTTTACTCTGTCAATTACATAACAATACTATCAACATAGCACAGTCAAAGCAAGAACTAGCAAGCACTAAATATTTCACTGTTAAGTCATCATTGATATCACTATAACTTTATACCATCAACACAAGCCTAAAGACACTGCCTCATATTACAGTGAGCTAGTGACTCGCCCTACAAAGGATACCTTCATGAAAATGAATTATACACCATTCCACTGTTCTTTGCAAGATCTAAGATTCACCTCAAGAAAGAAGGTCAAAGAACCAACACACTGTCCATCACTAACCGAGATTGTAAACATTGTAATCATCACAGATATAGATTGAATAGCATGCCATTATCAAGGATAGTTGATCAATATCATTGTAACCAAACCTCTGCAAGTTCAACCACCATACAAGCTCACAAAGGAGGGACACTCAATGTAGTAAATAAAACAGATCAAGAGAAAACCAATAACACTATCACAATGACCATAACACTGCTACATTGACCACGATCACTGTCAAGCAAGCAAATAAAGATAATTATCACATTGACACCACTGTACCCTACTGAAATACTGAGAAATGATGCATGAAACATAAGCATTATAGTATTGAAAAACTATTGACTGATATCACATGTAAGCACCATGACAATTGCAAGAGCCAAAGTACTTTCCAAACATAGAGGTACCATTATATCTATACTTTGTATCAATAAAATTGATGCCACATTACCATTGGCTTCCACCTTTGTCATGACTCTTGTTCACGGTTTTATTTAGCATGTGCTTGTCCTTGAAAAATTACTATTCACAAAAGATAAGCATGTACTCTTTGAAGACCTTACCCAAAATCCGCTTTCATGACTTTATGTAATCCTATTTCAATTGCATACTTTGACATCATCCTTTTCTTCATGTCAACCTTTCCTTCATTGCAAGAAAATGATATAAGAATCAAGATCATGAGGCAAGGGAGGACCATTGTCATTGAGATATCTCACACTATCAAGTAAGAGCACTATGATGTATATCACTGCCAGACCAAAAAATAAAGCAATGGAATTGTACTGCAAGGTGGTGTGTTTTTGAACATCAGGAAAAACACTCCATACACCACACTCCACACTCCCTTGTCAACAAAAATAACAAGAGCACTCAAAAAATCATGAAATGGCACTACCAACTTACTAACATTAAAAATAATTAAATACCATGGACTGCTCCTATAATTGTCAAGACAAATAGCAGTGTAAAAGAGTTATCCAAAATTTTATTTCAAATTGTTACTCTTCATACCAAGTCAAGAGAGCTAGATGAACTTTCACATACTGGTTACCAAACACACTATGGATAGGAATGATGAATGTTACCAACAATCACCAACATAAAATTACTACCCAAGATAAAAAGATGTGTACACCACAAAAATGAATGAGCCAACATGATCCAAAATAAAGTATTGTATCTTGCAAGTCAAGGCATATGACTGAAAGAGTGATATCACTGTCATGAGCACATCATACCAATGTTTTCCTACACACTGCTTGAATAGATAACCTCCATAAAAATATCAATATCATAATACCAAACCATTGTGAAGAATAGGTTAAGTATTCTAATGGACAAAAAAGCATCGATATCACTGAATCACTACACTATAACTACAAACATTTTTATCACTATCACCAATAAGAATGCATTATTACATGTCTAGCATTGCACACTGTTACAAACAAGTGTACTACCAAAAATAGAGAATGAGATGTCTACTATCACATGAAAACGTTGATAAGAAGTATAAACCATTGACATGATTGTTCACAAGAGTAAGATCCACCACCAAGATCCAACAAGATTCTCAAGTAAGGTCACAAACCATCTTGTCCAAGAACCATTTACTACCTTCCTTCTCTTTAGGTAATACAACCAAAATAATAAACATTTCCAATTAGGAACACAGAAATATCATCAAGACATTGATTGTTCACCATATATCCACTACACTATATGGTATTGGAAAGTAGTTCATTCTACGCAACAAAAACATATGCAACATACTTATTAAATATCATTCCCTTTTAAAATGTTCCATGATAATTTTAGGATTTATGATTGTCATTGAAAACTTGTATATGCTTATCTTTGAAAGTGTTTATGACTATCTTTAATCCACTAGCCTTAAACATGACTGTTGGAAACCTCTTTATTGTTTCTTAAAGGGATTGAATGATAAGACTATAAAAACTCCCCCTAAACTCATGTAGTTGTATATGAATTCATAGAAGTATCTTGTGTAGCATGCACAAGATTAGATTCTTTCTATTTTTTTCATGTTTTCTCCTCCAAACTTTCTCAGGCTCTTTCCCTTTCCAAGATTTTTCAAACTCTTCCTTTTTTATTTTTTGATATGTTTTCCCTCTTATCATGATTAGGTGGATTCACTAAACTTCTACAAAATCATGCTATATGTTCAAGGTTGGTACATTTATACCAAACTGCATTCATATTTCTATAAAATGCAGATTGACTTCTTCTTCTATGATCAATTTATTTATGTCCATAATCATTACAAGAGTAACAGTAACCATGGAAACAAGAATAATTGTACCTAATTTTCCTTGTTGATGACCTTCTTCTTAGACTTTTCTTGGGATCATGAACTCTTTTGTATCCATCTTCATAAGTATTTTGATCTACAGGCATTTTGAAAGTAAAACGTGATTCTCCTTGTTCATAAGTTGCTCATTTGACACTGTAGCATCTTTGTTACACACTTCTCCTTCATATCCTATCCCAGATTTGTTTGATAAAGATCTTTGAATTAGCAACATTTTCTCAAACAACTTGATGCACTGCTCATTTTGTAGGCTTTTTAAATCCCGATTTACCTTCTCTAATTACTTCTTTAGGGATAGTGTTTCAACCTCTAACTTTTGGAAATCTTCTACTTTGGTTTGCAACTTCATGCAAGTGGCCTCTTCCACTTTTCTAGACTCTTCCAATTGCAACTTTAGTTTCTCAATAATTTGATTAGATTCTACACAAATCTTCTTTAGTTCCTCTTTTTCTCTTCTTTCTTTCTTCAATTCATCTAAGGCAACAATCAATTCATCTTCAAGATAAGATTGTGTTTCCTCTTCATCATTTTCATCATATGACTCATTTTCAACCTCCATGAATTGTAACTCATCTCTTTTGCATCAGACATTCCTACATGGCATTCATTATGGCCAAGAACATTAGAAACATCATCAACTTTAGTAATAGACTTCTCTTTCTTTTGATGCAGATCTTTCTCTTTTTTAGAAACTTTATTTCTATACCACTTTCCCAAAGTAAGTAATCCACTACCACGAACCCCTACTTTGTGCAAGGTTATGGATATGATACCACTTGTTAGAGTACAAAACCACTAGGAGGGGGGATGAATCAATGGTTGATATATATAACTCGATTATATTTCACAATCTTATGCATATGAATTTCTAGTAATATAGGTATTCAAATGTTGAGAGTAGCATCATGAAATAAAAGATAAAAATATTGAACAAATATGATTAAGTATGCACAAATAGATCACAAATCAAGAGAAACCACACCACAACGTTTATGAGTGGAAAACCCTATACAGGGAAAAAACCACTCGAAATTTTCATTTTATTAGGCCTCACTGGAACAACAGTAATCTCACTAATTATAGCCTCACTGACAATATAAAATCTCACTGATTATAGCCTCACTAGCTAAACAAAAATCTCACCGATTATAGCCTCATTGGCTAAATAGAAATCTCACTTATGACAGCCTCACTAGCTAAAACAAACCTCATTGGTTACAAAACTTATAGGAGCACCCACTTCTTATCACTCCAACTTCATGGTCTCACTACCCAATCTCCATGGTCTTACTGACCAATCTCCAATGAAAGAAGAGATACAATTTAAGGGGTTACCCTATTACAATATGCACCAACAACACAATCCTTCAACACCTTGACTCACAAACACTTATGTTCCCTTGATAGTAGATTTACAACATCAAGAAGCATGAAGGAAGATTACAAGAATATCCCCTTAACTCTCTAATAATACAAGAGTTAGATGACGGCACAAAATTACATTAATATCCTTATCACTCCAATGAACAAGAAAAAGTTCTTGAAAGCACAAGGACAATGTTCTACTTCATAAAATAAACTTATGCAAATAAAATCTAACTAGAAAAAATGTTGTCTTGTAGACCCTAGATCATCTTTGTAGATGAATATCCATAGTTTGGATATGTTCACTTACAAGAATCCATTCAAGGTTTTCTTTTGAACTTTGAAAGCTTTTGCAAACCTTACTAGTATACAGATTACACTTCAAACACATAAGATTTTTCATCAATCAAAGTATATCCCTACAATCAAACATAATTTTAACCCTGTAATGAGAATTCATAGTCAGACCCACTAGTTTCTCATAAACATCCAATTATAGGACTGCCATGAAAAACTCGCTCACAAAATTTGTATTTTTTTCTATAGGATACTCCTTCTCCTTCATTATTATCTACTTGCACTAACAAAGTGCCATCGTTTTCAACACATTATCATCAAGCTTAATCCATGATCCCAAAAAAAACCTCAATATACTTGTAGATATACTTCCTGTTGGCCCCACAACTGTCGTTGCACCAAAAGGTCAACCTATTAATGTCTGATACAACTTCCAGAGTTAACAGATCCATGGGAGGTAGTTAGTCCATGTCACAAATCCCAAGGGGAGCTCTAACCATCTACCAACAAATGCCCCCTCAATGTTACTCGAGGGGATTCAAACCCAAGACCTTTGGCTTTGATACCAATTTTTGGCCCCATAGTTGTCGTTGCACCAAAAGGTTGACATGTTAATGTCAGATACAAATGCAAGAGTTGAAAAATCCATGAGAGGCAATTAGTCCATGTCATGAATCTTGAGGGGAGTGTTGACCATCTTCCAACACTTCTACCATCACTATCTTGGTATAGTTATCAAACTGTATGTAATTGCAATGTGACCGTGATGCTTGTCAAACTGGAAGCTTACAAAAAAATAGGTATATAGTTTAAATGAGAATCACTAATCTTTTAATCCTGCCAAGATGTGAATTAAATAACAACCATTGATTTATTTTAGGTGATTAGTCAACAATGTATTTGAACTCTTAAATGGTCACACCGGTGAGCTTGTTATTATCTTTGCATAACAAACCTCATTTAGGGTTTTAAAATAGGTATCAAATAATGAAATGAACCTTAAACAACTTCAATAACCCTCAATGAATGGTTAAAATTGTGTTTTCTCTATGACCTCTACCAACCACCATAAAGCACCATCAACCTTTTTATTTCAACACCAATGGAAAAGCTTCACTTTGAATCAATATCACCATAAAGCATCAACACCATGAACTATATCATGAATTGAGTAACGAATGAGTATGTGTCCTAATTAACAAAACTTTGACATAAACAAGTACTAAACACCCTTGGTATCTCAACATAACACCATACTCCATCAATGACAAACTACCATCAACCTTTGATGTTTCTCTGCATGATCTAGTCATTTATCTAGCCATCACCCTTTAATGTCAACACCATGTGAACACCCTAACAACAATGAAAACTCAACCTACAGCTCAACCTTTGACATCAATGACAAATAATGCAAATGCCAAAAAAATTATCCAAGGACTTTCATACTTGAAGAAGGAACCTAATGCAACATTTCTAGTGTGTTCTTGAAGTCTAGTACTCTACTAGTGAGGAGAACTTGGAAATAACCTAGATATTGGAATGAGCTTCTTTTTTCTTGAATATATTGTCCTCTTTTATGAGGTGATGATTCTACAACAAAATTTAACATCATCAAAAGAGTTTGGTTGCAATAGTTTTCATGTATTTGTCCATTATTGTATTTTGTATGAAGGTCAGCAATAAAGTTATAGTAAATATTATCCTTTATTCAGTGCTTTAAGGCACTATTAGAAAAGGGAGTTGAGAAAGTTGGATATTCTGAAGCAGATAGTTGTAGAGGGATAGATCTTTTGCAAAAATGTATAGGCAGTTTGGTTCCCCCTCTACAACCTATTCTCCCATGACTAAACAATAGTCATACCCTCAAAGAAAAGTGTTATCTACTGAAAGATATAACCCTTTGGATTGAACAATAAAATTCAGGGTTATCCACACTATGTTCCTAGATAAATAAATGAATACCTACCTAAGTTTAGAGGAGGTTATGAAAAGTAAACATTAAAACATCTACAGTTTTTATCAGTTTGATGGTGGAACACCAGATGGTAAAGGAAGATGTTGTCATGAAATTTTTATAAGAACTTTAGAAAATAATGGTTGGGATTGGTTTTATTATCTTCCTATGCATTCTATTTGTTCATGGAAAGAGCTTGAGATACTATTCATGGATCAGCTTGGTGAAGTGAATGATGAATGTTTATTTGACATTAGGCTTCTGCATAGCCAAGAACTTTTTTAAGAAGAATGTGAACCTGTGGTTGAAATTTTTTCACCTATTGATGCATTTAGTGGTATAAAAAGATATGAGGATGAATCCCCATATGCTTTTCATGATAGATTCATGAAATATTTGTTTGATATACTAGAATTAGATAGACCTGATGAATCAATGAGTATTGATTTTTTTATGAAAGACTTGAGCCAGGTCTAAGTACCATGCCTACTGATATGAAGCCTCATAGAGTTGATTTTATATATCAATGGATTTTATTGATTGAATAAATGATAGGGAAGTGTGGAATTAGTTCCTATTTTAATTTTGTGATGATACTTTTTCTAGGCTTGTTGATGTAAGTTTGGATGGTATAGCAAAGAACATCAATGCATCTAGCTATGGTGAATATCTTATTTTTGAGCAGCCCACAAAGGACATATGTGCAAATGAAGGTTGTTTTCACAACAACCAAGATGTAAGGAATGGTGTGATGAAAGGAATATTTGAAATCATGCCTTCTATTGATTTTGAAGCTACTGAAATAGAGAGCCAACTCTTTATATCAGATAAAATTGATAAAGTGTGCAGTGACCTTTGGCTGGAGCAATCATTCATGGATTATTTCTAATTTGATGATGAGGTGTATGACATTATTGATTATTGCAACAATATGAATAGAGAATAAGATATGTATGCAAGAGATTCATTGAATGAATTAGATTAGGAGTTGATTGTTTTGGGCATGCATATGATGGTGATTTAAGTGATGAACAAGAAATTGCTTCCATGTTTGATCTCTTACCTTCTTCTATGCCTTTTTCATTTTTTGAATTTGTCACTAGTTGTTTGCATAAGGATAGCATAGATGTAGTTGTACATGAAAATAAAAATGCAAAGACAAATATTGGTATAGTTGATGATGTTTTTTTATGATGAGTTTGCACTTGAGGAGTGTGATTGTGTCAATCACATGGATTCCTATGAAAACTTATCTTTCAGGGGGTGCAACTCACAATCTTCCTCATGAGCACTGGACTTCAAATCAGTTATGGTAGGGAAATGTTGTTGAGCTAAGCATGATAGTTGTGTTGGGAAAATATGTCTCAACCTTGCAATTACATAAGGTATTGTTGATACATCGACAATGGGGAGCATGGGGGTTCCCACCCCCCATGAGGGGTTCAAGGAGATCACCCCTTGGCGGGGGGTCTAGGGGTCACATGCTCTGGTGGGGGATCGAGGGCGGTACCCCTAAAAGCTAAATTTTATTTATATTTTATCATTGTAAATTTGGACTGTTCATCATCAGGTCTCAAATCTAACGACCGATATTTTGTTATCCTGACCTTCCCTAGAAGGCAACGCTATTTTATGGGGGCATTGTATTACTATTATGAATTGTGATGTATTAGGAGAGTTTGATGGCGGTTGTATTGCCTTTGGATCTCTGATTTATGATACTTGTGTGAGAAGCCTGCTCTGCAAGTATATTGTAACCTTTGATTTTTGAATAATATATTGGGCGGCTTTTGGAGTGTGGGGTTTTTCTCCCAAAATGGTTTTTCCTACGTAAATTACTATGTAATGGTATGCATGATATTTATGTTTATTTTTGTTAAGTTTTTTTAACTTTTGAAAATATCTATAAATTTTTGCATTATCCTCCTCTCAAGATTAGTGTAGGAAGTTGTTCCACTACCTTAGCTTCCTAACAAGTTGTGTGTTACAAGTCTAATTTTTGTGGCACATATGTCTCAATAGGTTTGCAAAAGATTGAAATGGAGAGACAATCTGAAGAGTGCAACTCTTCATTCAAAAATTTCATAATTTGAATGGATGTTCTGATGAGGTATGCATCAACATAGGTGATGCCAAGGTATGTTGGTCATCCATGGTTTGTGTCTTGAGTAAATTCATATATGAAACATTCCTTTGTGATGAAGATGTACTTCTCACAATGTGGATGTTAGTATTCTTGATGTTGAGCACTTCACTTTGACCCAGCATGCATATTGTGATGGTGTTGAGTAGCAAAAAGTTATCCAAGTTAGTGACTTTTTGGTTGCTCAAGTTTCTTGTATGCCTAAGCTTCAAATTTTTCAGTTTGAATTGTTAAAAGATTATTTTCCCCCTACAAATTAATTTTGTTAAGAGGCATATTTTTATTTTCCATGTTAATTGGAGGAATTTTCTCTTTTCCTTGATTTATGTGAGGTGGTCATTATGTATGAAGGTACCATAGTTTCATATGGTGCTGATCAAAGTTCTAAGTTTCTCCCACCTAGTACAAAATCAAAAAATGTAGTGTGTGGTAGTGAGGTGCCCTATGTGGTGTGGTTACCATGTAGTAGCAAGATCAAACATTTACCAAGTCTTCACTTGTTCAAAGGTAACCATATGTTTATGCTTGAAGGAAAGAGGTTTCCCTTGTTTCTATGGTGCGACAAAAACTTTTTTTGGTTAAGGGAGATCAACTCCTTTAATGGGATGGTTTTTGATAGAGGAAAGCATTGGATCTCTTTTCTATTTGATGGTTTGCGGCCATCAAATCAGGTTTGAATATTCAGTAGTTTTTGAGCCCAATGAATAAGGCATGGTCTCCTTCCCCAAAGATATGGAATATTTCCATCCTTCACTAAAGAATGCATCCCCAACTAGAGCCATCGGTGGCACGATTTTTATCTTGTTCCACCTTTTTTGTGATACCCATCAGTTATAGCTGATCTAATAAATCCTGATGGTGTGACATGTTCATGTGCCTCTATTAATTTTCCTTACTCCCTTGTTCGCTTTCAATAAATTCCCCATTTACAAATCCAAAAATTGGTTGAATGAAATTCTTGATGTTTTGGGCTTTTGATTGTCTACTTGCTTGCATCCCTTCCTTGTCGCCCCCACTCCCCTTATTTTCCCTTTCTCTCCATCTTCTTCCTAGGCATTTCGAGTTTCATCCATCGGGCTTAAACCTTACCCTCTACTGCCTTCTTTACCTTCCCTCTTCCTAACCCTTGATCGCTTCCTTTAAAAAATTAACTAAGTGTTGATCTTTCAAGGGTTAGGCCTCATCCTTTCCTCTTACCTCTTACCTTGGTTAAGGTTAAGGTAAGAGGTAGTCAACATTTATGACCCCCGATTCTTGAAATTCACTTAGAATGGTGACTAAGTATTGACCTTTTGGGCATCAGAGATAGGTCATCCCCTTTACCCTTTCCTCATGAATTCACAATTGCTAATCTATATGACTGAACCTCGACCTATATGTCTTGCTTTTGAGCATCGGCTTTTAGTCATACTTCTTACCCCTTACCTCTTTTGAAAAATGGTGTAAGGAATTCTCTCAATTCCTGACTCCCAAAACTCTCCTTCCCCTTCATATTCTTCCAAAGACTCTTTTTTGCTTCCCTTCTAAAGCCCAATTTATATTTTTTAAGATCTGACTAAGTCTTTATTTTTTGTACTTTTAGGTTTTGCCTTTCCTCCTTACCTATTCCTTCTTTTGGAAGGAGGTGTCGAAATAATAAGACAACTAAGAGGGGGGTTGAATCAGTTGTAGCAATTTATTCCTTCAAAACCCTCAACAATAATTAGATCCACAAACATTCATTAAACCCTTATTTTGTTAGTTTGATCAAACATGAAATGCAGATAACATAAATTAAAATAAAAACACCATACACATTAGAAAACTATATTTACGTGAAAACCCAATGAGGGAAAAATCACGGTGAGGATTAGCTCACAATATAAAGAATTCCAAAAATGAATACAAAGGCTCACTGCCATAATAGGACACATTGTCCAAAAAGGGCTCATAGCCAAGGCTCACTGCCACAAAAAGAAAACAAGAAGATAGAAGAAGAATTTTACATATATAAGCACTTCTCAATGCAACAAGGAGTCCACCATAATTTCTCACACACTTTTGCAGTCTCACATGAAAGATATCGGATGCCTCAGCTCACTGCCTTCAGAATCCTAACATGAAATTCACACTGTTCTTCTCAAACTCGCATCTCATTACACTTCACTCACAACAATCTCACATCTATCTTTTTTCTTACTCTTTCACCTCACTCTTGTATCAACACCATACATATTTATATCAACCTCTTCATCAAAAACTTTCTCCAATGTTGGCCACTAGCCATTATACATTCAAATTTGAAATAGGTCGACACCTAAATATTCCCGTGGTGGATAGGAATGAAAGGAAACCTACATAAATCCTTAATTAGGACCCAAATAGATCCATCTACACTTCAACATGCTTCTACAAGCCTCACAAGTAGTGTTAAACACAAGGTCGACCAACACCCATGCAAAACACCATAAACATTAAGTACACACTTCCTTAGATCAAACTAAAAAATTTGGACAACATAATTCACTTAAAATCAATCTAGAACAATCCAAAAACTATATAAGATTCATCAAATAATTCATACAAGTTCGCATCAACAACTAATTCAATTCAGGACAACTGATAACCCTTATTTTCATACTGATAAATGAAACTTACAGTGTAGTGCACCAAATCAAGTAAACCCTTGAATACAAAAAGATAAAAGAATTATGAGAAATTGCCCAAATCTGCATAGCTTGAAACCAAATGGCAGAAAAATGTGAAGCAAAAACATTTCTCCCATACAGTAGAAAACATCACTGAACAATTGGTTCACACACTAGTAAAAATATCTTGCACTGTATTACGATCTAGACACCCAAAATTTGAATGTAGCAACTACCAACTACCATGAACAATACCTTAGATCCACACAAGCATAGAATCAACATAGAAGAAACTTGGAGCACATCCTAGAGCATACACTGATTACTTGCAAGACAATATTTTCTTTATTTATCAAATTTTCTCAAAATCACTTGGAGACCAAGTATCAGAGACATCATTTCAGCACACTTTTTCACTTTTAACACACTTTCAGACATAGAAACATAATGATAACTCCATGTACTCACAACACTTCTTCAACATCTCAACTATACATGCACAAATAGAAAACCTTATTTATTACAATTTTCTCAATATACCCGACATACACAATCAATAACCAACTTCCTTTGTACACATAGTTGACATCAAAGAAAACACCAACCAGTAACTAGCTAGTTGACATCAATGACAACACCTCATACTTTCAACAATATCCCCCTTTTTCATTGATGGAAACACATGATGTGAAAACCCATCAAAGACAACACAACAGTTCTAAACAACTTTTCTAAATGAATAAGATTTTTCACATGATACTTTTTCTCCCCCTTTAACATCAATGGCAAAGACAAAATATGTTTTGCATTGTTCTCTCCTTTTGACATTAAACCAATATATATACCAGCATTGAATACTCCCCCTTAGGAGTACACCCAATCATCTACACAATGAAAAAATATGACACTACCTACTCCCCTTGAGAGGTAGCCACTAGATATCAGTCTACAAAGAAGATAGATCCATAGATCCATTAGACTGATGAAACTCCAAATGCATCTAGTTCAAGAAAGGGGGGGTAATAATCCCCAACTTCTCTCGAAGATACTCAAAAGTATCTTTAGGAAGAGCCTTAGTAAATATGTCATCAATCTAATCCTTTGTAGGTACATACTCAAGCTTTACTTCATCATCCATAACCTTCTCTCTCAAAAAGTGATACCTAATTGGTATATGCTTTGTCCTTGAGTGCATCACTAGATTCTTTGAAATGTTAATTGCACTTGTATTATCACAAAAAATAGAGATGGGATCATCATACATAACTTTGATATCCTTCAATGTTTGTCTCATCCAAAAAAATTGTGTGCAACAAGATTCCATAGCAATATATTTAGCCTCTGCAGTGGATAAGGAAACTAAATCTTTATTTTTACTTAACCATGACACCAATCTGCAACCAAGAAAGAATGCACCACCACTTGTACTTTTCCTATCATCAACGCTTCTTTCCCAATCTACATCTGTATAAGCACTTAGTGTAAAGTCATTATCCCTAGAATACCATAAGCCAAGATCTAGAGTGTCATTTAAATATCCGAATATCCTCTTGAAATTTGCAACATGTGTTTCTTTAGGATCCTCTTGAAATCTAACCACAAGACAAACTACATGCATGATGTCCGGTCTAGTAGTAATTAGATACAATAGTCCACCAGTCATGGATCTATATTTTCTTTGATCAAACTTAGGTGAATCATCATCCTTACTCAATTTACAACCAGTTACCATAAGAGTGCATACCTGTTTGGAACCATTCATCCAAAACTTCTTCAACATTTCTTTCCCATACTTGGATTGTGAAATGAAAATCCATTTGCTTGTTTGATTGATTTGTAGTCCAAGGAAGAAATTAATCTCACCAAACATAGACATCTTAAACTCTTTCAACATTTCTTCAGTAAATATCTTGCACATAGTTTCATTTCTTTAAAAATAATGGCATCCACATACACAACTACTATCAAGATCTTGTCATCTTCAATTTTGAAATATAGATTTCTATCCACAGTACATTTGTTGAAACCTTGTTGAATCAAATATTTGTCCAACCTTGCATACCAAGCTTTGGGAGCTTGCTTCAAGCCATATAAATTCTTTTTCAATCTCCATACCATATCTTCTTGATCTGACAACTAGAATCCCTCTAATTTTTTCATGTAAACTTCTTCCAATTCTCCATTCAAGAAAGTAGACTTCACATCCATCTGATAAACCTTGAAATCTTTATGTGCTGCAAATGCCAAAAACATTCTAATAGCTTCCATTCTAGCCACCAGATCGAATTTCTCCTAAAAATATATTCTTTCCACTTGTGAGTAACCCTTACACACAAGCCTTGACTTGTTTCTTATCACTTCTCCATTCTCATTTAGTTTGTTTTTCAAAACCCACTTGCTTCCTATTATGTTCTTATCTGTTGGTCTAGAAACCAATTCCCAAGTTTATTTTTTCTCAATTTGCATAAGTTCTTCTTCCATTGCTTTCATCCAATGTTCATCCTTACATGCCTTGCTTGCAGTATTAGGTTCAACTTTAGAAAGTAAGCAACAATTTACCTCAACTTCAGCAACCTTGCTTCTTGTCAATCCACCTTTCCTCTTGTCTCAAATGATCTAATCTTCAAAATGATTCTTTTGCACATACTTAGGGATTCTAGGAGCCTTTTGCATAGCTTCTTCCTCTTCATTCTATATTTCTTGTTCTTCAACCTTTTCTTCTTCTTCTCTACAATCAGGTTCATCTGACACATAACCATCAACTTCAATTGAATTTTGTAATGCTTCATCAACTTTGAAATTTGTGTTTTCTACAACCTTTCTCAACCTTTTATTGTAACATATGTAAGCTTTGTTTCTTGTAGAGTATCCAAGGAATATACCCTCATCACTTCTTGCATCAAACTTTCCTGTATTTTCTTTGTCTCTCCTGACATAGCATTTTCTTCCAAACACCTTGAAATACTTAACAATAGGAATATTTCCATACCATAGCTCATAGGGAGTCTTAGTGCTGTCAGATTTTGCTTGAACTCAGTTAAGCACATAAACAACAATGTGAATTTCTTCTCTCTAGTAGACTTTTGATAGTATTGCCTCGGTTATCTTTGTTCTAGAAGCTTCTTGAATTGTCACGTTCTTCCTTTCAACAACTCCATTTTGTTGAGGGTTCTCTGAAGGAGACAAAGTTAGCTTCCACTTCATCTAGATCTTCCTTATCTGGTTCTTCAATCTTTCCTGATGTACTAGCTTTAAAGACAACTTCCACATTAGTGCTACTTTTCAATCCCTTTTTCCTCATCTCAAAAGAAGTAAGTGTATCAATCATCTGATCTCTAGAATAATTATCAAGATTTACAACTTCCTCAATAGCAGAAAATTTTTCTCTATAACAATCAAGAAGAAATCTAATAAATTTATTTACCACTTTAGATTCTTTGACTTGTGCACCAAGACCTCTCATTCCACTTACCAACTCATCAATATTTTGCATGTAGTTTGCAATTATTTCATCTTCATACATAGATAGAGCCTCAAGTTTTCCCTTTAAGATATGCAACCTTGATTGTTTAACTTTGTCATCTCCTTCATAGATGCTTTCTAGCTTATCCCAAACCTCTTTAGCATTCTTCAAACTTGTAAATTTATCCAATTCATTTTTTGAAATACCATTCGTAGTAAGAAATATGCCTTAGCATTTGCCTCATGTGCCTTGACCTCTGCAGTTGTACTCAGACCATTTTGAGGTGCAACATATGCATTCTTATATGATTTTTCAACTTAAAATCCATGTGATGATAGATAGCCTTCCATCTGTATTTTCTAGAATGTATAATATGTGCCATCAAACTTAGGGCAATCCAAAGTAATCTTGCTTTCCATCCTAGATCTACCTTAAGTGATTAAGCTCTTCTTCCAAGGAACCTTGCTCTGATACCAATTATTTAAATGAACAAGACAACCAAGAGGGGGGATGAATCAATTGTAGTAATTTATTCCTTCAAAACCCTCAAAAATAATTAGATCCATAAGTATTCATTAAACCGTTACTCTCTTAGTTTGATCAAAGATGAAATGCAGATAACAAAAACAAAAATCACAACACCATAAACATAAGAACACCAAATTTATGTGGAAAACCCAATGAGGGAAAAAGCACAGTGAGGATTAGATCACAATATAAAGAATTCCAAAACTGAATACAAAGGCTCACTGCCAAAATAGGACACATTGTCCAAAAAGGGCTCATAGCCAGGTCTCACTACCACTGAAAGAAAACAAGAAGATAGAAGAAGAATTTTGCAGAGATAAACACTTCTAAATGCAATAATGAGTCCACCACAATTGCTCGCACACTTTCCCAGTCTCACATGAAAAATATCGGATGCCTTCAGCTCATTGCCTTTGGAATCCTAACATGAAATTGGCATTGTTCTGCTCAAATTCGCATCTCATTACACTTCACTTGCACCAATGTCACATCTATGTTACTTCTTACTCTTTCACCTCACTCTTGCATCAACACCATATATCAACCTCTTCATCAAAAACTTTCTCCATGTCGACCACTAGTCGTTATACATTCAAATTTGAAATAGGTCAGCACTTAAACATTCCCGCAGTGGATAGGAACGAAATGAAACCTACATAAATCCTTAATTAGGACCCAAATAGATCCATACACACTTCAACATGCTTCCACAAGCCTTGCAAGTAGTGTTAAACACAAGGTCGGCCAACACCCGTGCAAAACACCATAAATATTAAGTGCACGCTTCCTTAGATCAAGCTGAAAGTTTTGAACAACTTAAATCACTTGAAATAAATCTAGAACAATCCATGAACTATATAAGGTTCATCAAATACTTCGTACAAGCTTGCATCAACAATTACTTCAATTCAGAACAACTGATACTCCTTGTCTGCATACTGATAAATGAAACATGCATTGTACTACACCAAATCAAGTAAACCCTTGAATACAAAAAGATAAAAACATTATAAGAAACTTCCCAAATTTTCATAGCTTGAAACCAAATGGCGGATAAACATAGAGAAAAAACATTTCTCCTATACAATAGAAAACATCACTGAACAATTGGTTCACACACTAGTGAGAATATCTTGCACTATACTACGATCCAAACACCCAAATTTTGGATGTAGCAACTACCAGCAACCATGAACAATACCTCATATCTGCAAAAGAATAGAATCAACATAGAAGAAACATGGAGCACATCCCAGAGCATACATTGATTACCTACAAGACACTATTTTCTCTATTTATCAAATTTTCTCAAAAGAACTTGGAGACCAATTAGTACTGGAGACATCATTTCAGCATACTTCTTCACTTCTAACATGCTTTCAGACATAGCAACATAAGGATAACTCCATTTATTGACATCGCTTCTTCAACATCTCAACTATACATGCACAAACAACAAACCTTCTTTATTACAATTTTCTCAATATCCTCGACATATACAATCAAAAACCAACTTCCTCTACACATAGTTGACATCAATGACAACACCTCATAATTTCAACAAGAGGTAATCCCTTTTCCCAAACCATGACCTTCTCTAAGTATTTTCACCAATCAGGTGCTGCCCTTCCCTCCTATAGCTTGTCTCAATTCCATGGTAAGGTGTATTATGTCGATCTGATCTTCGACACTGGAAAGGCGAAAGTCCTCAGTCTGACACTTGATGCCTTTCTGCAAGTGATATGAAGCAGCCCCAATGTGTGATGTATGAATCCCTAATGCTAATGAAGATTATGAGGTATGAAGAAATACCGAAGCCCAATGTCCAATAGAGGTAGTATTTTCAGCCTAGCAGACCATTTAATTCTCAGACAAGCTCTTTTTTGGGCTTGAAGGCTCAATAATTCTCGTGATTTGGTGTGTTTTATTGATGGATCCAATAATGTTGCATTTACTCTCTCTGTAACTAGATTTCATCTTTGAAGGATGATAGGGGGCTTGAATGTGTTTCTACCTACTCCCATTAAGATGGAGTGGTGCACATGCCTCTTTATGTGTTGTCGACCTTATTTTTGTCAAAGATTTGATCCTATGTTGTGATTTTTTGTGGATTTCATGGGGTTTTATTCACATTTTGTGTGCTTATTAATGTGATGGCTTGGAATGGACATCTAGAGCATTTATGGTGGGATTTCCTCTTGGATCTACATGCCTAGAAGTTTACACAGATTTTGTTAGGGCATCAACATGGGTTTTTTCCCAGGCATGCACCTTCTTTCATTTTCATGACTTGTTGAAGAAAAAATACACTTGGGTGCGTGATTTAAGGAACACTCCATCCGATTAGTTGTAATGGAGTTAATGCATCTGATCAGTTGGAGTTAAAGCTAAATTTAATTTATATTTTATCATTATAAATATAGGTCATTCATCATTAGGTCTCATATTTGGTGGTCGATATTTTGTTAGCTTGAATTTCCCTAGAAGACAACCCTATTTTATGAGGGCATTGTATTATTGTTGTGGATTGTGAAGTGTTCTAAGACTATGATAGCGTTCATGTTGTATCTAGATATCTGGTTGATGCTACTCCTATGAGAAGCTTTCTCTATGTTGATGGTACAAGTATATTGTACTTTGATTTCTGAATAATATATTGGATGGCTTTTGGAGTGTGGGGTTTTTCTCTCAAAAGGGTTTTTCCCACATAAGTCATTGTGTTATGGTATGCATGATATTTATGTTTATTTTGTTAAGTTTCTATAACTGTTGAAAATATTTGGAAAGTATTACATTATCCTCCTCTCAAGATTAGTGTAGGAAGTTGTTCCACTACCTTAGCTTCCTAACAAAATGTGTGTCACAAGTCTGATTTTTGTGGCACATGTCTCAGAAGATTGCCAAAATATTGAAATAGAGAGAAAATATAAAGAGTGCAGTTCTTCATTCAAAATGTCTCATAATTTGAATGGATGTGTTGATGAGGTATGCATCAACATAGGTGATCCCAAGGTATGTTGGCCATCCATGGTCCCTATCTTGAGTGAAATCATATATGACACATTCCTTTGTGATGAAGATGTTGCTTCTCACAATGTGGATGTTAGGATTCATGATGTTGAGCAATTCACTTGGAATCAACATGCGTTTTGTGGTGGTGTTGAGTAGCAACAAGTTATCTAGGTTGGTGAATTTTTGGTTGCTCAAGTTTCTTGTATGCCTAAGCTTCAAAGTTTTCAGTTTGAATTGTTAAAGGATGAGTTTCCCTTTGCAATTCAGCATTGTTAAGAGGCATATTTTTATTTTTCATGTGAATTGGAGGCATTTTCTCTTTTCCTTGATTCATGTGAGGAGGTCAATAGGTATGAAGGTACCATGGTTTCAAATGGTGTTGATCAAAGTTCTTAGTTTATGCTACCTAGTAAGGTGGCCTATGTGGTGTGGTTACCATGTAGTAGCAGGATCAAACATGTAGTAAGTCTTCACTTGTTCAATTGTAACCATATGTTTATGCTTGAAGGAAAGAGGTTTCCCTTGTTGCTATGGTGCAACAGAAAATTTGTTTGGTTAAGGGAGATCAACTCCTTTGACAGGATGGTGTTTGATAGAGGCAAGCATTGCATCTATTTTCCATTTGGTGGCCTGGGGCCGTCAAATTAGGTTTGAAGATTGGGAAATTTATACGCCCAATAGATAAGGCATGGTATGTTTCCTCAAAGATATGGAACCTTTTCATCCTTCACTGAAGCATGCATCTCCAACTAAAGCCATTGGTGGCAGTATTTTTAGCTTGTGCCACCTCCCTTGTGATACCCATTAGTTATAGCCGATCTGAAAAATCCTAATGGTGTTTCATGTTTGCATGCCTCTGGTAATTTTCCTTACTCCCTTGCTAGCCTACAATAAATGTCCCATTTTCAAAATCCTAAAATTGGTTGTAATGAAATTCTCAATGTTTTGAGCTTTCAATTGTTTTCTTGCTTGCATCCCTTCCCTATTGTCCCTGCTCCCCTTCTTCTTTTCCCTTTCTCTCCATCATTTTCCTAGGCATTTCAGGTTTTTCCCATCGATCTTAACCCTTACCCTCTACCACCTTCTTTTCCTTCCCTCTTCCCAAACCTCAATCCCTTCCTTTAAAAAAGTAACTAAGTGTTGATATTTCAAAGATCAGGCCTTGGCCTTTCCTCTTACCTCTTACCTTTGTTAAGGTAAGAGGTAGTCAACCTTTCCAACCCCCAATTCCCAAAATGCACTTTGAAAGGTGACTAAGTGTTGGCCTTTTGGGAATCATGGATTGGGCATCCCATTTACCCTTTCCTCTTATCTTCACAATCACTAATCCATATGACCAAACCCTGACCTCCGATGTCTCCCTTTTGGGCATCAACTTTCGATCATACTTCTTACCCCTTACCTCTTTTACAGAATAGTGTAAGGCATCATCCCAATGCCTAACTCCTGAAACTCTCTCTCCCCTTTGCAACTCTTCCAATGACTCTTTTCATCTTCCCTTCTAACGCTCGATTTCTATTTTTTTAAAGATTCGACTAATTCATTATTTTTGGACTTTCAGGTTTTGTCTTTCCTCCTTACCTCTTACTTGCTAAATTGGTAGGAGGTTTAATCCCTTCACCTGAACCCTGAACTTTGATGAGTATTTTCACCCATCGGGTGTTTCCCTTCCCTCCTACACTTTGTCTCGGTTCCACAGTAAGGTGCATTATGTTGGACTGATCTTCGACACCCAAAAGGCAAAACTCCCTCTTTCTACGCCAGATGCTTTTCTACAAGCGATATGAAGCAACCACAACGTGTGGTATCTAAATCCATGATGCCAATGAAGATAATGAGGTATGATTAAATACCAAAGCTTGTTTCCTGACAGAGGAAATATTTTCGGCCTGGTGGACCATTTAATTCTCAGACAAGCTCTTTTTTTGGGCCCGAAGGCTCGAAAATTCTCACAATTTGGCATGTTTTATCAATGGCTCCATTAATGTTGCATTTACTCTCTTTGAAACCCTATTTTATCTTTGAAGGGTGATAAGGGTCTTGAATTTTTTTCTACCTACTCCTATTAAGATGGAGTGGTGCCCATGCCTCTTTATGTGTCGTCAACCTTCTTTCTATCAGAGATTTGATCCTTTGTCATGATTTGTTGTGGATTTCATGGGGGTTCTCTTCACAATTTGTTTTCTCATTAATGGTATGGCTTGGAATGGACATCTAGATCATTTATGGTGGGATTTCATCTCAAATTTGCACGCCTAGAATTTTGCACAAATTTTATTAGGGTTTCAGCATTGGTTTTTTCCTAGACATGTGTCTTGTTAATTCTCACGACTTGTTGAAGGACAAAGGACACTTGGGTGCATGATTTGAGGAACACTCCATCCCACTAGTTGTAATGGATTTAATGCATTCGATCAATTGGTTTTGCATGTGTAGAGAAGGGGGATTCACTGCTCATGAGTTCTCTTCATTTAGAGAGCCTCACAGGGCGAACTTCCGTAAACTACCTCAAGGAATAAAGCAAGAGTTCTAGAATCAAAAAGAGTAGGTCACAAAGATTTTCTCGACAGACTGAAAAGGTCTCAGCCAAAGGATGGAAGTGTGGGTCTAGTACGATAGAGTGGCATACTGGCATCTCTCTGGAAGGTTGGCGTCCGTACAGACCATCCAAAAAATTTCTTATAGAAACTAGCTTAGTGACTACTAGAAATCTAATTAGGAGAACTTCAAAAGTACTGGAAAATAACAGAATGTCATAAATCTAAAATAAAATGAAATAGAAATGATAAAGAGAACAAAAGATAGAAAGGAAATGCTCACAACCACACAAGTGATGAAGCTTCTAGCATGTGAATGTCTTCAATACCTACATGCGTAAGATTTGGAGAAAGTGTTGGGGTTGTATAGGGGTTTTCCTCAATCGAACCCTCATTTTGGTGTTCCCACCTCCACAAACAGAAAGATAGAAAGGGAGAGTGCAACCGAAATGGACAAAGCATGTGGTAAAAGAAAAACCTGCTTCAGGAGTAGAACTCGCACCACCAAGTATGAGTGATAAAAGCAATCCCTGCTCGAGGAGGAGAACCCGTATCACAAAATATGAGTGATAAAAGCAATCCCCGCTTGAGGAGGAGAACTTGTATCATGAATTAAAGATGTAATAGATATGAGGTGTGAAAAATCCCAAGATGCTCAAATTTGCAAGGCACAAGATAGATATCACATGAAAGGCTTAGAAATCCAAGGAGGGAAACAAAGAGAGCTGTAAGAACCAATAATTTTGTAGAGGGTGTGGTAATGGCTTGAGAGTGCTGCTATAGCAAGATGTATAGAGTTTTACAAGCAAGATAACAAGAAATAAATGCAAGAGCCAAGGCTAAAAGGAAGCTAGAGATACTTAGAAGAAGCAATGGATTTGAAAAGATAGCTTTTAAGGAGAGAAGAGAAGCAAAAAGAAGCTTCTCGGGCGATTACAAGGCATCTCAAGTCGTTACCACTGACACAAGCAAATGACAAGTGGAAAAAATGCTTGGAAATGTTTGTTTTAACATTGAAACATCATAGGATGCTATCATGGCATGTATATGTCTGTGCAGCATGCTAGTGTCAAGACACATCACACTACAAAATGACATGATCGAGAAAAGCACAAGGTTTGACACAAAGCTAGCTTGCGAAGGTAGCTACTGAAAAGGGGTTTAGAGCATCTTGAGAGGGAAAAAGGATGATGTAGGGGCTAAAATGATCCTACAAAAATGCTAAGGGAGTGGACACTAAAGAAGATGCAACGATGTATGTGAAATTGCAAGGGGTGCAATTTTACGACATTACATTTTTCCCCCTTTAGCGGGCATATGAATCTACGCTAATATGCACACTAAAGGAATTCTACTAAACATAAATAACATCATCATGCCCAAAAGGATACTGTAGAGGAAGTAGAAAACTGTTTGAATCAAAGAAGCATGCCCCCAGGTTGAAGACCTACAAAACAAACAAATTAGAAAAAGAAGACCTATACTAGACAATGATATTAGAAAATAAAAACACATACACAGGCACCTAACTAACTAACAAGATTTGAGTCAGCAAATTGAAAGAGACCTCAATGTAAAATATTGTCTCAGTACTATGCGTCGTCCCCAAATTTAGAAATAACATATATAGAAGAATTTTTAAACGAAGAGAAGAATGTAAGGATTGATCACTTCAAGAGTAAAATACACCCAAAATATAGGGAAGCAACCGATGTCGAAGAGAGAAAGAGAATATACTCAGGATGAAGAAGATGCATATCTTTGATCCGGTATACACAATTGAGAAGAAAGAGAATTTAAGAGAAAGATGGAGAAGATAGAAAGGAATGAAAATTCCAAGAGAGATGGATCCATAGGTACTCTCTCCTGAGGAGGTTTGAACGAAGTGTACCGAAGGCCCGCAAACCAATGATGGACATATCCCATAGGATGAAAGTGTCTTACAGGCCCGTAAACCTACAAGAAGGCAACCCCCAAGTTCTCTCTCATGAAGTAAGCCTCAAGAAGTAAGCGCCTTACAGGCCCATAGACCTACAAGAAGGTGTCCCCCAAGATCTCTCACATGGAGGAACCCCAAAAAAGAAAGCACCTTATAGGCCCGCAAACCTGCAAGAAGGCATCCCCCAAGATCTCTCACATGGAGAAAATCCAGAAAACTAAGCACATTATAGGCCTGCGGACTTGCAAGGAGGCATCCCCCAAGATCTCTCACATGGAGGAAACCCAAACAATATGCACCTTACAGGCCCACAAACCTACAAGGAGGCATCCCCCAAGCTCTATCTCATGATGGAAACCCAATGTAAGGGGAATCCACAGAGTTGGATTGGAAAACGGCTTTACAAGCGCACTTGCAAAGTGACATGTTAATCCACAGATAAAGCATGTCAGAAAATAAAGTAGCCAAGCAGGAAAACAAGCAGATAGTCGCACAGACCATCAAAAAATTGGAAGGCTTTCAAAGGGATCCCTCGAGAATGCTTCATTTAAAAAGCGATGTCTACTCATGTTTCCCCCAAGCGAGATGCAAAGATATGAAATAGGTCTAGTCAGGTTGCCCCCAAGATAGATTGCAAAGAATTCATTTGAGGTACAAGATTTCAAAGGGGGCTCCCTCGGGAACCCTTCAAGATAAAAGGGGGCTCCCTCAGGAACCCTTCAAGATAAAAGGGGTCCACTCAAGGGACGCTACATTTGAAAGTCATAGCGAAGAAGAGAGGGGGTCCTTAGAAGGATGCACATCTCCAGAACAAGTTATCACTTCCCCCAACATGCAGGGGAGGAGAACCATGCAAGATACTTAGAACATATAGGATAGAGGTAAACCTCGATATTTCTTGTCATTTGAAGAAGAGGCGGGTTCATTAGCAAACGAACGAGTGATGGCACCTGAATCACAAAGTTGTTGTATTCTATCCTTCAAGGCCTTACATTCACTAGTGGAATGGCCAAGCACTCGATGGTATGCATAGAAATAATGTTTTTCTTTATCATGTTCATAATATTTTTTTCATGTAGGAGGAGGAAGAGTAATTAGGCGGGATTTGAGGAGCCTCGACAACATACACTCTTGCTCAAACAAAGAATGAGGAGCAAGAAGCAACCCTTTCTCTTGTGGAGAAAAGCTTGAATTCTCACAAGAAGAAGCCACGAAGATAGTAGAAAAAGGAGGATGGACCAATCCATGAGAACGATGTTTAATGAAAACCATATCCACATTCAATTGTGATTTTCATTTAGATTTTTCATTTGAGCAACCAACCCCAAAATGTTTTTACAAGGTAAAAATTCTAGAGGGGCCTGAATTCCTTGTTCAATACGCCCACAACCTTTACGCCCATAGCCATATTTAGATACCAGCTTAAATCCATGGCCATATCGCACTTGAAAATCTTAAGGAGGAGGATCTTCATAGAGAGCGTTGTTCTAGCAATGGGGATCACACTCCTCTATGGGATCACAACCATCCTCTTTAATAGGACTACCAACATTATCCTCTTTAGAAAAAGTGTAATCATCTTCCTCAGAAGGAGGATCAACACTAAGAACATTACAATTTATGTTCACATTATCCGACGATGCGAAAGAGTAATCATCTTTGATAGCAGGTTTGGATGATGTTATCAAAAGCCTTGAGTGGACTGGGTCAACTTTATATTCTCCAGTGAAGGATTATCTAAAGTCTAAAGAACCACAATCATCACCAAGACATACATTCCTTTGAAAAGTAGGAGAAGACTTAGGATTTCTTTCTTTAGAACGATCTTCTCTAGGGACATCTATCTCAAGAGTATCCTTTGTAGTAGGTACTGCTGGAGTAAACATCAACACATTGGAAGAAATTGAAAGAATAAGAGTAGGCACAACCAAAACCTAACTGACAGCTATCATCTCACATAAGTGCATAGCATAAGGCTCGGCCTTGATTGTGACTACTTGATTATTGCAAATGAACTTAATAGATTTATGCAAGGTAGACGAGACTGCACCCATAGCATGAATCCACAGTCTACCAAGAAGAAGGTTATAAGGTAACTTTTCTAACATAACATATACAAGGGTACATATAGTAATGGGTCCCAACCTCAAAGGCAAGACTATTGTGCCTAAAGGTTTCCAATCGACATTATCGAACCCACGAATGACAAAAGAAGAAGCATTAAGAGAATGTCAATGCTATATACATTGAGCACTGAACCGACGTCAATGAGAGTACGTCTAATGCCAATATTATTATTGTTAACTATGATCATTAGAGGGTCCACTTTCTTGTGTACTTCCGAAGGTGGGAGTTCTTGCTGATAGAATGTAATATTCGACGAATCCACACAAATATAAGCTATCAATGTATCAGCATCTGTCAGCCTAGTGGAAGAAGGCAAGAGGATCTTTTGCCAGGCTTCCTGAAGCATACCTTGGTAAACTGGAGTAGACTGAAGCAATTCCCATAGTGAGATCTTAGTTAGAGTAACATGGGCTTGCTCAACAAGATTGTAATCACCAAGTGCTTTAGTCATGGGTTTAGGTGCTTGAGGAAGGCTTAGTTGTTTATTCATTAGATTCTCATAAGTATGGGCTACCACTCTGTAAGAGGGAGCCATAGAAGGATCAAGAGAATCACTATCAAATGGAATACCACTAATGAACAAACCCTTTTAGGAGAAGGACTAGTTGGAGTTAGGTAAATCACCGGTCTCTTAGTCCTTTGAGGGGTAGAAGAGACATAGATTACATTTACAAAATCATCACAACTAGTGGAACAATTATTTGAAGAAACATTCTCAACATTGATACAGGGAGGATCAAATGTGGAAGGAGGTTCATCATTCACCAATGCAACGTCTCTAGAAGGGAGTGCATTGGAATGAATGGAAGGTAGAGTGACATTAAGAAAGGTATCAATGATTTCATCTTCTTGTGACAAGATATCCTCTGAAGCAAGAGGACTTTCGTGAGAAGGATCAAAGATATCAAGTGGCATAGGCAAAGCCACGTCACCATCATATGCATGAAATGGAACATCATCAATGCTTTGAATCAAATTAGAAATGGAACTAATAAAGGAGGATATTAGATTCATTTTGAAAGTAGTAAACTAAACATAATAAACAATGAATAAACACGTCGATTGATCCAGAACGGAGAAAAATTGAAAATCTAGATTTTTTGATTTCTTTGATATTTTCTAGTTTCTAGTAATTTTCATTTTTGAAGGTCTTCGGAGTGGAATTTGAGGTCGAAACTTGTGTCGGTCTGTAAAATTCAATAGCCAAAGGCATCATATTTTAGGGATTGAACTAGTTCTCTTGGAGACCTTTCCAAGGATGTAAATGGTTCTGAATTCTAAGCACTGAGTCAAAAGTTATGACCCCACCTAGTTGGAGTAAATAAATTCCTAGTTTTTGAAAGGTTTTTCGTTCACGTCGGGTTCACCAAAATTTAGAGAAACGGGATTCGCTACTCACGATTTCTCTTCATTTAGAGATCCTCACAGGGAAAACTGCCCTAAACTACCTCAAGGAATAACACGAGAGTTCTAGAATCAAAAAGAGGTCACGAAGATTTTCTGGATAGACTGACAAGGTCTCGTCCAAAGGATGGAAGTGCGAGCCTAGGATGACAGCACAGCGTACTATCATCTCTCTAGTGTGTTGGCGTCCGTACGGACTAGAAAGTGAGTTTATCACAGTAAATAGCTTAGTGACTACTAGCAATCTAATTACTAAGAACATCAAAAGTACTGGAAAATAACAGAATGTGATAAATTTGAAATAAAGTGAAATAGAAATGATAAAGAGAACAAGAGATAGAAAGGAAATTCTCACAACCACACAAGTGATGAAGCCTCCAGTATGTGAATTTCTTCAATACATGCATGTGTAAGATTTGGAGAAAGTGTTGGGGCTATATAGGGGTTTGCCTTAGTCAAACCCTGTGTTTTGGTGTTCCCACCTCCACAGATAGCTAGATAGAAAGAGAGAGTGCAACCGAAATGGACAGAGTGTGTGGTGAAAGCAAAACTCACTTCAGGAGTAGAACTCACACCACCAAGTATGAGTGATAAAAGCAATCCCCACTCGAGGAGGAGAACCCATATCATAAAATATGAGTGATAAAAGCAATCTTCGCTCGAGGAGGAGAACCTATATCACGAAGTAAAGATGCAGTAGATAGGAGGTGTGAAAAATCCCAAGATGCTCGAAGGTGCAAGGCACAATATAGATATCACATGAAAGGCTTAGAAATCCAAGGAGGGAAACAAAGAGAGTTGCAAGAACCAACAGTTTTTGCAGAGGATGTTGTAATGGCTTGAGAGTGCTGCTATAGCAAGTTGTATGGAGTTTTACAAGCAAGATAACAAGAGAGAAATGAAAGAGACAAGGATAGAAGGAAGCTAGAGACACTTAAAAAAAGCAATGGAATTGAAAAGATAGCTTTTAAGGAGAGAAGAGAAGAAAAAAGAAGCTTCTTGGGCGGTTACAAGGCATCCCAAGCCATTACCATCGACACAAGCAGATGACAAGTGGAAAACATGCTTCGAAATGGCCGTTTGAATGTTGAAACATTGCAAGATCCTAACGTGGTGCGTAGATCTCTGTGTGGCACACTAGCGTCCAGACACATCATGCTACAAAATGACACGATTGGGAAAAGCACAAGGTTTGACGCAAAGCTACGTGCAAAGGTAGCTACTGAAAAATGGGTTTAGAGCATCCTAAGAGAGAAAAAGGTTGATGCAGGGGCTAAAATGAGCCTACACAAATGCTAAGGTAATGGACACTAAAGTAGATTCAAGAATGTATGTGAAATTGCAAGGGGTGCAATTATACGACACTACAGCATGATGGATTCTACTCAGGGTATGATTAGATTTTGTAACTTGATTGGATATTTTGTTATCTTTTGCAAACCCTAATTGGGTAAGGGTTTGTGTCTAGTTAATTTTTTATTTATGCCAAAAATATAAAAATTTTGTGGTCTTTCAAAGGGTTTTGATTCCAAGTCTTTGAAAATATTTGTATACAATTGGATTAAATAGATAAGTCCTATGAAACTTAGAGAAAGAATGTTGTAAGTTTTTCTCTATAACAACAACAGATGACTGGAATACTCATTGTACTATCTAAAATTTGAATATCAATCTATCATACTCTCCATCATTTGTACACATTACATTTTGGATCAGTATAATCGAGGGTTATCTTTGGTTCTCATATCATACTTTGTGTTATGGATGTTTGAATTGTTAGTTTCTATTCAAGGAATAGAATAACTTTTCTTTCAGCTCATTCTTCAGAGATTGTGTGGTTGTAATATGGATTTGTAAGTACTCTGATAGCATTTTTCTTTTGTTGGTTTCTCATTGTAAAGTAGTGAGGTTGTAAGAAGCCAA